>JALPQD010000052.1:5754415-6114953 GCA_023101885.1 Typhlomys cinereus
TTAAGTTACTTTAAAAGTAATTTAATGTATCCCATTAATTAAACATTTAGTAGTTTTTAATGAGCAAAGATTTTTTAAGATTTTATAAACTCAAAATAAAAGTTCGACATGAAAGAAATTTAGGTAGAAACTTATCATGACTATCTATATGTTGTAAGTGCACTTCATGTGATAGATAAATTTAATAAGATAAAATTTAAATTCTGACTATCAATATTTAATGATATTATTTAATTTCAATTTGACTTTATGACCTTAGCCAAATCATATTTTTATATTTTATTAACATTTTCTTGACACAGAAAAGAATTAGAAGTAAAACTATGCAGTCATACCCTTCATTTTACAATGTGGTGACATCCTGATAATACTCTAGGCTAAAAGTAAGTTTAATTCCTTTTATGAGCGTCACAGTTCAGACATGTTCATGGTTGTGTCTTTGTGTTTTACTCCCCCAGCTGCTTGGCTGACTCTGGCTGAGATTGCTGCCCAACATTACATAGCATACTACCAGTTTTTATAGTTAACCCATTTATTGCTGTGAAACAGTATCAGATTCAAGCAATGGTCACATCTTTGGCTGGAACTTTCAGGGGAGATACAGTTCATTATGACAGGAATTAGATAGACCATGTCACGCTGCCATCTGAAGGTAAGAAGACAAACCCAACCTGAAAGGAAGCAGGGCTGGGTCACCAACCTCAAGGCATCCCGCTCCTCCCCCACCCCATGATGTGCTTATCTATAGCAAGGTTCCAAAGGTGCCACAGTAGATATTTAGTGTATATTTCAATAACATTCGTCACTATCTCTTATTTTTATCTTCTCTATCATCCTCTTCAATATCCCTTTTGATCTTCCCCCACCCTCCTGTCCTGCATGTTTGTTGCAATACAGGGCAATACTTCTATATAGTTGTTTGCAGCTGATTATTGAATATAAAGAAGACTACTTTTATATTCCTATAATATAAATGGACCGTCCAAAATTAGATGTCTTACATCATCAAGAATATTTTTGATTGGCAGAGGAAGAGAAAGATTTGAGAGAATACTGTCTAGAATGTGAATGTGTTATGCTATTATGTACTAAAGTATTCTCTTCAGAGGCTAGAAATCTCTTCTTTTGCAACATCTTATACATAGCTGTTATTAAAGTAGGATGATCATATAGAGCTAATTTATGGAGACCATTAGTAGGTAAGAGACATTATATCTACCTTCATGATTGCAAATAATTCCAACATATTTGTGTGTAGTGTGAATATGTCTAGAAATGCTTCCACAACTTCTGATGAAGTAACAGTAAAAGGAATAAAATAATATTTGGAATAAAACAAATTCTTGATTTGTTTACAAGAAATTCTTGATGAGAAGTTTGAATATATAAAGTCCTCATAGTTGTGTGGGAAGAAAAGGATGAGTTTTATGCACTAAAGTCTATCACAATTCTATATGATGTAGAGTATGGAAACATTGCTAAGTTTTTTCATGTAAAGTGACTAGACAAAATATGTCTCAACAAGAGCTGTGTGTAACAAGAGATTTAGAAGATAATATGCTTGATCAAAAATTAGAGAAAATTTTAATATAGAACAATGACTGTGAAAGTCTTGTGAGAAACGCCAAATATTCCCATCTCTAAATAGCATATTTCATAAGAATATTTTATATTATGGCATAGAATGAGGATTCATTGCAATCACTGAAAAGTAATTTAGAGCTGACACATATCTAAGATCTGCCTGATTTCACTAATCTCTACTCATCTACTGCTTTTAGAATTGGATTGTTCTTGTTTCTTTAAAGCTTTAAGCTTCATTGTTAAGTAATTTACTTGTGATGTTTCTATTTTTTTGATGTAGGCATTGAGTGTTATAAACTTTCCTTTTAGGATAGCTTTTACAAAGTCCCATAGATTTTGATATGATGTATTTTCATTATCATTCACTTCTATGAAATTTTGAATTTCCCCTTTCATTTCTGCTTGAACTCATTCCTCATTCAGTATCATAGTGCTTGGTTTCCAAGAATTTGTACATTTTCTTTCATTTATCTCATTGTGGATGTTTAACTTTTTTTACATGGTAGTCACAATGTAATTTCAATTTTCCTGTAAATATAGGGGCTTACTTTGTGGCCCAATATGTGGTTGTCATAGTTAGACACAGATGTCAACTTGACAGTTGAGGGATTGAGCTCTGGGCACATTTGTAGAGAATTAGTGGTTGAGTTAAGCCCAGAGCAAACCTGTAGGAGATTGTCTAGCTGCTGGGGAAGGTTCAGCCTATGATGGGTGGGATTAGGCCATGGAATAAATCACAGAGAGCTGGTTGAGAGAGTTGGCATCCTTTTCTATACTGGTCTGGCAAGTAAGGATTGTTCCTCTCTCAGCTATTATGTGGTGATGATGTGGCCAGGCCCTGGTGTTGGTGCGCGCTCTCCCGTCAAGCTGGACTGAGAACTGTAACTGGACTGCCGTAAGGAAATAAACCCCTTATTCCCTTAAGCCTTTTGATGGTCATTTATCAGCAACTATACAGGAGGACTGCAACAGTGGTCTATTTTGTAGAAAGTTCCATTGACTGCTCAAGAATGTGCAATCTTTGGTGTTAAGATGGAAAATTTGGTAGATGTTGGTTAGGTCCATTTGGTTACAGTTTGATTCAGCTTCAGTGTGTCTCTATTCAATTTTTGGCATGTTGATTTATCCATTGGTGAGATTAGGGTGTTGAAATTCCCTCATAATATTGTGCTTGGGGTGGTTCGTTGTTTTAGATGTTGTGGTGTTTTTTAATGAATATGGATGATCCTCTATGAGTGTGTGTATAGTTCAGAGCTGTGAAAGTCTTGATGCATTGTTCCTTTGACTAATAAGTAGTATCCTTCTGTGTCTCTTATGATTTGTTTTGGTTTGAAGTCTATTTTGTTGAATATTAGAATTGCTACATCCTGCTCGTTTCCTTGTTCCATTAGCTTGGAGTACCTTTGACTAGCCTTTTGTTCTAAGATTGTTCTTATCTTTCATGGTGAGGTATATTACCTGAATCAGCACATTGATCGGTTGTGATTTTTAATCCATATTTGTAGTTTGTGTCTCTTTATTGAAGAGATAAGTCCATTGATATCTAGGATTATAATTGAGAAATGTTTGTAGATTTCTGTCATTTTCTGAGTTTTATGATTTATATATATATAGATATATATATATATTTTTTTTGCTTAGTAGTTGTATTGGCATTATTTTTCCTTTCTATTCTCTTGGGTATGTTTGTCCTTTTCTTTGAATTTGAGTATTTTTTCCTAGCATCTTCTGTAGGCCTGGTTTGATGGTCATGTAAGGCTTCAGTTTATTTTAAGCGGAGAATTTTCCTTTCACTTTCAATCATGATTGAAGTTTTGATGGATAGATCACCCTGACTTGGCATTTGTGATCATTCATAAGCTGTTATTCTAATTGGCTTACCTTTAAATGTGACTTGGTTTTTTCTTCTTCAGGCTCTCAAAATGTTCTCTTTGTCTTGTATTTGTAGTGTTTTGACTTTTTTTTTCCCCCATGGTGAGTTTCTACTTTGTTTGTATATGATTGGTAAGCAATATGCTTCTTGTACTTAGGGGCCAGTTTTCTTAGATGTGGAAAATTTTCACTTAGGATAGTGTAAAAAAATCTCTTCTGATATGATTCTTGGGGTTTCTTGTTTTGGAATCTCATGAACGAGCAGATTTGTCTTCTTCAAGGTATTCCATAGCTCTTGGATATTTATTTCAAGTATTTTTTAAGTTTCTTCAGCCTCTTTAATTGAACAATTTTGCTCTGCCATCTTGTATTCTAGTTCTGAAATTTTATTTTATGCTTTGTTTGTTATATTATTGAGACTCTGTTGATTTTTGGATTGTACTTAGCTTGTTTTTAATTTCAAGTTTAATCTCCCCATGCTCTATGCTTAGTTTTGGTTCTTCAACTGCCTTTTTTTTTTTTTTCTCATCCAGGTGCTTAGTATTTTCCAGTTCAATTTTTTAATGTAGTTATTCAACTCCTTTGCATTGCTTTGATCATATGAACAGTCAAACTTTAAAAAACCATTATTGTGGTTGTTGCTGTTGATTTCCTAACTAATATCCAAGAAATTATTCTGGTAAGAATCTATCATTATGGGATTGACTTTTTGTTGTATTTTGTGGATTTACAGTGTGATTTGGGTGTGTTGTGTTCAGTCACAGATTTCTTTCTTTTGTATGTGTTTCTGGCTCTTTTGAGACTGACAGAATTACCACACCTGGACAGTTGTTGCTACTGCTTGTCTGGGTGTGAAAGGGTTCAGTCTGTGGTTGCTTGGTGCTGTTTTGTGGGTAAGGTTATTATAGTGTTCAAGGAGTAGGTAAGCCCAGCTCTGATTAAAGGAGATGACAGGGTTTTGGTTTAGTTTTAGCTGAGATTAAAGGTTGGGTGTCAGGATTTATTAGGTGAGGTTTGGATTAAATTTCATAACACCTTTAAGAAGATAAAATAGGATGCATATAGTGGTTGGGGGTTTAACTCCAGTTGAACATGGCTGTTTTTAGATTGTTAGTGCTTTGAGATGGTAGATGACTAAAACCCTAAAGGGGTGGGTGTATAGGGCCTTGTGTTTATTGTATAGATAGCAATCTTAAGCTGTGGTAGTTATTCACTGAGGTTAAAAGGAAAACAAAATGGAACACTTATCTTAGGGTTAGATACTTAGATTCCCTTCTGTTGAATGGTGAGATTCTAGGGGTCCTTAGTTGTATGGTGTTGGTCTGATGGTCCCTGTACTGTGACTTCTGTAGCCTCTGTTAAATTCTTGGAGGATACTTTAATGATTAGACAGGGATAGGGGGAGGAGGCTGGATGAAAGCTGGTGTTATTTAGGTAGTGAGGAAGCTGGGTGAGGTTAGGTGGAAGATGGAGTCTACCAGTGGGTCCTTTGAGGAAGCTGGATCTAGGTAGGAGAGGGAACTGGGGTCCAATTGTGCTCCTTTAAAGAGCAAGTAGACCATGCGAAAAATGAGATTTTTCTTAGTAAATACAAAATTTTAAGTATTGACAAGTATGGATTTGAGGCTGTAGGTGGTGGTGCATCACTTAGTTTGTCATACTGTATTTTTTTTTGTCATCTGTACTGACAAAGTACTTGGAAGTTCTTTCCATAAACATTGTTTCAAAGTCACTCCACAGTTAAAAATATAAGTGCACTGTAATTTTCCTCTTTCATTATGTTATTTCTTTTATTCATTTAGGCTTTTTTTGTTAATACACATCATTTCCCTTAATGCACGATATTTCTTTGAGTTGATATCACTACTTCTAGAATCCTAAAAGTATAAGTCTTGATTTTAAAAAAACTCTTAAAAAGCAATTTGTTCTTTATTTTCATTAATTTTAAATCTTTAACGAGACATGTAAGTGTGGTTGCAATTGGGTTTCAATTTTCTCTTATCTCCAATCTTGTTTTTGTTTGCTTCCTTATCATTTTCATTCATTTTTCTTCCTTCTGTCCACCTCAATTTTCTTCCTTCGTAAAATGCAATCTTGGGGAGTCCACTGGGGTTCTAAACTAGATACCTTAAGCTCTGCAGGTTGAGTTAAGTTAGCATCAAGTGAGTCATACAGAGATGCAAAGTGGTTCTAGATTGCATAATATCTAGCTGAGAAAGGAGAAAGATTCTGTAACAAAGGCTTTTTGCAAGTGTTAGCTGAAGAGATGACTTTTAAGAGTCATTATTATTAGCTTCTGTTACCAAGTCTCCCTGTTAGATGAAAGGGTGACCCTGATGGCTCATTGCCTGTCTTGCTAGCAAACTCAGACTATGTCATCTCTCTCATCATGTACATATTAAGTCTCAACAATGAGATAATTGAGTCACATAATCATTCATGAACTAGTCACGGTGGTTGGAGTAAGGAATTTATGTTGGTTAATTTTGAATGTTGATTTAACAGCACCTGGAATCAACTAACAGACAAGTCATTGGGCACTTCTGTGAGGGAATTTTTTGTTTGTTTGTTGTGTTTTTTTTTCTCCCACATTTTAATCATACAAAGCTCAATAGGTACTCCTGTCTTCTTCCTCCCCCCTCCCCTTCCTCATCGTCCTCCATTTCACTCTTCCCTCTTTCTCCCTTCCTTTAACCACCCTTCCTCCTTCCTCCTCTCCAGATGTCTCCCTTTTTCTCCCTCCCATCTCCTGGAGCATACATTTATGTATATGCTCTGAGTCCCTCTGAGTCCTCCACCCTAGTGAGGGTTCAGGATTCAGTCCCCTTCTCGGGCTCCCCATTAGTATGGGAACTCTATTATGACTGTTTAATCACTTGCCTCTAAGGATCCTACTGCCTGAAGCCTTCTTCCCTGTGATCCCCACTAGATTTTGGGAGTTGTTGACATGTCAGCCATTGTTAAGGTCAGGCTGCTGCATCCTTAACTTGGGTGGAGTATCTTGCATATCATTGGTTCTTACAATCTTGCCGCCCCCTCTTCTGTAAGGTTACCTGAGCTTTAAGATGGAGAGAAATTTGGCTGATCTGGTTCCAGGTGAATAATATAGGGTCTTTGGTGTTCTGAATTATGGTTTGTTGTTGTTTTCAGTTTTGCTGTTCCTGCACTGTCGTGTTTTGATCATAATTAGAGTGAGAAGACCCACTCTGAAAATGGCAGTACCTTCCCACCCTCAGATAAAAGGAAGTCTGAGAAAGAAAAGTTTGTTCTTTGCATGAAAATATCCTTCCAGCAAGTTTGTCTGCCTGTCTGCCTCGTGCTGTCCCCAACCTATCACCTACCCTATTACTGCTGTTGTTTTAGTTGCCATTCCTTGCTGATATTAGAACTTAGAATCTTTGGCCTTCCAATGTGACTGGAATAGTAGTAGCTCTCCAGGAAGCCTATAGTTCTTCAGTACCAGATTTGAACTACTAAGGCATCTGACCAAGTAAACTAAGCAGCTACTGGATTTCCAGCCTCTTTAGAGTGAAGACAGTCATTGTTAGTCTAGCCAGACCCCAGACAGTGTCATGCAAGCCAAGCTAATAAGTCCCTTGTTCATATATCTTTATTTTATTAGCCGTGTTTCTCTAGAGAGTGCTGACTAATACAAAGTTAATCTTAATGACCAGAATGTACCTATCCTTGGAGGAATAAGTGAAGGACAAGGTATCTTATAACCATGAGAAAACAGATTTGTTGAAAAACAACCATGCCCATTATAGGGGATACTGCAGGGTACCATTTTAGTGTCTATTATTTATTTGTTTATTGTGGTATTGGTGATTGAGTCTAACATCTCATGCTTTCTAAGAAGTGCTTTACACTGAGTGCAAACAGAGCCCTATAGTTTGATTTGTAATACTAAAAACATGAATTCTTTTCTAGTTTGTGTGTATGTGTGTGTGCACATGCGTGCTTCACAAACTTCACCTAGATTTAATGCCTTTAAGAGTCCTTCAGTTAGGAAAATTTGCAATTATGTGTATTTTACCAAAGAGATGAAAATATCAAATAAATTATGTAACATGATATTAGCTCAAATGTATCATTTCAATATCCTGTTGCATATGCCAAATAAATGTATCTACTACTATTTGGTAAATAAAACAAGAATTCTGCCTTTATAAAGTGCTTGCTTTTGTCAAAACCCATTGTATATACTTGAAATTTTATAGTAATGTGTCTCTTTTCTAAATTGATCTTGATAAATTGTCATTCTGAGTGCAGATTGACTTTTTATGAAAGTATCTATCCTGGTAGGGCGGAGCCTGTGAATCCGGGGGCAGAAGGAGGTGGAGGCGCCTATGGTGGTTCGTGAATTCGTCCGTGGTTCTACACATACACAGACATACACACACAGATACGCGCGCACGCACATACACACACATATGCACACAGTTGAATAAATAATAAAAAAATTAAAACAAAACAAAACAACAATGTATAAGTCAAAGTGCAGATCCATGAGAAACAAAACCCAAGAAGACCAATCTATTGCCGAAAGAATCAATCCCATAATGAGGGATTCCGACCAGAACAAATCCACAGAAAATAGCCATGAAAGCCAGACCCAACATAACGACCTTCAGAGTATGATCATTACAATGATTAATACTATGAAAGGAAATCCGAGAAGAGTTAAACAACCGTATCAACCACTTTGAACAGGAACACAACAGGCACTTGGAGGAGTTGAGAAAAACAGTTCAAGAAACAAAAATACGTATGGAGCAATTAAAACAGTCTAAGACAGAGTTTAAAATTGAACTAAAAGACAAGTTATCTTAAACCCAAAACTCAACAGAGAGTCTTATCAGCAGAACAAATGAGGCAGAAAATAGAATTTCAGATCTTGAAGACAAAGTGGAAGAATTAACCAGCTCAATGGAAGAGATTGTTAAAACCAAAAAGATACTGGAGAGGAACATTCAAGAGATATGGGATACCCTGAAGAAACCTAACATGTGCATTCATGGAATACCAGAACAAGAATCCCAAAATACCACACCTGAGGAAATATTTCAATTCATCACAAATGAAAACTTCCCACAACTAAAGAATGAGAGGCCTATCGAAATACAAGAGGCATTTCGCATTCCAAACAGATACGACCAAAATAGAAAACCGCCACGGCAAATAATAGTCAAAACACTCCACATTCAAGACAAAGAAAAAGTGTTGAGAGCTTCAAGAGAAAAAAAGCAACTCACTTTTAAAGGTAAATGGAAACAGTAAAAGCAAGAAGAGCTTGGAGAGACATACTTCAAGTATTAAATGAGCAAAAATGCCAACCCAGACTGATATACCCGGCAAAACTATCTGTCATAATTGAGGGAGAAAGAAAAGTTTTCCAGCACAAAGACAACTTGAAGGGATACATGTCTACCAAACCAGGCCTTCAAAAAATCCTAGAAATGATACTCAAGCTTGAAGAAAAGAACAAGCTTATCCAGGAGGACAGAAGGGAAGTATAATACCACCAAAACATAAATATCAAACAACATGCTTACAAAATCTACTAAACATAAAAAATGTCCAGAATTAAAAATAATTTCTCCATTATAACATTAAATGTAAATGGTACTAACTCACCGATTAAGAGACACAGATTACAAATTTGGATTAAAAACCAACAATCTGCTGCCTTCAGGAAACTCATCTCACCAGAAAAGATAGGCACATCCTAAGAATGAAAGGCTGGTTCAAAATCTTGCAAGCTAATGGAACCAGGAAACAGACAGGGGTAGCAATTATGCTTTCAGACAGAGTGGACTTCAAACCAAAGAAAATCATAAGAGACACAGATGGATACTACATTTTAGTCACAGGTACAATTCACCAGGAAGACTTCACAATACTGAACATTTATGCACCCAATACAGGCCCCTCCACATTCATTAAGAAAACCCTACAGTGTCTAAAGCAAGAAATCAACCCCCCAACAATAATTCTTGGGGACTTCAACACCGCCCTCTCAACATGGGATAGATCAACAGGTCAAAAGCTTAACAGAGACACTTTGGAACTTAATCAAACCCTTATAGAAATGGATCTTACAGATCTCTATCGAACTTTTCACCCACGCACCAAAGAACACACATTTTTCTCAGCAGCACACGGAACTTTCTCCAAATAGATCACATATTGGGCCACAAAACGAATCTACACATATACAAAAAAGTTGAAATTCTAACCTGTGCCCTATCAGACCACCGCGGCCTAAAGCTGGACATCCACAACACAACAAACAAGAGAAAATACACTAACTCTTGGAAACGTAACAATATGATGCTGAATGAGAACTGGATTCAGGAAGAAATTAAAAAGGAAATTCAAGATTTCCTGAAAGTGAACAATAATGAAAATACAACTTACCAAAATCTCTGGGACACAATGAAAGCTGTCCTAAGAGGTAAGTTCATAGCTCTTAATGCCTACATCAAAAAAATGGAAACATCAGAAATAAACAACTTAATGATGCAGCTTAAGGCTTTAGAGAAACTTGAGCAATCTGATCCCAAAAGTAGTAGAAGAGAGGAGATTAGCAAAATAAGGGGAGAAATATCTGAAATCGAGATTAAGAAAGCGACAGAAAAAATCAACCAGTCAAAAAGTTGGTTATTTGAAAAAATCAATAAGATAGATACACCCCTAGCTAAATTAACCAAAAGTAAGAGAGAGAAAACCCAAATTAACAAAATTAGAAATGAACATGGAGTAATCACTACTGATACCCAAGAAATCCAGAGAATTATAACATCATATTTCAAAAACTTATACTCAGTGAAGTTTGACAACACACAAGAGATGGATGAATTTCTAAGTAAACACATCTTACCTAAATTGGATCAGGAAATTGTGAATTACTTAAATGGCCCTATACATATAAGGAAATTGAAGAAGTAATCTCGAAACTTCCCACCAAAAAATGTCCTGGACCAGATGGATTCAGCACAGAGTTCTACCAGACATTTAAGGAGTCAATAACACCAATACTCCTTAAACTGTTCCATCAAATAGCAAAGGAAGGAACACTACCAAATTCCTTCTATGAAGCTAATATCGTCATAATCCCAAAACCTAATAAAGATTCACTTAAAAAAGAAAACTATAGGCCGATCTCCCTGATGAAAACAGACGCAAAGATTCTCAACAAAGTCTTAGCAAATCAGATTCAAAAACATATCAAAAAGATTATTCACGGGGACCAAGTAGGCTTCATCCCTGGCACACAAGGTTGGTTCAACATACGAAAATCAATAAATGTAATTCATCATGTAAACCAGTCCAAAGTCCAAGACCACATGATACTCTCGATAGACGCAGAAAAAGCCTTTGACAAGATCCAACAGCCTTTTATGATCAAAACGCTAGAGACAGTAGGAATGGAAGGAACCTTTATCAATATAATAAAAGCTGTATACAACAAGCCCACAGCAAGGATTATGCTAAATGGGGAACAATTGGAAGCATTCCCACTTCGATCAGGAACTAGACAAGGCTGTCCACTCTCACCACTTCTATTCAATATTGTACTTGAAGTCTTAGCTGAAGCCATAAGACAAGAAAGGGACATAAAAGGGATTCAAATCAGCAAGAAAGAAGTCAAGCTATCCCTATTTGCAGATGACATGATCTTATACCTGCGGGATCCCAAAAACTCCACCAGGAAGCTCCTGGAAATAATTGAGAAGTTCAGCAGGGTGGCAGGATACAAAATAAATGTACAAAAATCAATGGCCTTCCTATATGCCCAGAATGAAAGAAGTGAAAAAGCCCTGAGAGAAACAATCCCATTTACTGTAGCCCCTTGGTATAAACCTAACCAAGGAGATAAAAGACCTTTACAATGAAAACTTTAAAAACCTAAAGAAAGAAATTGCAGAAGACACCAGAAGGTGGAAAGACCTCCCATGCTCCTGAATTGGCAGAATCAACATCGTAAAAATGACCATCCTACCAAAGGCAATATACAAATTCAATGCTATACCAATTAAAATCCCAAAGCAATTCTTCAAAGAAGTTGACCAATTAATCTCAAAATTCATATGGAGGCACAAAAGACCCAGGATAGCAAAGACAATCCTGAGTAACAAAAACACTGCTGGAGGTATTACCATACCAAACCTTAGTCTATACTACAAATCCATAGTTATAAAAACAGCCTGGTACTGGCTCCAAAATAGACACATAGATCAATGGATAAGGTTTAAGGACCCAGATATAAGCCCACAAAAATACAGCCATTTGATCTTTGACAAAGGGGCCCAAAGAATCCAATGGAAAAAGAACAGCATCATCAACAAATGGTGCTGGCAAAACTGGATCTCCACATGCAGAAGATTAAATCTGGACCCGTACTTGTCACCATGTACAAGATTTAATTCCAAATGGATCAAGGACCTTGATATCAGGCCAGAGACTATAAAAATCATAACTGAACGGATAGGAAACTCCCTTGAGCTGATTGGGCTAGGCCAACATTTCCTAAACAGACATCCAATGGCACACTCACTGCTGCCAACTCTCAACAGCTGGGATCTTGTGAAATTAAAGAGCTTCTGTTCAGATAAAGAGATTGTCACATGAGCTCAAAGGCAACCCACAGAATGGGAGAAAATCTTCACTAACCACATATCTGATAGAGCTCTACTGTCCAGAGTGCACAAAGAACTTAGAAAATTAAACACCAAGGAAACCAATGGCCCAATTAAAAAATGGGCCCTGGAACTTAAAAGAAACTTTACCAGGGATGAAATTAAAATGTCTAACAAATATCTTAAAAAATGCTCCACTTCTTTAGCCATCAGGGAAATGCAAATAAAAACCTCCCTGAGATATCATCTCACCCTGGTCAGGATGGCAAAAATCCACAATACAAACAACAACAAGTGCTGGAGAGGATGTAGAGAGAGGGGAACTCTCCTACATTGCTGGTGGGAATGCAGGCTCATACAGCCATTCTGGCGAGCCTTCTGGAGATTCTTAAAGAAATTAAAGATTGAAATGGCATATGACCCTGCGATTCCACTTTTGGGAATAACCCCCCATGTAGCAGAGGTTTGCCTCAATAGCACAAGCATGACCATGTTCATAGCAGCACTGTTTACAATAGCAAAGTCATGGAATCAACCCAAATGTCCAACAGTTGATGAGTGGATAAGGAATACTGTGGTACATCTATACAATGGAGTACTACTCAGCCATCAAAAATGATGAATTGCTGGAATTTGCCAGGAAATGGATGTCATTAGAAACAATTATATTAAGTGAAGTATCCCAAACCCAGAAAGTTAAGCGCCATATGTACTCCCTAATAGGTGGCTCCTATTACCAAACTCACCCAGCCCACATTGAGACACTCAAGGGTAAACCTATGTAATACGGTAATCGCAAGGATTGTGAACAGGAGGGATGGGGTTGGAGGGCCACACCAGACACAAGGAGAGAGGGGACTATGTTACAGCAGAGAAAATCGGCCTCCAAGGAATGCAAGTAAGTAATGTGACACCTGGTTAAGTTCACTGACGTTCGTTCCTGATCATGTACAACTGAGGGGGTATGATCTCACCAGAAGGGGAGGGCATATAGTCTGGCAGATGAAAAGTGATCATTTTGCAAATGGGTGACTGATCCCTCCCTCATCGAGGTTTCCTGCTTTTATTACATCTACCCTTCAATGTGCTATTATAACAAGACTCCAGTTTAACAGTTTTTTGTCTCTGACCAGGGGGTGACATACAGTACCCATCAGGATGGAGTGAAGGGCATTGCAGGAGCAGGAAAACTGCAAAAGAAAATCAACAAACCACAATCCAGAACTTCAGAGACTCTATATCATCCACATAGAACTAAGCCAGCCTAATCTCGCCCCATCCTGAAGCTCAGGGATATTTGCGGAAGAGGGGGCGGTAAAATTGTAAGAGCAAAAGGATGGGGGGAGCAATGATTTGAAGAGTCTTCACACTAGTTAGGGCTGAAGCAATCATAATAGGACTTTGCATGCCCTGGGCCATGTGTGTCACACTATTGACCTCACAAAGTCTAACATCGGTTAAAGGCACCAAGATCCTTGGAGGCAAGGGATTGATGGCCACAGTAGTGTTCCTATGCTTAAGGGGAACACGAGAAAGGGTTCAGGGAAATGCCACTGGGTCCTTGTACGTCATCGGAAAGGAGGACCAAGAGGAGAGTTAGGCATACACAATAAAGGACTCTCTGGGAATTGGGGGGGAGGCACTGGGAGATGGGGAGGGAGGGAGGGAGAGCAGGGGGTTCGGGGGGAGGAGGGGAGGAGGGAACTGGTCTGCCTATTAAGTTTGTATGAGCAGAAATAATAATAAAAAATGTTAAAAAAAAAAGAATGAAGGAAACTAGGGGCTGGAGAAGTGGCTCAGTGGTTAAGCTTCTGCCTTGCAGGCGGAAGGTCCTGAGTTCAGATTCTAGACCCCACTTATAGATGCCCATTGGAAGCGGGGGCGGCCTGTGTTTCTGGTCCTGGTAGGGCAGAGCCTGTGAATTCCGGGGCAGAGTAAACAAGGAGGAGGTGGAGGTGTCCATGGTGGTTCCCGAATTTGTCGGTAGTTCTACACACACACACACATATACATACACACACAAACATACACACACATACAAACACACACACACATACATACATATGCACACACACGCATACATGTGCAATTGAATAAATAATAAAATAATTTAAAAAATTTAAAAAAAGAATGAAGCAAACAATATAAACATGCATGCTCTGACTCATTGCTCTCTGTCCTTTACTGTGAGAGTGACATGCTAGCTGCTTCAGGCTCCTGCTATGGTGACTCCCACACAATGTGGACTGGAACCTGGAACTGTAAGCTTAATTAAGCTCTTCTCTACTAAATTTCCTGGGTCTGGTATTTTGTTACAACAAAAATGAAGGTAAAACAAATTTGTTATCAAGTCTATTGAAATGTGGTTTCCAAAATTATGCTGCAGCATTGAGTAAGTGTACCATTTAATTAAAAGCGTATACTGTATGTCCTCAGTTCAGCCTCAATGTCATTACATCCCATTTGATCTCAGATACCGTCTGATGGTCCAGCCCAAAATTCATTAGACTTTTGTCCTAGTCTCATCCTCTTTGTCCTCCTTAAGTTCCAACTAGGAAAACGAAATCATATCAGGATCTCTGCCATCTCTGTGCCTTTTGCTGTTTTAATTAATGAAAAATGCCAGGAAGAGATCAAAGGAAGTTTGGAGCATTTTACTTTCCCTTTCACACTGCTCCTGTGGGCTACATATGACTATATCCTGGACCAAAGTTCACCCTTGCTTTCACATAACCTTCTCTCTCTTAATTTTGGTGAGCACATCTTCAGGTTAGAGGTAGTAAAGGTTTGTGCCAGCCCTGATCTCTGTGTATCCCTATCCTCTGCTTACATTTTGTGACTCTCCCTTTAAGTTTACTTTGACTTACCTATTTTTATTATACATGCAGTTTCTTCCCAACACTATCACCAACATATTTAAGGAGTATATAGAATGAACGTGAGTGTTAATGCAAGGCAATCCTGGTTGCTATTGCTTCCTGGGTTAAGCAAAGAACATAAAGTATAAAATATCTAAAGTACTTTTCAAACTCTAAGTTCCTATTCATAAAAATTTTGATAATAATAAATTACTTTTTTGCAGGCACATTCCTACTATTTTCTGCTCCTACTGTTGTAGAGAGCATTACTATTTATAACTGTGTTTGGTTTGTTGCCTGGCACATATTAGGTAATAATTTTTTTGTGAAATAATAACTTTATGACTGCAAGACAGTATTTTCTTGTACTGATGTACTTCCTGATAAATTTGACAGTCATTGATTAGATAATTTCTTTATGGCATTTAAGAAGAATATTCATTAGGTGCAAACAGATTAGGCTCATCTAAATAACTTCTTAATGTTTCTTTCTATTGACTTAGCACTCAATGTAGAGTAAAGCATGCAAAATATAATTGTGTTAAAATTAAATAGGACTCAATGAATCATGGATATTCACATAATTTTGGCATTAAAACCATGTGGGCTGGGATTACTGTGTGTGTGTGTACTGTGTGTGTGTGTGCTCAATAGAAATTGGTGCAATTGCTAATTATCTGTTGTGTTCTATGCTGACTGACACTTTTCTATGTGAAATTTTAGAATCTTGTGTAGCATTTATTACACGCCAGGCTTTTTTCTCATTATTCTTTATATATAAGATCTAAGACCTAGTTGGCTAATGTGGGAACTCTTGTATCATTTGCACTTCAAGAAAAGTCCCAAAGATGGTTAAATTAGTTTGTAAAACCTAACCATGAGCTGTCCTGTAATAGTCATCGTGTTGTGTTTACATTTCTTCCTCCAGAGCCACAGAAAGATCACACATTAATAGATAATATGTCTTTTCTTTTCTTTTTTGAGGATTAAGGTAGAGTTTATTAGAAGGAAGAATGGAACTCATAGACTCCAGACATGGAGTGCCATGAAGGGTAGGGTGGCCTGGAGAACACATGGACTCAAGGGATGGAATCCATAAGAGGCAAGGAGCTGGAAGAGAATTTATGGATTCCAGACGTGGAGACCCATGAGGGGCAGGTGCCAAAGATAGCTACTAGGGTCAGGTATATTTATACACTTAGGCATGCCCAGGTAAAATGGCTTTTCCTCATTGGTTAGATCATATTAAGGCCCAACCCAGTTGATGTTGTGCCCATCTCTTCTCTTTCATTAGTTATATTTTTCCTTAGCTGTTTCATGCATATATATAATTCATAGAGACAACTTCTTCCCTGTCTTCTATTGTCTTCTCTCCCTTGCCCCAGTGTAGCCCCATTCTTCTCTACAAATCTCTTTCTCACAAGATGCCTATTAATTTTGTTGTGTGATCCACTGATTTTTTTTTTGTTCAGATACCTTTTTTTTCTTCTACTCATACAAAGTTGATACGTACCTCATTCCCCTCTCTCCCTCCACCTCTCCCTGGATCCCCTTGCTCCCTCCCTACCTTTTCCCTTTCCTTTCCCCCCCTCCCTTCCTTTCTCCCAGTGTCTCTCACCCCCCATTCCTGGAGCATCCTATAGTGTGCATGTCAAACTTCTCTCTGGGTCCTCCTCTCTGATGAGGTGTAAGGACTCAGTGGCATTGCCTAGAGCTCTTTGTGTGTGTGTGTTCCCCTTTAGTAGATCCACTGATTTTAATCAAGGCTTTGTGGCTGTTGGTTTATCTAAGAGTCCTGAAGGAACATCAGCAGGCACACAACTTAAGATCATTACTGCCATTTCCCAGAATCTGTCATTTCAACAATAAGGAGAAGATCTTTAGACACCTTCCCTGGTTCATGACCAAATGTTGACAGCGAGTCTTGGTAAGATTTAGAGCCTGCAGATAGCTTCAGCTGCTGTGAGTTTGTGATTACAATGGGTATTTTATGCCTACAGGCTGGCATTTTACAACCCTCTCCCTATTTTCTTGCCCATTCTTCTACAGTGTTCCCTTGGTTTTTGAGGGAGTTGTATAAATGTTTTGTTTAAGACTGAATCCTTAACCTGTCACTTATTCTCAGCATCTTTAGTAGCCGTTCTATTAAAGCTCACTTAAATTTTGTATGATTCAGTTTAGACTGTGTGTTAAGTCAATGGGAAAAATATTAATGAAAATTCTCCCAATTGCTAGATATAATGGTTCCCTTTATGTTCCATAGTATGTTTTAGATAGAAAGAAACATTTTTCACCTCAAAAATGCCCACTTGGATAAAATATAGGGGCCTAATCTGACTTTAATCCAAAGAATAGTGTCTCATTCTTTCTCATTTTTTCGTATGCTTTGCACCATCCATTTGAATGGATATGTTTTATAGTTTTAAGTTTTCTCCTTTTCCAATTTTTAGAAATCTTTCTGGAAGGTTGGTTTTATAAGGGATTATGTCTCCCTGTAGCTGTATAGAAGGCAAATGCAACAGTTCCTCCCATGAATTTATCATCAGTCTTGGCTTTGTTTAGTTATAGGAAAATCATGTGCATTACATAAGTGGCCTGGTAAAGTTCAGAGATGTGAGTCACAGAAAGCATAGTTTATAGACTTCTAGCGCAAAGAGTATCAGAAATGAGGAAAGATGGGTCGAAGTGTGATTGAGAAGAAAAGTGTGTGTGTTGGAATTATGAGATTCTATTGTAGATGATAAGTGGTAGAAAAGAAGATGTGGAATAGAAAGGTGAGAGACAGTCATCAAGGTCTTTTCTGGTTGGACAGACACTAAATGCAGTAGCTGAACAATTGGCATAAAAAGTGAGAATATTAAAAGATTAACCAATGAGAAAATGAAACTAGACTAAAAGGGAACTAAACTAAAAAGGAAACTAAAAAAAATATTACTGGCCTGAATTTTTTCTCTCAGTGGGATGATGTGGTTGTTCTCTCCCTTGAATATCTTTCCATATCTGGACTAAATAGCCTTCAGATCAACAACTGAATGCTAACCAGCAGAAAGATAATGCTGCTAAGTGTCCCTTTCTGGACTGATCTCTGATACCACACTGTGTAGCCCTTCCACTTCCCTCACTTTTTGTGTGGCATCATAAGAAGCCAAGGATTCCGAACTGAATCCCTACAAGAGGGGAAAAAGTGCCCAACATGTTTTAGACTATAATGAACATGACACAAGCTTCTACTGTGTCTAGTCACTGTGATTTGAGAGCACGTGTATTCATATATCACATGTAATACCTTGGAAAAGAAAAACAATGATAATTTGAGTCAGGTCACTTTAAAGAAAAGTTATAAAATGGTATTGACTTTATGGTTAAGCAACAAGGAGGTCAGTATCAAAGTGGGATATGAGAATCTAGCACAGCTATGTACTTTATTCTGTAGAGTAGATATAAAGACTGTTGTCATTAGTAATTGAGAGGTACAATAGGTGCCTTATAGTTGTAGAAATAGCAGAAAAAGACAAGAATATCAGAGTATATTGACTATTATTTGTTGCCCTGGCAGGGTGATTACATGTCTCAGAAAAAAGCTGGTCCTTACACAAGCAGTACATGAATTGAAATTGTGTGGTGTTAGAGATGGCAGCTAACTCATGATTAGATGCCACCGGACACTGAAGAAAAATTCTAATAAAGTGTTTTGGGCAAAGATCAGAAGAAGAATATGAACTTTTCACCTTTAGTTCTAAAGAAATTAATACTTATTGAAGAGAGACAAAACTAGAGTGTTGAGGGAGGAAAGGCAGGTACTAAAAAGGCTTCTTTTTTCTTCTTATCAAAAAAATATGGGGTAGGGTTGGGGAGTGGGTAAGTGGATAGATGCTGTCCTGCAAGTGTAAAGGGAGAATTTGTATACCCAAAACCAATGTAAAAGATCAGCAGGTACACTGCCTGTCTGTGTTCCCAACACTCAGAAGGATTCGCAGAAGCTGACTGGTTCTACCAGCTTACTGGCTAGATGTACACTCAACTGATAAACCCTGAATCAGTAAATAAAGTGGAAAACAATCGAAGAAGATACCTCACATCAACTTTGGGTTTTTCACATGTTCTCATACATATACATGTATGTGTACCTGTATGCATTTATGTCCACAGACATGTGAACCTGCTTGCATACCTCCTTCTCACATATACAAGCAAAACATTTAATTAAATTTCCCAAAAATTTAATTAAAAATCATGTGGTTTGGTAACCATCTGGCAAATGGACACTGACACCCCCCAACTGCTGTGTCCTACCCCTATCTTCCATCTACTGGACTGATCTCTGATACCACACTGTGTAGCCCTTCCACTTCCCTCACTTTTTGTGTGGCATCATAAGAAGCCAAGGATTCCGAACAGTATTTTATCTTTGGTTAGGAGGTGACCTTCGATACCAATCAGGATACAGACAAGGGTGATGCAGGAATAGCAAAACTGAAAACAGTAACCAACCATGATTCAGAACACCAAAGATCTACATTATTCACCTGGAACCGCACCAGCCAAATCTCTCCCCATCCTAAAGCTCAGAGAACCTTGCAAAAGAGGGGGCATCAAGATTGTAAGAGCTTAAAGATGCAGAGGACCAAAGATATGCAAGATACTCCACACAAGTTAGGGCCGCAGCAGCGAGGATTAGACTTTGCCTGACCTGAACAATGGCTAGCATGGATCACAGGGGAAAAGGCTCCAGATAGTAAGATCCTTAGAGGCAAGTGATTAAACAGTCATAACAAAGTTCTAATACTAATGGGGAGCCCAAGAAGGGGCTCAGGGCTATGTCACTGTGGTGGAGGACTCAGAGGGAGGTTTAGTTTTCACACAGAAAGATGCTCCAGAGGATGGGCAGGAGGAAGGGGGGAGGCACTGGAAGAGGGGGAGGGAGGGGATGAAAAGGGAAAAGAGGGGAGAGTGCAATGAGGGACAACTGGGGAGAGGACAGGGGAGGGAGAGGATGGGGTACCTACTGAGCATGAATAATTAGGAAAAAAATAAAATGTGGGAAAAAACAAAAATAATTAAAAAATCATGTGGTGGCTGTCACACAGAACAAAAGCAAATTGATTCAAATCCTACTAATTTCTAAAGGATTTATATTGCTTAAAAACACTCACAAGTCTGACCTTTAAAAATCCTTTGATTGCATGAAAGCTAAATGTACCTTTAGGTCCTAAACCTTTGAAGGAAAAGAACCAAGCTTCAAAGACCGTCACAGCTCCAGGAGAAAATGTGCTCTCCAATGCCCACATCAGATGTGGCTGAGGAGGATAATGAGCAAGGAGGATGTTCCTGTCCCAGACTGGGCCTGGAGGGGCAAGATGGTCAAGGGCATTGATCCTGGGAGAAGTCAGGGTGATGGGTCAGCATAATAAAAGCGCACATATGCCTTATTCTGGCACCTTGAACTACTAGTGCTCTCAAATTGTCTGACAGGCACTGTCAAATTTCCAGATAATGAGTCACTTTAAACCACAAAGCATCGTTTTAAGTAACAGAAATAAACTTTTTTACATCTCAAAAAGTGTCAATTTGATAACGTATATCCAGGCAATAAGATCACCATGGACATTGCAGCAATTTGAGACACTTCTTGGAAAACTTTCATTGGTGGTTGCCTACTTTGGAAGCTTCCAGTAACTGTCAAAACAGTCAGAGAAACTGAAATTTCAGTAAATTTGAAAGTCATCATGACACAATAAGAAACATTTCTGGCCAGAATTTATATTCTGGTGGTCTAATCTGCACTGGGCTTCAATGGCACATGGTGAGCACAGTTGATTGGACTAAGTTTAAAACCAGTGTCAAGGAGTGGCAGGTCAAAGGGAAATGTAACCTGTCTTTCTTTATCATCAGCTTTGTATAAGGCCTAAGTGGACTCATTATTTTGTATGAAAACATGCACACTACACTGTAAGCATTTAAAAAAAATTTGAGATAAGGTGCAGAGCTGCAAATAAATTTATGTTTTCAGCATTGGGATATGTCAGCCTCCCTGGGTTTGAATCACTTGGCAGGAACAAGTTTGCATGCCCAAGTTAGCTGAGAATCTGGGGTGTGGGGGGTGGGAGGAGAGGGAACAGAAGGAGAGAAGAGGTGTAGGAGGCATTTTACAATTTAACAGGATGGGCAGTGATGCCTTGTGATATTTATGTATAAAATCCCACTGATGGTAGGACTGAGTAGAGGAAATGATGGCAACATAAGACTGCTAAGATAGAATGCTCTGAAGACTCAAGATGGTGGAACCATGGCATACACATACCAGTCTTCATTTTCTGCTTATCTCCCTCCCTTCCATTCAACCCTTCATTGCAATTTAGATCATAAATAAAAATACTGGTATTGCATGAAGGATTAACCTACCTCTAGATAGATACAGGATAGACAGAAGATGGGTATCTGATTGATATGTTAAGGAGACAGCAGATAAAGAGATACACAGTGAAAGATTTCAGTTTTACATGTCCTCCATTATTCCCCTAGACCTCTGGCATGATGTCAAATACCAGATCGAGACCAAGCATTGGAGACAATCACAGGACATTGTATCATGGTCTGCAGGGCTCATGTTATTTTCCCTGAAGCTGATAAAGTGAAACATTAGAGTCTGCTTTTGTAAGTCTTGTGGTTTGAAATGTGTCCCCCACAGTCTCATGTGTTTGGGAAGGTCATGGCACCTTTGAGAGGTCTTGCTGGAGAAAGTCAATCACAGAGGGTAAGCCTTGAGGTGGATTAGTCCCACCTACCTCCTGGAGAAGTCTGTTTTTACAGCAAGGAGTGAGGCAGCTCTCAGTTTTGCAGTTGGATGTGACCTAGACTTTCTCTAGCTTCGGCCTTCAGCCATGCCTCGCCAGCCATAGAAGACTCCATCTCCCCTCCGGAACCAGTAAGCTAAGTAAAGCTCCTTTCTCCTTTAAATTGTTTGACTTCGAGTGTTCTCTCACAGCAACAGAAAAGAGTAACTAATACAGTAGGCAATCATGGTTGTTGAGATGGATTGAAAAGCTGAAGAAAGAAGACGAAGATACGAGAAAACAGGGAAGACAGAACTCAGCTAGGCTCTATATCCAGCTATACTACAACTACCGCACTAGTTTTTCCTAGCCTCTTTTCTGCTTCAATGTGTCTGGAGTGTGTTTCTTTTTCTTACAGGTAAACATTTGGGATTGTGGGAGATCTGTGAGCCCAGAGTGGCTGGTGCAGAAAGAATGGAGAAATCCTGTCTTATGGGAACGACAATTTTCTTGATTGACCTGGCAGTCATTCAAAATAATGAAGATTTTATTAAAAGTTTAAGCCTAGGGGCTAGAGAGATAGTTCAAGGATTAAACCTCTGCCTTACAAGCAGAAGGACCTGAATTCAGATTCCAGATCCCATGTAAAAACATTAGCAGAAATGGTGGTGGCCTGAACTTTTAGCCCAAGACGTCACCCTTGTACCTCCATAGGCATACATACTTGAGTGCCTTCTACTGCACACAGAAACACACACACACACACACACACACACACACACACACACACATGTTTAAGCCTAAAATCACCAACTGATAGATTACTTTCTGATTTTCATAAAATGGCAATAGGACACATGTCTGCTTTATAATCATGATTGTGGTAGTCAAAGAATTCAACATTTTGTTGAAGGAAGTTTCAAAACCAATCCTTAAAGATTAAGAGTGGAGAATCATAGAAGAGGTATCAGATACCCAAACTATTAGAATATGCCAAGCAATAAACTGTACTTTAAACTCTATCTGGATCTCTTTGCTTTAGCAATTTATATAGTTCCTAAAGTTTTGAATTGTATCTTAGTCTTTTGTATCTACCAAAACCAACTATGTAGAGTTGAGTTTTCACTTATGAATAAATCTGTAGAAATTTCATGAGATGCTTCTTCATGTAACTCTATTGCTATAGAGAATACCTTTTCCCTATCTTTGGTTTTTCATTAAAATTTTCCTACTCAAATTGGACTATGCTGTATAGTATCACATCTAGTTTTTACCTCTCTACCTAGTTTTTGTCTCCAGGAATATATTAGGAGCTGTCCACTGCTTGCTGCTCTTCTATTGTTGAAATGTTCCTAATTTTCTATATCTTATCCTGATTCCTAGACCACCATTAGCCTCTGTTGGTTGGAGAAATGAGCTAGGACATTACTCTCTAATCTGAATAATTTTGTGTGTCTCTTCAGTGGCGTCTCTATGTGGCTCTACTCTGTTTAGACATCCACATAGCTGAATTTTATACAACAGATGGATCGTTTACCCTCTGACTTCTGTTAAGAGTTGGCCAATGGGAAGAACATGTTGGAGAACAGAACAGAAGGAGATAAAGGTCAGTTGATGAGCTGGGGCTTCCATCTTTGCTGGAAGCAGGTTTTTTTCTTACCTTGAAGGCAGTTCCTGTTATGTGCTCTTCTACGGAACTCTCTCCAACTCTGTAAGTTGTCCCCTATGTTGACTATAGAGGCTGTTACTTTTCTATGTATTCATGACCTCCTGACAATTTCCTTGACTCTATATACCTATTTGTAAAAAAATTTCCTTTACTGTTCCTTTCAATCCCCACATTCACATGGGTTGTATTTCTCACAGCAGAGTAAATGGGTATCAGAAGATCTTGAGTTTTTCTTGGTTTCTTCATTTCGTAGTAGATATTGAACAAATATGGCTTGATAATGTTTTATATCCCAGACACTTTACTTTGATTTTTGGGCTATAAAAATGAATGTGGTCTAAGGAGAAGTCATCCATCTAAAAAGTAAGAATTGAGATTTCATCAGATACTGAACCTAAGGACACCTTTATTTTAGACTTCACAGCCTGAAAAATAATAAAAAATAAATGTCTGTTGCTTATAAGCACACAGCTTATAATATTTTGTTATAGCAACTCAAAGACAGCAGATAGTAGGCTACAATGCAAAGTTAATAAACATAAAATGTAGATGAGCCTATTCTAAAAACTGGTAGTAGATATGTAAATGTAAAAGTGTGTGCCAAACAAGGGAGGCAAATGATGGGGATGAAATAATAGAAGTTATGGTGCAGAATACATATTCATTCATTAAAAATTGTTGTTCTGAATTCATAACTTTACTACTTAGGATTGTGAGATTAAGAGACAGTTTCAGAGGCAAGACCTCCTTGACTATCCAAATGTGAAAGTGAGAAAATGATTACTGTCACAGATGAATTAAGTGCTAATTGATTCACTAAATAAAGTAGAATATCCTTTTTACATGCCTCTTACTAAGAGAAGGTAAGAATCATTTTAGATTGATAAGAGTAGTTAAGGAATAATCTAGGATGGAGCTCCTGTGGTAGAGTTGAATAGCTCATAATACTTATACATTATAGTCTACTACCTCTATAGTAAGAATCATAAATGCCTTAGGAATTCCAAAAGATTACTTCTTGACCTTTCAGATAAGATCAGTTTAGAATTCCAAAGAAATGACCCTATGTCCTCATCACTGTGTGCCTACAAGTCTGTGTTTTCTTCCAGAATTGCTCACAAGCCCTTTGGAACGACCAGGTACTCTGTATCTTTTTGTCACACTCCACTTCACTACCACATTACTGTAGCCCAGGGCACTCCAACACATCACCTTCCTTCCCTCTGTCAGAGAAGTTGCTTCTCGAATTCTTTTTGAAACTTTATCATGTCTGACTTAAAGTATTTCTAACCAGATCCCTTTGGAACACTCCATCTCTATTAAAATCACTTACTTTATGTGAGGCCATATTTTTACTTGCCTTTTGAGGCACAGGAGAAAGAATAATCTTCAGAATTCTTGAAATATCTATTTGTTCTTTCTGAGGAATGGATGAAATGTTCCAAAGTTTCAACCTTGCCAATGACTGATGCGAAGCAACAATGTTTCTGTAGTTTTCCTTCTTTCCTCATATATCCATGAATAGATGTGCTTTACATGCAAGTAATGAGCTAAGAAAAGATTCACATGAATAGCAACAGAATAAATTCTAAACTTTCTAAATATGCTACTATCAAGTGGGCAGAATAGTGCAATGGTTGCCACTGCAAGCACTGGGGTGAACTAGTGCATTGAAATCTCAGCAAGATGATCTCAGGATGTGACTTAGTCTTTTTGTTCGATTTTCTCTACACAGATTAGTGTGTGCTACATAGAACTTATTTTGGGTTTAAACGAAAATCATTTGTAAAATGCTTAACAACATGCTTAAGTTTTAACAGTTAATATAGCATCTTATTTGCTGGTTTTTTTCCTACCAATCCAGTTGCTCAGGGTCAACATGGGTCCAAAATTTCTAAATAGAAAATTCTGGAAATAATTTTTTAAAAATTGCACATTGTTGCAAGTAGTGTGACAAAAATCTCATACTCTCTGCCCACCTAAGACATAATCTCTTTGTAATGTGTGCTCACACTTTGTCTTTTAGCAGTCTACTGCCTGTGTTCAAGTAACCTTTATTTCACCTAACGATTGCCCCAAAGCACAGGATTAGGGACACTGGGAATTTGGATAGGATGAAGAGAAATTGTAAAGTACTACCTTTAAATGAAAAGGTACAAGTTCTCTACTTAATAAGAAGGAAAAATGTATTCCAATAGTGCCAAGACTGTGGTAGGAATGAATCTTCTACGTAGGAACTTGTAAAGAAGCAGGATTTGTACTCAACTTTGCTGTTGCACATCAAACTGCGAATGTTATAGTCATGGTGTGGGATAAATGCATGAAAAAGTCATAAAGTTTGTAACTGGGGAATAGGGAAAAGTGTACTGTGCATTAAGTTTGGTACTGTGTTTGGATTTGAGCATCTCTTACGATCTTGGAATGCAAACTTTGGAGATCAAATGATACTAGAGCCCTGTTTCCTGGTTCACGTGTCGGCATCTCTACAGCATGTTGCTTCATTTCTTTTTCATAGCCAATTTCCTGAAAATATGTCCTATTTCTTGACTTCATTTCCCTTTCAAACCAACTCCTTTTGTCTTTTAGTTTCATTATGGTGTTGATAGACACAATAGATATTTTTTCTGCATAAACTCTCAGGGGCATTCAATGCATCTGGCTATTTCTTCCTTCAAACATTTCTGAATGTATTACCACATTTCTGGCTACTATTTATATCTTCCTTTAACCCTCCTTGTATCTTCTTAACTTTTAAGTCATGGAACAAGCTATATCTCACCCTTAAAACATCTATTTTCTTCATTCAACATCCTCACTCCAAGAAATACCACTCAGTATATGTTTTCAGATTCTATTTCTATGTCCATGGTTTCTATGGCACTCTATGCCAGAGCTGTCCATGGAAAGTGCCAAAAGACATAAATGGAAAGCTTCTAGGTATCGTGACACAAGCATAGATAATACAGGGTCACAAAGTTGTGGACACTACAAAATGTGAACTCTTAGAACAGGGCCCTTAGTCAGGCATGATATGGCTGCTGAGTTGCAGAATCACTATTCTGTAATATAAGTTGTTTCTGACAAGCCCTTTTGAAGGAGGAAACTTGATTACTTTTGGATTCTCCAGCGTAGAGTGATTCTGGTCTCATGTGGGGTTGCTGAGCATTAATGATTTGAGTGAATACTAATGAATATTAGAAGGGAAACCGGTTTAGATGTATAATTTGGTAGATATCACTTTATTAATTAATCAGATGCATGGGTTTCATTTCTTCAGTGTTTGAATTTCTTCTTCCTTACTTCTTTGATCTAAGTCTAAAACATTTTTAGAATATGAGCTAGATAGTTGAAAGGTCTAATAGCTGATGGCAGATGAAAGAAAAACAGACAATGTAAAACCTCTGTGTCAGAGTAAATTGATTCTAAATCTGGTATGTGGTTATAGAAGAATCAAAGACTTACTAGACACATCTCATTAAAAAAAGAAAAGGGAAATTTATCTTGATGTATCTGAAACAAGACAGATAAGAATCTAATTCATCTTGACTTCCCTAAAACAAACATTACAATTTTAACAATGCAATAGAGTATTGAGAAAGGAAAGATGCATAAGGTGCACTTTTTTCAAATATATCAGTAAGTCAAAGATACAGTATATGAAATTGTTGGTCAATTATATGATGGGGTTATAGGCTCACCTGCCATTTTTAATGGAGAAATAGTTGATTAAAGATGAGATTTCTGAATAAATTCTAAACAAAGGAATAGAATACAAAAAGGATCAAAGATGAGGAAATCTCAAGTTTTGATCTCTGAAGAACTTCAATTGTCTGGAGTGTGCCCAAGGTCATCTGCTGCCAACTACCGCATAGAACACTTTCCTGCCATTCTTCCTCACGAACAGCATTTTAGTTAGAGTCTTCTAGTAGGAGTTTGATGAAGATGTCTGATGTAGAAGATAAAAATATTCACTTTCTTTCAGAAAAATTACCTCCAGAAACTTGGACTTTAGTTAAAACATCAGCTGTCCAAGTTGCAGGAAATGTGGTGACTTGGTTGAACTCAATGGGAAGATTTTTTTAGCTCAAAGACTTAAACCATAAATCCCTGAGAATAAGCAGCCACTGAGTACTAGTCTTCTAATTGAGTAAGGGGTAGATTCCAGTGAACATGGTACAAACCTTTAATTCTTTCCCAGTAAGCATTACCAAAGAAATAATTCATGCGAAGAGGAAAGAAACTAAGGATCTATAATCCCAGTAGGTGCAAGCTAATTATGGTTCTTTAAAGGGTGAAGTTTTATTTTTCAAGACATGTACTGGTGATGTTAAAGACTTAATAATGTTCAAGAAAACTTATGTTAAGTGAAGAATGTTTAAAATTTCACGCATGAGAATGATTTAGGAGCACAAACAATTTGACAGTAAAGATTCCTGGAGGTTTTGCATACCAGGACCCAGGTACCAAATAATTCTGTCCACTTAAAACTGAGGATTGGCTTGTGGTGATCCAAGAGCTGCAGCTTTTGCTTTATGGGTAATAGTGCCCTCCAGACATCATCTTGATGATATGAGTTATCATGTAAAGCTGAAATACTGGCACAAATCAAGCTACAACATTTTCTGAAACATGAGGATGAGGGAAAATTAATCCCCTGATACTTTGTAGAATACCTGTAATGCAATGACCACTCCATTCCCAAGGAACAGATTATCTGAAAGAAATCTTGTGTTTTCTTTTTCATATTTTCAAAGGGAAAGACAAAAATATTTGCTTATTTCTAGCCCTACTTTCTAAAAAGAAATCTTACTCTATGTGTCTGTTTAGGGCTAGCAAATTCAGAAGCTATTTTCAAGCTCTTTCAGAAACTGTAGGTGTGTGTGTCTGCACATGCACGCGCACATACATATCCAAAACATGATCTTGGATATTGTTCCTTGAGCACATTGTTGTTGAGATGATTTCTCAGTGATCTGGAGCTGGCTAGTGGACCCTAAGGATACTCTTGTCTCTGTCTCCCTAGTACTGGGATTACAAATCTCAGGTGTGCCACTATGGCTAGTTTTCTTTATTTACCTAAATTCTGGGCATTAAGGTCAAATCTTCATTTTTTTTGTTTAGTTTTACAAGCATATTGAATACCAATCCCTATTTCCTTCTACCTGGCGCTAAGTGCTCTTCAAATATTTACAGAGCAGTTTGGTGCACTGTCTTCCACCCTATATGTTTGTTGGCTGATGTATTTCCTACCATTTTTTAGGATCTTGTTCTAATTAACAGTAACAGTGTTCCATTCTGACAAGTGGGTCTTGCATTCGATCAGAAAGTTGTTGGTTGTTTCTGAAACTCAGGCCACTAGTACACTGGTGGTCATCTGTTGCCATGGTGATTTTTATTGCAACTTGCAGATTCATGAATTGATGAGGCCTGTGTTTATCGCTCTCCCCCAGTAGCTTCTACAGTATTCCTTGGTACTGTGTAAGATATCCAGCAAAAAAGGAAGTTCTCAGACCAGTTCTTACTGATATATTTTGCCCAAGTTCTGTGATCCATTAGTGTTGCCTATTCAGTATTAGTAGCTTACTGAAGGCTACTTTGGAGAGCAACCAAGAGCAATGGCAAAAGTCAATATTGTTTGGGGGCCCTTGAAACCTTTCTGACCAACATTTTATCAGGAAGTGCCACATTATATCTCTAATTGTCACTGGGTACTAAGTGGATCAGCTCTGGGCTTTGGTTTTGATTCATTTTGCCCTGTTTTCCTCACTCTGTGCTCCTCTGCATAGGGGCTGCCCATTCCTGTTCTTTTCTTTATAGGACATTATTTGGACATATTATTAACATATGGGGTTACCTCCCACAATCTTAGGGTTTTTCTATAGGTCCCTCTGTCCCTCCTATATTCCATCCTTTCATGTAACTCTAGGTATTTTTCCCAATTATTCTCTCCCTCACCCTACTTTTTGTGGTATCCTAAATCTCCCCTTTTAAAAGGTTTCACCCTAACCATTCCTTCCCACCTTCCTATTCATTGGTCCCTTTCAAATTTTCTGTCTCTTACAATAATTCTAAACCAAATACATTGACAAGAATATCAGTACTAGCATCCTCATAGAAGAGAGAACATGTGGTGCTTATCTTAAAAGGCAAATATTTTACCAACTGTGATGGTTAATCTTTACTATTGTGAGAGAGCACCCAAAGTCAAACAACTTATGGAAGAAAGAAAGATTTATTCAACTTACAGTTCCAGAGGGAAGATACACGGCAGACACAGCATGGCTGAAGCTGGCAGGCAGGCTAAGTCACAGCAGATATCCACATAGCTGGAGCATTCCTGGAACGTCTCTCTCTCCCCTATATTCTGTAGTCCCTTTTATATGGCCCATTACTGGGAGGTTCCTATGAGATCTATGGAGGTTCTGGTGGGATCTAGGGCTGGTATAATCTCTTCAGGTAGTTGCAGCTCATCTTTCCAGGTGTGGTCTCATCTGATCTTAGTTAATACCAGGTGTGTCATGTTGACACCCAGGATTAACTATTATACCACCCAAAATCAAACTCACCTCAGTCCTGAAATTGTCCTTTTCTGATACTTCATTCTAATGTCTCAAATGTATTTTTTAGCTATATCAATTTTTTTACTATTTCTCAAATGTAGAGACCAAATTTTAAAACAAAATTCTGTTACAATTTGAATGCAAAATTATCCACCATGAGTCCATGTGTTTTATCATTTGGTCCTCAGTTTGTGATGCATTTTGAAAGGTTGTGGAACATTGAGGAGGTGGGTCTTAAATGGAGGAAATTGGTCTGCTGTAACCAATTGTTGTATACACCTGCCAAGGTGCTGCTGCCTTACCTTCCTGCTTTAATGGACTGTATGGATTCAAATTATGAATCAACATAAATCCATCCTCCTGTAAGCTGCTTTGTCAGGTATTTTAGTCACAGCAATGAGAAAAGTAACTAACACACTCTCTGAGTTTATTAACTCTGCCTATTGAGTTTTAAGCTTCTTTGAAATGAATCTTGTTATACGTATTAAGAAGCTATGTCATAAGTGCCAACAGAATATTCTCTCAACAGTTTCAAAAATACTCAGATCACAAAGTTGAAGATAAGCTCCAAAAACAGGTGTTTGGGGGAAATATTTTTCAACATGAACATTTCCAGACAGCATCCTTTTCCATAACATATATTTTTCTGCCAGTAAACTTTCTCCAGGATCAGCTTCTTTGAGTTGATTCATAAAATAGTCATGTGAAGTTGTGAACTACTAGGGAAAAGCCATCTTCTCTCCATCCCAGAGTGTCATGATAGACAGGCTATGACTGTCAGTGAAATATTTAGCTGCACTTTATTGGTCTGAAATTAAATGTGTTTTACAATTATGTCTCACTTCAACTTTGTTGAGACTTGACCTATATTCTGTAATTTCATGGCTGCTTTATACTTCATAATGGAAGTCAATTTTCCTTCTCTGAACCAACAGTCTCTCAATGCATTGAGGGCCGTCTATAGTCAGTCTTCTTCTGCAGCCTGTCTTCTGTAGCAATTATAAACACATTTTAAAATAGCAATTATCCTGTATGTGTGTGTGTGTGTGTGTGTGTGTGTGTGTGTGTGTGTGTGTGTATGTTTGGAGACGCTGTGAGTGCCTCTGGAGGTCTAAGGTTGACTTTGGGAATCATCCTGGATTACCTTACCGTTTTGTTACTTTGCTCTGGAGTTTCTCAGGCTCTACCTTCCAGGGAAGGAAGTTCAGGTTGCTGTCATTTCTACCCAAGGAAGTTTTACATGGGATCTGAAATCCAGACTCAAGTCCTTCTGCTTGTGAGACAAAGGCTTAACTCCTGAATCATCTCTGCATCCTAAAAAGAGCAATTATCTATTGATAAATTTATTAATCTTAAAATTTCTAAAGTGAGCAACACATATGACAAAGGGGTATGCATCTTTAAAACTGTTCAGGCACATATGAGTATTCATTCATTTCCCTGAGTTGTAAACATGGTATTTAAATCTGTATAAATGCAATAACAATTTAGTCAATTATAAAATGGCCACATCCTCTGTCCTTCCCTATCACATTTCACATCGAAATTGACATTAACTATCAGGTATAAATTGCCTGAAAAAAAAGACAGGGCAAAGTATACTTACCATTTGTCAGTGTTCATTCATAAACAACCAGGAGAATATGTTCTGCCTTGTGAGGAAATCGTGTGGGCGAATATGCACATTGACAGGGGAACTTTGTGTTCACATCAAAAAGAGTAAACCAAAATAGGCATGCTAATGTATTTGAGCAGATATGTCAATGTTATTTTTTGGGAAAGGGTAATGCAAGTACTCCTATAAAAAATTCTCTTCCCAATTTATTTCAGCATATATTTGAAGAGCTGTTATGTTGTCACACTTCATAGATGTAAAAGTAGAATGCATTTATGTAATCTTGATGATGCTTTAAATATTGAGCCTCAATGTTAAAAGCTTGATATACAAAGGGTTTGGATTAGGTCCTGCTTACAGGCTAGAAATCTAATCTGTCTTCTCCATTGTTTCTTTAGTCCTCAATAGGCACAACAACAAATATTTGACACTCTTTACTATCCATGATCAGTTAGTTATTGAGTGAATGAATTCTACTACTTTCCTAAACACAGCTTGTCTAATTGGTCTCCATACGTGTTGTGCTTTCCTGTACTTGGACTCCAGTTTTGACTTCATTTTTCCATTGGCACTGAGTCCTTATTTTCCCTAACATTTAACCCTTTCTTTGGGCTTTACCAAATATCTACCTATTGTCTCTTCCCCATGGGATTGGGTCTTGTGCAGCATACACTACTTCATGATGAATAAAATATCTGTAATTAAGAAAGCTCACGTTGATGAGTACTTCTCATATCCTCCATCTTGATCTCTTCTAACTCATCAAAAAATTTGAATTAATTGGATATTGAACACCACTTGAGTTTTGAGGAAGGAATAGTACTTAGTATCTATCTAAATGATGTTTCAGATAGTGAAGGCAGCTCTTTCTACTGTTTCCTTTCCTTAAAAGATCACTATTAGATCACAAGAGACCCAGATGGTCTCTTGGCGACTTCTCCATTTTAAGCAGAAAAAGGCAGAACAAGGACAATGGGTGGAAAGTAGAGAAAAATGCATTTTAATTTACTATAAGATTTTATCAAATTACCAAGAGCATTCAAATACAGACTGTATGACCATCTGTTAGGAGAATAAATGGATTCATACACTTATGGAAAGATTTATGTGCACAATACCCATGGCAAATGATTCTTTTTTTCCTTCAATCCCCATTTGAAAGGCTATAACAGATGATCTCTTGTTTGAAAGGACTTAGCTATAATATGAAGGCTTCACACGCTAATGGTTTCACTTTTAAGTTAAAAACATAGTTACTTTACATGTGATTTAATATAGGTTCAGGCAAACTACATTCAGCAGAAGCAAGGAATATATGGGGGGGAAGGGACTAGAAAGATGGGTGGGGAGAGCTGCAGCAAGGAAGAAAAAAAATAAGAGAGATGTTTGAAAATGTCACAGTGAAAACTCTTTTCTTTTCATGTTATCCATGAAGTTAATTGAGTTGCTCTTATCTAGCTATGAATCTCTGCCCTAAGGCTAATAAGGGATACAACTTCTAGAAAACTTACTCCCCTATTTGAAGATAGGACTTCACCTGTAAGTGAGGATAAGAAAGATTAGTTTTCTGTGGGTAAGCACATTGTTAGTAATTGTATATGCATATTGTTCATATAGTACATGAGCTCTATTTATGGTAAATATGTGATGTACATTCACTTAACCATTTTTATGTCATTATTTATATTTTAAAACAGACTTTGCTTCTTTTCGGTGTGAAGTTTGTAGCACATATAACTACTAGTAGTAGTGTCTAAGCATCACTGCACTGATTTAACATGCTTAGATGTCATTTTTGCAAATTCCCATTGCATTATGTCCTTAGTCATTACAGTTGCTTGTTTAGAAAGAACTGTATAAATTAAGGGAAAAAAGAACATTTAAAATGTTCCCCTAATATGTATAGAAAGGGTTAAAGTCAAAACTGGCATTCAGACAGCTATGATAACAAAAACCTAGATTTTACATCTAGGTAGTGCTGACAAATTTGCATCATCCTTTATGGAATGACATTACACTTTTAACAACACTAACACATGCAGTAGTTTGGTCTTATCCTATCAGTGATACTCTGAATGGTGCTGCTTATCCTATCTTGTTTCCTCAAAATATGAATTTAAGGAGTTGACACTTGAATTGACAGACCAGAAACTGTTTCTTCACATGTGCCAAGTTTATTTAATATTTTTATTTCCTTGGATTTCAGAATTTCATGGAAGAATGAAAGTAAAACTGTCTGACTTCTATGTTTCTCATTTTATCAAAATCGGATGAATGATGACATATAAATACATTTATATCTATCTGCTTTGTACATACAAGCTTTCAGCTAGGCATGGCGATGGAGACCAGCCATCAAAGCACTCTGGAAGCTGAGGCAGAAGGATTGTGAATTCAAAGACAGCCTGGGTTATGTGGTGACACGGTTTAAAAAAAAAAGAAAGAAAAACAAAGCCGAAAGAACAAAAGAAAGACAGAAAGAAGGAAGAAAAGTACACATAGTCATGTAATTCTATGTAGTGTCTCAAAAGTTTCTTTCGGACAAGGGTGCAGGATAGATCCTCTCACTTGAAGTCGTCATCTGCAAAAACGAGTCACTGAGTGAGGTGCTGTTAACCTGTAACACTGTTAATAAAAATGATAACTTTTGCCATATTTCAACATATATTCAGATCTTGGGCGACACAGAGCAATTCAGAACATGAGTCCAAATGAGAGCTGCCCCATGGGAAATGGCAGTTCCCTGTTCTCTCCCTCCTCTCTTATCCGTTTTTTTTTCCTCCTCCTTGATTTCTAGCTGCTCCTGTTCCTCATGAACTTGGATGGAATTGCATTCAAGGATACTAGCTCTGTCATGGGATCTTGTTTTATAATTTTATGAAACTGTATGAATACTACATTCACAAAGAAGCCTCTGGTAGCCAGTTTAGTAACCTGAAAGATGTGAAACATTTAACAAATTTCTGTTATCAAGCTGAACTAAATAAGGCACTTTTGGGACTTGACTCTGACACTATCATACCCCTGACACTCAGTATAGTCAGAACCTCCAGAACTTTCTCTAGAGTAGAGAAATGGAAAGATTAAGGTTTTGGCTAGCAGACTTTTATATGTCTTAAAAATCTAGATTAAAAATTAATTAGCTGTCAAAACTTAAAAATGTAGCTCCTGATTTCTAAATTCTCTTAAAATTCCAGACTACAGATAGGCAACATCCCTAGGTTCTTCACGGCAAAAAAAATTACAGCAGTTGGCTCTGCCTAGAACAAGCTGTGTTCACTGAATCAGGGGGCCTTACCTGCTCCATTTCATTTGCTTATGTCATCTGTCTGGACAGTGCAGAATCTGAGTTTGTGACCCTTGCTGAACCCATACAACTAACTCTATTAACTTGTAGCTCATAAACAGTTAGTCATGGGTGAAATCATGAACAGATGGTCTAAGGAGAACATATGTTGTTGATACATTTCTCTTGTTTCATTAACTGTTTTGCCAGCATTTTAAACAGTCCAAATTATGTCACAACCCATAAGTGGAGCATCAGTTTATAAGGAGACAATCTAGAGTTTTGTTGAACTGTTTATTTTCAAATGCCAAGTGAAAGCTGCTTTGGGTTGGATCTGCAGCTCAAGGAAGAGCTTTGCCAACTCAGTAAATGAGGATTCTACACATATTTTGAACCTGAACCTGACACATTCTTGTGATATCATAATAACGAAAATGGTATTTCTGGCAACATTAATTTGTGGAGAATGAATGGCTGCTGCCCATGAAATTTCACCATAAGTAGTATATGGGAGACAAAGAGGAAGAAGACTAGAAATGGCAGAATTTTGAAGCTTCAAAAATTTTCTGAAGGCTTCATGACACTCTTCTACCATTATCCATGCTGAAGGGGGATGGATGTCTACACAAATACATTTTTGACAAAGGCAATGTAGCATATCAATAGCAAGGGGAAGTTTTAGAGTTTGTTTTCTTTAATTTATAAGGTTAAATGGTATAGAATAGGAAGACATAGGCTTACAGGAAAACCCAGGATGTCTGTTTGCTAGACTGCACTGACAACTCTAGATCAGAAGTAGAAAGGTCATTGAGCTAGAAGTTTCTTATAGAGAGTCTTGGGGTCAAATAGTTTCTGTGTATATATATAAAAAGGAAACTTTCAAAATGGTTACTTTTATTATAGGTGACTGGTCAAATAATTTTATTTAAAGAGCCAATATCTTGTTATAACTCACAGAAAGTCTTCTGATACGTCTGACTTTGACCAAGTACAAGTTAGCTTAATCATCATGCAACTGACCTCATTATCACCAATCAATTATGCAGTTATTTTTAGCAGATAGGGTTGTAGAGTGAGTAGGAGAGGAAATGTCCAGAGAACCTGTATGTAAGTCATAAGTAAACACATTTTGCACAACTATTAATAGTCACTGAAATTCTCTTTTAGGATCTATGTCACACGGACAATTATTGGATCAATAAAGTATCACAAATGAAAACGTCAAAATTGTCACAGAAGAGCTAGGTTGAGAGTCAGTCTTAGCAAATGTAGTATAATTAGGAAGAGAAAGATGGATTAAAAGTAACTCTGGTTAGTCATAAGCAAAAGCAATTATGGAGCATAAAGGAAGTTACTTTTTCTTCTTAACAAACTCACAGACAAAGTACATGGTTAGATGGCACTCTGTGTCATTCCATCTGCCAGAGCTCAGCATCTCCACACAGTCCTCGTGACCATAAGGGTCGCTGGGCTCCCCCTCCTTCCAGTTGCTGTAGTTCTGCAGTGGAGTGTTGTCTGTGAATACATACTGCCCCTCCTTCTCAAGGTCGTTCACGCCAATGAACACTCGGAAGAAGCCACTCTTGGCCACATAATCAGCAAGGAGAGTGTTGACAGCCTCGTCCTTAGGCATGGCCAGCATTCCACCCCGGATCCTACAGTGAGTCAAGGATTCCCTGTAGCTCTTTTCTTCCTGTACGATATAGTAGAATTTCTCTTCAGTTTCTCTAATCCCTGCAATGACTGCGGAGAGGAAAGTAAGAGAATCATTATATGCCTCAAAAAACAAAAGAGGCAAGTGCATATATAATATTACCAGACTGAAATCAATTACCCAATGCTCAAGAATTATTACATAAGCTTATTATGGGATAGTCACTCATTTAGCTTCTTCTCTGCTTTTCTAATTATTTACACAGAGAATGAAAGTCAACTATTTGTCTTTGCTTCCATCCCTTCTCACCTTTCCACAGTTACCCAATAAACTGGTTGATTGGCAAAGACTTGTTACCAATGTTAGGTCAAAGTTCCTATAGTTGCTTCTCAGAAGCTATGCTTCACCCCTATAGGCTTCAGGCATTTTCCTTCTTTCCTTCCTTCACTTCCTAGGTCAGTATCTACCTGATCTTAGGCACACACCTGTTCCATGTGATGCAAACACCCAGCCACACTGGAATAGTTATAAAGGTTAGATTCTCCTTTGTCCTAGAGTCTTCAAAGACTCTACCCCCCCATTTTCTTTGTGCAGCCATTGTCCCTTTGACTTCCTCCTTTACAGTGCTTAGTAGATTCCTCCCTGCTTTTTTGATTTTGTATTTCTCTGTTCCACCATGATGTCTCTGACACTTTTCAACCTCAGTACCTATGACATTCTAAGGGACAGCAAATGCTTATTAAGGGCAAACTTGATGGACAAATTTGGACTTTGGGGCAAATTTCTAGATGCTAAACACACATATTCATAGAGATTACCCATGCTTCCTTCCAGGGATAAGAGGGAGACTAAGCAACTGATTTCAGGTTAGAACTAGAGATTCAGAATCATTTTCAATTCAAAATTATGCAATTAAGCTGTGTGGATTTCCATATGCACTTTACAGTCTCCAGATTCATAAGGAAAATTGTAACCACTGAAGTGTTGTGTTATATTTCTGGGGTCTGGTGTATTCATGACAGTCTGAGTCATATACGATACAGTCATGATTATGACTTACAACCAGTGTTTACAACCAGTTAAGTTGATTAATTGCCATGTAGTGTTTCCTATACATTTAGCATTATACCATATACCATATGGCATATGTGTATTCCAATAATAGATAGTTACATGCACATATCTAGATTATGTTAAAAATATGCAACAAAATAAAATCATCTCTAATGGTCACTAAACAGTTTCTTCAATAACAGTCTCATAAGAGTCCTTTCCCACAATAAAAACTTTATTCCTATTATGAGGAAATGGAGATGAGGTTGCAAAAATAACTAAAATGAAAAATTTAAAGGAACACATTAGAGAAATGCAATAACAGTGGTTTGAATTAGTGGGAGAAAAGTCAAGAAAACCTATATTCAAATTCTATAATTATGGTTAAGGTATTATTCAAGTTCCAATTGAATTATAGAATCTACAACATGATTATTATAAAGACAGTGATATATGGCCAGCAGTTATGTACTATCCTAAGCAATAATGGAAATAGATATTTTATTTGTCAGAGATTATTTGTTTAACTCATCCTTCTTGATTCATATGGGACAACTTTCCAAATTATGATTGTTTTCTCCCTTCTCGTATCTTATTAAAATACCTTTTTTATTTTTACCAACTTGCCACGCATGTGTGCTTGAATCTGTGCAGTAAACTTAAATATCCTGGAATGTGAGTGAATAATTGACATTTTGAACTGACAATTTGCTTGACCCAGATTCATAAGGCATTTCCTACTAACAAATGTAGTATTGAATGTAATATTATCAGGCAGATAGCCCAAAGCAAAAATGAGTATATTTACCATTCTTAATGAACTTCATAGATGTCTTGAGCCGAGCAACACTAATATCCAGCTGCCCAACTACTTTCCGGTACCTTCCACAGTCACAGACAGTACCTTAAGAAAAATAAAACTGTGAATTCATGTTGAAGTACATGTAGACCAGCCTGAAGGATCATCTGATGTCTCCTCAATGCTTATTACCTTTCCTAGCCTAGTTATATCTTTTCATTTAAAATAAAGTTTTCAATTTACGGTATCTTTAAGAATACACATAGTATCATTTAGAAAATCTTTGGAATGAAATAGTAATAATATAAATTATATTTATGGCATGTAAAACTGTGTGTGTGTGGTATGCATGTGTGTATGTGTGTTTAAGTGTATTTAGGTGCTTGTGTGTACATATGTGTATGTATCTATGTGGGGGATGCATGAACAGGCACCTCTATGAACATGCATGTGGAGGCTGAAAGTTGATATATTTGTTGTCTTCCTTGATCAATTTCTTGGAGCTACAGACACATTAGTCTGGCCAGCCAGCTTCTCCTAGTGATCTCATCTTCTTCTGAGCCCTGGAATTGCACATTGCTTGCCACGCCCACTCTTCAATTCTTGCAAATTGAATTCTGTTCCTCATACTTGCTCAGCAGTCACTTTACTTTTTGAGCCATCTCCCACATCCTAAGTTGGGTTTTTCAAAAGCATAAATGTGATAGCCACCACAAACATTGTGAATTGTTCGGCTTTTTTTTTTTTTAAATCAGAAATGGTTTGGTAAATTTCAGAATAAAATCTCTACTGTTTCTTTAAAACATTTGCAGTCAGGCACCTTTTCTGTTTCTTCATTATTCACTAGCTCACAGAGATCTCCTGAAGTAGAAGAAACTTCATGATTCAACCAAATGTTAATTTCTGATTACTCATGCGCAGTGTAGCTGGCAACTTTCAAAGGCTAAGTTTAAATGTTTTAAGTAGGTGTAGCTTGCATTTTATAGCCAGCTGTCCAGTTTGTGGATTAATTGTTATTCTTGTTTGTTATTCGTTCTTAGCTCATCTGACTTTCTGAATATCTAGTGGTAGAGCAAGGGTGAAGTCATTGAAAGGAAAGTGATGCTAAATTCAAAGGATTCCCTTTTTCTGTTTAATTGCTGTTTCATTTAATTGCTGTTTCATTTAAACATCCAATTCCTTTTACTTAGTGGTATGAAAAGCAAAAACAAAATTCTTACTAGCTGTAATGGTTACTCTTAATCTGTTGCTGTGAGAGAGCACTCAAAGTCAATCAACTGAAGGGAGAAATGGAGATTTATTTAGCTTATGGTTCCAGAGGGGAGATACAGTCTGTCATGGGGAAGGTGGCATAGCTGGCTGCAGAAGCTGAAGACAGGCTAAGTCACTGCAAACATTTTGGAGGCTGAGCGCTGCAAGCCTCCTTGCTGCAAAGGCAGACTCTTCCTGGGGGTAAGGTGGGACTAATCCACCTCAAGACCCACCCCTTGTGACCACCTTCCTCCAGCAAGGCTTTCCCTGTCAGAGATGCCATGACCTTCCTAAACACATGAGACTGTGGGGGACACATTTCAAACCATAGCACTAGCCTATGAGGAAAAAAAGTGCCTCAATTTATCCAAGTACACAAAAAACACAACCAGATTACAATAGCTCTTTGAAGTGGTCTTCGCCAGAACACTGTGTGTAGAACCAACTTTAACCCTCTTTACCCCATCTACCTCATATACTCTCTACTCTTGCATAAAGCACTGCAAAGTGAGTATTCCAGGGATTTCCCTTCTCATGCAGGGTGGGCTCTGTAGACAGATATTCTGCAACAGATTTGCTTCTTGGCCAAATGCAGGTCAGAACTGGGTTGAGATGATAGTGGAATTCAAGTGAGGCATTCTGAGGCAGTTTTTGGTGTGGACTTCTCTCTGGGTCTTGGATGTTAAGGGATACTTCCTGCTGTACTAGATTTCCTTCTAACCCTGAGCAAGACAAGGATGGAAGGTGCCCTCATCTTCTTCCCCAAGCCTGGAAAATCCACCAGAAGCCAGACATGAAAATTGCCTTCTTCCTTGTCCACTAGCCGATGTAAACTAGGTTGAATACATGGCAAGGGATTTTGTTTTATTCAGAAATATATTTCTTAGGGTCGGGAAGATGGCTCAGCTGTTAAAGTGCTTGCTATGGGTGCAAACTGAAAAGAGTATAGATCCCAGGTCAGGTGTGATGGCCCACTTTCAATTCTAGTCCCAGAACATGGAGCCTGGGAATCCCCCAAAGCAATCTGATTATTCCAAATAGCCCTATAGGTAAGCTTTGAGTTTAATAAGAGACCCAGCTTGAAAAGAATAAGATGGAAGAGCATTTGAGGATGATTCATGATATCAACCTTTGACCTCTGCATGCATGCATACTCACATGCACATGCACAAACACTTGTGCCCACACATATGCAAAAATGCATACACAGGGCTGGAGAGGTGGCTCAGGAGTTAAGCCTCTGCTTTGCAGGCGGAAGGTCCTGAGTTCGGATCCTAGACCCCACCTATAGATGCGGGGCGGAAGCGGGGGCGGCCTGTGCTTTTGGTCCTGGTAGGGCGGAGCCTGTGAATCCCGGGGCAGAGTAAACAAGGAGGAGATGGAGGCGTCCATGGTGGTTCCCGAATTCGTCCGTGGTTCTACACACACACAGACATACACACACACACACACACACACACGCGCGCGCGCACATACATACATACACACGCACAATTGAATAAATAATAATAAAAAATGCATACACACAGAAGAACAACACATGGAAAAAAAAGGAGAATAATATATATGTATTCCTGACACAAATGCATTTGTAATGGAGTCAGAAATCAAGGAAAGAGCCAGTGAGCTAGCTCAGAGGTTAAGATCTCTGCTTGCAAATTTGGTGTACTGAGTTTGATTCCCACAAACCCACATAGTGGAAGAACAGATCTGACTTTCCGAAAGCTCTTCTCTGACTTCCACACTTGTGCCTTCTCTCCCTTGCTGTTTCTTTCCTTCTCCCTCTCCTCTCTCAGGAAAGAAAAAATAAAAGAAAAAAAGAAAAAAATCAAGTAGAAAAAGGAACTCGTCATACCTGCCTTGCCTTTTTCTCCAGGTATCCCAATCAAACCCTTTTCTCCTTTGTCACCTGAGTGGAAACAGCCAAAAAGGAACAAAGAAATAAAACATGAATTATTTCAGGGTGATAATATTTTATACATCTAATTGTATTTGCAATGTCTCCAAGTAATATCCTTTGACTTGAGTTGGCTTCACAAGCACAAACCATAAGATGAGACATAATTAATTTAAACTATCAATGTAAATGTAGAGGGAACATTTGAATTAGTGATACCTGTGGCACTTATAATAGGGCCTTTTGAACAAAGCTAACAGAATGCCCAACATGATTTTATTTTTAAAATATCATTGGTTTTCAAATCTGGATCAATTCATTAGTAAACTATAGTGTCTGTGTATTTATTATGGTCCAAGTTATTCTATGTGATTTTTGACCTTGGATTTTCAAACAATATGTATTGCTCTTCTTCGATTTAATTTGACAAATATTTACTATTTATTTTGTGCAAAACTAAAGGCTAAGTACTTGGAGAGAATATATAAAGAGTCAAGATTAACTCTGACTTCAAGGAATTTACATTTTTCAGGTGAGATGTGTTGTATTCACGATGCCTGTACTGAAGAGTCAAATACATTATGCTGAGCTGTCAACCTTGGTAATTTTCCTTTCTGCTCTTTCTTCCATGTGACCATCATCTTACACAGTCAGAGTCCTCCAAAAGACAATTCTAAAAGAACCAGTATTTTTGAAACAGTGAGAAAGAAAAAAAATGTTGCCTTTAAAAAAAATCAAAATAAGCTATTGAAGTCCACATCAAACACGATAATTGAAAGGAAAAGCTTTAGATTTAAGAGAGAAAATGTTTGACTGAGCTTCTGGAGAGTCAAAAGAGAAGAGTCTGAGAGGAGTTAAATAGGGTTTTATGCTTCAATGGTGAATGTAAGAATAAGAAAAAAATTATGAAGGATAAACACAGACTGAAGATTGCACAGGCCATGAGAGTAGATGATTCTCCTGCCAGGAGCTGGTGCAGTCAGAGAGTTGGACAATGCAGAGGAAATGGTGTTAGCACTGAGGTCCCTCTCAATGTCACCCCTCAGATGCCATGGTGAGCCCTACAGGACTTCCTATGTCATGCATAGGAAACAGTCAGTAGTTGTCATTCTTATCACTGTCTGGTAAACACTTCTCATTAAGAGGGAGGAGCATGAGAAGGAGGGGGAAAGTGGGGGAGAGTGTAACAGGAATGAAGGAGAAGGGTTGGGGGAGAGGAAGAAAAGGGGGAGTACCTATTGAGCTTGTATGATCAGGTTAAAAAAAAAGTAATAAAAAAGAGTCTTACTCATTGAGGAAAGTATGCCTGTTTGGGCCCCAAGGATATTTCAAGCCTATATAAACTGACCAATGTGAACACTTTATAGTGATGTCAGACATTCAGGTGCTTGCCAAACAGAAAGAAAGGGTCCTGGAAATCCAAAATTCAGTTTAAAGACATGAAAGCTGAAGTCCTAGAACTTACAACAACAATGCTGAAGCCTATGACAATAGAATGTACCAATGTGGTGAGAAGGGCCTTCAGCAAAGAAACAGTATAATACTTGTTGCAGTTGGCATATATGGTTGCTGATAAATCGCCATCAAATGGTCTAAGGGAATGAAGGGTTTATTTTCTCTTATGATTGTCCGTTTACAGTTTTCAGTCCAGCTTGACAGGAGAGCTCACACCAACACCAGAGCCAAGGGAACTGGCCACACCATCTCTACATAACAATTGAGAGAGGGACGATCATCACTTGCCAGACCAGCATATCTGGTCAAGTGCACACAAGGATGCCAATTTTCCCTGTATTTTATTCCAAGGCCTAGTCCCACCCACTATGGGCTGGGCCTTCCCCATCAGCTAGACAATCTGCAGGTTTGCTCTGGGCTTAACTTAAACACCAATTCTCTACAAATGTGTCCAGAGCTCAAACCCTCAACTGTCATGTTGGCACCTATGCCTCACTATGACAATACTCAAGAGAGAGCTAGAAGAGAAAGTCCATCAGTTGGAATGGCGAGAGAGGGCTGAGTATTCAGAATCCAGGACCAAATGTTTCAGCAGCCAGCTGAAAAAGGAAGGGGAGGGGCAGACAACTACAGGGTTGTAACTACAGAAAACAAGGAAGAGGACAGACAAGCCTGAAATGTAGCTGAGAGAAACCAAAGCAAAACATGGAGCCATGTCAACTTCCTTTCCAAAGAAGATGGAACTCACATCTCAGTTGTTTCCTGAAAATTCTTTATTTCCTTATATGTAAATTAGAGGATTCAAGAAGGGGGTTGAGACTATATTAATAAAAGAAAGGGGGCATTTATTTTCTAAATTTTACCAGTTTCCAAGTGTAATTCTGGACATTTTGCATAAACTATTAAATATATATCATCCTAAATCCCGTGAGGTAGTTACTCTGGTTATCTTTAACTTACAGATGAAGGAATTGAGATTCACAGGGACAAGAAACTTGCTCAAGAAGATTTACCAATTAAAGTTCAGTGCTGATATTCAACCCAGCTAGTTCTGACTACCCAGATCACAGGGCTTGTCTAATGATTTCATAAGGAAAATGAAGTGAAAATATTGTTAAAGTGAAAATCATCCCAGTACGAAATGACAAAGATTACATGAGCTCACTCATATGTAGAATCCAAAAAAAATCTCATAAAAGTAAATAGCAGAGTGATGGTAAGTACAACCTGTGATCAACTGTGATCCCAAATATGAATTATATAATGGCCAACTCTAGAAATAAATAATTTTCAAGTTTTAAATTGCATACTATTTTGAGTGTCATGACAATATATTGTGCCATCTTGCTCCATCCCAACCTCAGATATAAATTATCCATTTTTCCAGTGCACTGTATATTCCATTCACCCATTAGATACTCAACAGTCTCTCAGCTGCCAGGTGTACTGTCATAATCTTATTGTGTTTATTTTCAAATAACCCTTATATAGCGGTCATGGTGTTTCCATTCACATCACCATTTCATTATGAATGTATCCTATCATCTGACATCTTCACCAGATGGGTGAAAACAATACAAAATGTTTTGAAGGGAACAAAATGAGACCATACCACATAAAGCTTCTTATAGACACAGGGTATAATTTAAATTAGTGTTTTTAACCTTTTATTTTTCCTTATGTATAAATTAAATTTCATTTTAGGACTACATAAATTAGAAAGATTACATAGTAAATAAAGGTTCTGGACCAACTGCAGTTTCAAGTTATCCATAGTGAGTCTTGAAATGTTTCTGTCAGCAATAAGAGAGGAACCTGTTTGCTTTGTCTGCATGATGGACTTTGAAGGAAATCAAAGCACATAAGAGAATGAGAAGATTGACACTAGGATGTACTGACAGAGTGAAACAAGCCAGGAATATGGTAGGTATTTAGAACAGGAAGAGATTCCTATGAATCACAGTAAAGCAGTCTGAACTGAAGCAACCATCATCCGATCTTCATGTAGGAAATGGCTTCTTGAATGACATGTGACTTTTCTTCTAAGAAGAGTAAACACTAGGATGACTTTTCTGTGTCTTGACATGGATTTCTTTCTTTTTGGCAAACTGGAAGATCAAAGTAGCATGGTAGAATGAAAGACCATGGAACCCACAAACATGGGCCTTGGATTCTGACTCTGATATGTAGCAGTGAATGTAGGTAGAGTATTGAATTTCCTTTAGTCTCCATGTCCTTATCTCCTAAATGCAAATAAAGGTTTCTAAAATGACGAGGTCTTCAGAAGAATAAATTAGGTAATGCTGTGTGAGATCACTAGGTTCGACTTGAAAGATGCTGAGCCAAAGTTGGCGTCTGCTTCCTAGCTCTGACCTAAGGTGCCAGACAGCATGCTGTGTGCATTGCTGGTTTACAAGGATTTGGGTTTAGTATATCCATATATCTTCCCCAAACCCATTATGGTTGAAAGTCACCCACAGAAACTTATTTTGGTTCATGAGGAGGAATATGTCCATAATAACTCTCTTTAGTTTGAAGAATTAGAGGTCACATTCAAACACACAAACAAAAAATCATAATGCTTCCAGTGTAAAAAGATTACTGACCTTAAGTAAAAGCATTTATTTTGCTAGGAGATTGAATTTGCCTACAATAAATCATCCTTATTTCTTGTTCTTAAAATGAAATATTGACATCCACAAAGCTACCTAAACCACACAAGTGACAGCATTAAGGTCAACCTAGAAAGTTGAAATTAATCCAAGTCAATAAGAAACTTAGGTGGGCCATGGTCACCATGAGGACAATAAATTTTAAAGTACAGATTAATAATGAAATTAATCCTGCTCAGTCAAACACTACATCTCCATTTTTCTTAAAACCCCAAGGTATGCTCATAAATTTTGAGGGCAAATCTTGCAGAGAAGTAGTCAGGGTAGGAAATCTCAGTGGCCAAATGGAAACTGATGCAAGGGAAAGTTGTATTCATGGGAATAAAGAGTGGAAAACAGGCCTACATTGTGGGAAATAGCATATTTCATCATTCATTCTTACATGCGTGTGTTTCTGTGGATCAGACAGGGCCTGTGCATGCTAGGCAGGCATGCAACCATCCCCATTGGTGAATCTTATATTTGTATTTTAGCTCCAGATATTTCTTCTGCAAGGAAAACCAGCCAATCAGTTGTGATGGTGAACACAGCGGCAGAGGTGTGCCCTGCGTACAACATATCCTGAAGAGGAGATTGGCATGAAAGAGACATTTAGTTAGCCCATCTATTCCAAACTCTTCATCTTTCAACATTCCTCAGTTAGGCTCTGTCAGTCATCCTACACCTAGTTCCTTAAATTAGGGGTCAAACTCCCCATGTGGGAGCATATAACTCAATATGGGGGTTGTGAAACAATAAAATGCTTCTGAAAGGGTGCAAGTGATGACCAAAAGTTCTTCCAAAATTAAAGAGGTTGGGGATCTTAGGTGCTTCTGCAGCGCTCATCCTGAGACGTCTCTAGAGTTGGTGCTGAACGAGGTCTTATGCACTTTGTATTGTACATGAATTCTTACTGCACCACCAATGAATTTGGCTTGAAATATCATTCTCAGACTCAAGGTTAAATACTATTAATTACAGTGTTTCTACTCTATGTCCAGAGTTTTCTGCTCTCTTATAAATATAAAAGTTTAATTTTATATAACAAAGATTTGATGTTTTCCTACTATCATTCTTCAATGTATTAAATTAGTATATCTTTGGAATACCTTAGATAGCTTGATTTTATAATTGATGTTTGAGCTGCTGAGTTGAGTTTCATTAAATATCATTAAATGGATTTTGATTTGGGATTGGGGTCAGATACCAATATTTCTTCTATTTTAGTTGACTAAAAGTAGTTTCTTAATTTTGACCATGGAAGTAAAACATACTGAAAATTCTGTGAATGTAATGTTCAGCTTCTTAACTTCACAAAACAAAGCACCCTAAAAACCACTATGAGATCAAGCCTCAGACATTCTTTCTGCATCCACCAAGATTCAGGTACCCCTTCTATGCCCCCTCTAACCATTGTGCTCCCCTTTCCTGAAGGTTGCTCTGTCAACTTCCAGCTATGTCATAGATTCTCAGGTTGTTCAAATGTCTATAAATAGACTCATTTAGCATGTATATTTTTAAGTTTACAGGATTGCTGCTCAAGACTACATTCATGTGGTCCACACACTTGGATAAATGGATACAGTGTTTGGTGTTTGTAAATTTGTTTCTTTCACTACAGTGAAATGCTATATGAAAGTTTGATTCCTTGCATGTCCTTGTCATTTTCTTTTAACTATTTTGGTGAACATATTGTGCTATTATAATCCAGTCAACTTTTCATAAGCTCAAGGGTATTGGTGCTCATTTGCATATTTGCTGCTTATTAAAATAGCTTCATTTGTGAAGTGTCTATTCAATCTTTTGATGTTTGTATAAGGGAAATTTTTGCTCTTCTTTTTTTTCTCCCACATTTTATTTTTTCCTAATCATACAAGCTCAATAGGTACTCCGTCCTCTCCCTCCTTCCTCCCCTACCCAGTCATTCTCTCTTGCTCTCTCCCCCCTTCCCCCGTCTTTTCACTTCCCTTCCTCTCTTCCCCTCTCCCAGTACCTCCCCCTTCCTCCCTCCCATCCCCTGGAGCATTCTTTTGTGTTAAAGCCAAACCTTCCTAGTAAGGGCTCAAGACTCAGTGGCATAGCCTGGAGCCCCTTCTTGGGCTCCCTGTTAGGATGGGAACTCTATTATGATTGTTTAATTCCCTTTAAGGATCCTACTGCCTGGAGCCTTCTCCCCTGTGATCCATGCTAGACTTTGAGGGGTTTGGTGACATGTCAGCCATTGTGAAGGTCAGGCAAAATCCAGTTCTGCTGCTGAAGCCCTGACTTGTGTGAAGTATCTTGCATAACCTTGGTCCTCCCCATCTTTAAGTTCTTACAATCTTGATACCCCCTCTTCTGCAATGTTCCCTGAGCTTTAGGATGAAGAGAAATTTGGCTAGTGTGATTCCAAGTGAATAATGTAAGATCTTTGGTATTTTGAATAACGGTTTGTTATTGTTTTTAGTTTTGCTTTTCCTGCACTTCCCTTGGCTGCATCCTGATTAGTATTGAAGGTCACCTCCTAATCAAAGATAAAAAACTGTTTAAATGAAGATCTTAATATAAGAGGAGACTCAAAGGTAGATAGAAAAATAGGAGTAAGACATAGCAGTGTGGGGGGGGAGTCAGTGTCCCATTTGCTGGATGGTTCCCGTTTATCTGCCAGTAAGGGAAATTATTTGCTTTTCAAACAACCAACTTTTAATTTTTTATTTCAGTCTAGATATAAGTCATTTGTTTGGATATGCACATATCACATAAACAGCTCTGTGGTCTCATTTCTTATTCTTTGGGCTCCTTTAACTAATGAAATATCTTTGCATAGACTCCAATTAGACTGATATTTTTTAAACTGTTAGTCCTTTTGTATTCTGTTTAAAAATTATTGTCTACACTAAGATAAGAAACGAAGACTTCTACATCACTTTAGAAAGCAAAATTGTTTAAAATTTCAAATTTAGGAACGTGAAATTTGAGTTTGCCACCAATTTAGGCATATGAAACATTGCTTTCAGATACAGTACCAGCTATGGAAATTAAGATTACTATTTTTAAAAATGAATATCCAATTAATCTTGTACTATTTAGTGACAGGGTAATGATTTCTCACTGAAAACAGTGATAACCTTGCATAAATCAAGTTTGGCTATCTGTTTTTGGACTTTATTTATTTTCATTGATTGATTGATCTATATCAAAATTATCCTAATAGAACCAGTTTATAACAGTTTATTCAGTGCTTAGTGTCTTTCAGATGTTACTTTTTTCTTTTAGGATTACCTCAGGTATTCTTAGTCCTCTTGTTTATTCATAAATTTTGAATTGCTTTACTAATTTGAAAAAGAATATTTCTAGGATATAGATTGGGGTGTCATTGACCATATAGAAACTGACTTATAAATAGGATTGAGTTTGGTCATTCATATAGTTTTATTTCCATTTCCTTAGATGCACTTTGGCTTTTTTCATTATTATTATATATTTCTGTGGGAGTCTAATATGACTTTTATTACATTTGTTCCAAGATATTTGATAATCTTGATACTATGAAAAATGACGTTAACTTAATTTCATTGTGTGAACTCATTTTTATATATAAAAAATTGGTTTAGTGGTCCAAAATATTTTCCTATACAAATTGTTTACCAGGAGTCTATTTTGAATTTTTTGGTTATGTAATAAATCATCTAAAATAATGAGTCTTTTTTTGTTTCCAAGTATTATGTAATTTTTTTGAATTTTTGTTCTGGCTAGTATTTAATATGAAACGTTGATTGGAAATGATGACAGAGGGCTATGCCAGAATTGTTTCCAATCTCAAAAGATTAAGTGTTTGATATTTCATTATTGAATATAATTAAGCATATTTTTATTGTTGATAATCCTTTTTTCATTAGGCATGTTACCTTCTAGTAGACTTTACTAGCTTTAAAGAAAAAGTAAAAGTGGACATATCTTTCATTACTTGCTGCTTAATTTTTCCATTATAACTAACAATATAGGCAATTTTCCTGGGTCACTGTTCTCTACCAGGCATTCAGTTTCGGCACCTTTCCACAAAACTCTTAGTCTCTTAGTGCTGTACCTGTCATGAAATAGTGAGTGTCTTCAAGAGGAAAGAGAAAGTAGAACTTAATTTCAGCACAAAACTCTTCTGCTCTGGAGTATAGCTCCTGCGATCCTATTCATCTGGAAAGTTTTGGACCCATCTAGAGTATCTGTAGAAAGAGGAACCTAATGGGGGTTAGTTCATTATGGCCTATGGTAAAAGTCAGAATTTTATTTTCATTATTAAATGTCAGAATTTGCTTTCACCAATGATACTTGTCATTGATGAAATTTGCAAATGAAAATTGTTTTCAAATCTAAGAATATGTTCTTGGAAAAAATCTTTCCTGCCTTATGCAAGATGTCCAATTTGGAAAAGCTCCAGACAAATTTTTGTGCTATGTTTGTGAAATATTGTCTTTTTTCCACATCTATACAGTTCTATACCAGATACCTCAGGGAGTATTTGGCACTTTTATTTCATGGTTTTGTGCAGATCTGCACAGTAAGTGCTAAGAGTGTTCTTGGAGGCTTATTTCTACGTTGGAAACAATTGTATAAGGAAGTAACTTCAAACTACATAAATACATCACATTAAGCCCAAACTAAATATCTTCCCCTACTTACGTGTGTCTCAGCTAACTCCTCAAATATTTGGGTTTACTCCAAAACCTCCCCAAACATGAAAACTGATAGAGAGAAGTTGGAACTGGACACAGTGTATTAACTCATATTTTCTTAGTGGGAAATACCAGCACAAGGATGTTCAAAACTTAGAGAGTGAAAAATCATGTTTTTAAAAATAAAATATGTACAGTTTATACATGTAAATGTATGAATGCCTCTCTTGTTTATGGATGGTATTAATATTTCATGGAGAGAGGCAATTAGGAAAAATGTAACTAAAAAGTTTCTTGGTCAGACAGTTATTTAAAAATAGAATCATGGGGCTGGAGAGGTGGCTCAGAGGTTAAGCCTCTGCCTTGCAGGCGGAAGGTCCTGAGTTCGGATCCCAGATCCCACGTATAGACGCCAGGCAGAAGCGGGGGCGGCCTGCGCTTCTGGTCCTGGTAGGGCGGAGCCTGTGAATCCCGGGGCAGAGTAAACAAGAAGGAGGTGGAGGCGTCCATGGTGGTTCCGGAATTCACCTGTGGTTCAACACACACACACACACACACACACACACACACACAAACGCGCGCACACACACAATTGAATAAATAATAATAAAAAAAAAATAGAATCACTTTTTTAACTAGTTGTGATAAATTGCGTTACTTTAAATTTCACGAAGATGTACAGTCATATGGACATACTGTTGGAGCTTCTCTCAGAATCTTAGGAAGGTCTCAATGCAGCTCTAAGTCCAAAGCTTCCTGGCTTCATGACTACATCGGCACTTCCGGAGCACAAGCCATTCAATGTAGCTCTCCTCAGCTATGAGTATCTTAACTGGAGGTGCGTATGCAAGAAGCAACCTTATCAAAGAACAACTAAATCAGTTGCTTTCAGATGCACTTCCCTCCTTCTCTTTCTTCAAATGTAGCTGAAGGAAATTCCTTAGGGAGTGAAGTGGAAAAAAGTAGAGAGAGAGGGAGGTCAGGGCTGTAGAAAGAAGGGAAGTCACAGTCTCAGCTGAGACTCCTGTCAATCTGCCTCCACGAACTGCGTGCTGTCACCGCAGGTCCCAGCAGGTCCAGTTATACATGGATCCAAGTGATGAAATGACGGAAGGTACATAAAGCCTGAAGAAATTATAATAGCACTGGCCCTCAGCGTCCACTGCTCCGTGTCTCTCCTGCTTCCCCTTCAAATACCTTTCTCCATGATATGAAAGTGTTGCTGTTCTTTAAGAACTAGGTCAGTTCTTCCTCGTCTTAATGTTGCTTTGCTCTCCCATATGGTCCCTGTGGAGTCATGCTGTTTGACATTATAATTCTTTTTGAATAAATTCTTTCTGAATAGTCTCCAAATAATTTGGATTCTTTTCTTAATTTTTTTATTTATTATTTATTCAATTGTGCATGTGTGTATGTGTGTGTGTGTGTGTGTGTGTGTGTAGAATCACAGGTGAATTCCGGAACCACCATGGACACCTCCACCTCCTCGTGTTTACTCTGCCCCGGGATTCACAGGCTCCGCTTACCAGGACCAGAAGCGCAGGCCGCCCCCGCTTCTGCCAGCGTCTATACGTGGGGTCTAGGATCCGAACTCAGGACCTTCCGCCTGCAAGGCAGAGGCTTAACCCCTGAGCCACCTCTCTAGACTCTCTTTTTTTTTTTTATCTCTATCATTATTTTTTAAAATTTATTTATTATCTTTTACCTACTTATACAAGCTCAATGTGTAGGTACTTTCACCCCTTTCCTTCCCCTTCCCCCTTCCTTTTCCCCTGTTGTCTTCTTATGCCACTCTTCTCCCTCTCCCCTTTCCTTCTTCCTCCTTTCCTGGTGTTTCCTGCCTGTTCCCTCCCACCTTCCAGAGCATCTGTTTACATGGGCGCTGACTTTCCTTGAGTTGTCTACATTAGTGAAGGTTCGTGATTCAGTGGCATACCTTGGGACCCGCTCTTAGGCCGTCTGAGGGTCCTACTGCCTTTCCCATGAAACAACAACCAACCATAATTCAGAACACCGAAGCCCTATAATGTTCACCTGGAAACAGACTAGCCAAATCTCTCCCCATCCTTAAGCTCAGGGAACTTTGTAGAGGAGGGGGCAGCAAGACTGTAAAAGGCTAAAGATGGGGAGCACCACTGACAGGCAAGATACTCCTCAAATCTGGGCTGTGGTGGCCAGGATATTGCTACAATGTGATTTGACCTTGCCTGACTGCACAATGGCTGATATGTCAACAAGTCCTCATGATTCTTACTTTGCTTCACATCTTCAAACTGTGGAGCAATGCCTAGATGTGTGAATTACTGAATATCATAATAAGTAGAACTTGCTTCACTATGTAGCTTTATGAGAAGGGGATTGTAAAGGAGAGATTAAACAATCAAAAAGAGACAATTTTGTTGTTTTTGATACTAAGGCTGCAATCATATACTAGCTAAATGTGTATATACATACATACCACACACACACACACACACACACACACACACACACACACACACGCTCATGCATTCTTTAGGTCCTGTTCTGGTAATAGATTTAAGAAATGGAATTAATAATTACAGGATTAAATATACTTTTATGCTTGCCCACTTTTTGTTTTATGCACATCATGATATCATTTACGAGTAATAATCCCATTTTGAATTTGATATTATTGAGTCACACCAAGGATTAGTGACCAAGCAATAGATCTGAGGAGATAGTTCAAAATAGAGAATACCAGAATTTACGATTGATCCTTTTTCTGAAATCTTGCTTAAATTTGTCCCAGGACATTCAGGTTTCGAGGTATGAGATATGCTGGAAGGATGACTCAGTGGTTCTGGCTTGGCGGCTGCAATGACCTTAACTTGGATCCCCAGGTCCTTATGAAAGTGCTGGTTGGGTTTGGCAGCCTCCCTGCACTGTAAAGTGGAGCCTGGGAATCCCCAGAACCAGTTGGCTAGCTAGACTAGCCCTAACAGTGTGGTCTGGGTAGAGAACCAGGCTCACAGCAATGAGGTAGAAGAGTGATGGAGGCTGAGTCTCAATATTACAGGCACTCCCATTTAAGTGCACGCACACCCATGTGGGCCCACCCACATGCAAATACTCTCTCTCTCTCTCTCTCTCTCTCTCTCTCTCTCTCTCCCTCCCCCCCATATATACATAAATGAAAAAAATCAAACTCAAGATCAAACTTGAAAGAAAAAGATTATTTTCCTGACACAAAACTATAAATATATCGATGGTATGTTACATGTGCTTTAAGTTACACTAGACATTCAAAAGGCAGCTTCTTACCCTTCTTGCCAATGGGACCAGACTTGCCAATATTGCCCTGGACTCCCATTTCTCCCAGCTCTCCTTTTATGCCTGGAAAAAATGAAACATGACATCTTTAAAGAGCTCTGTTTCCCTTAAAGATGTTACCAACGTGATATTCATTAAAGAGAAAAACTATACTCTTGTCTCTGTGATATCTAATATATTTCATGTGTTCCATATCTATTTTAACAGTTGTGACTTATGTGTGATTATGGGTGGCTATGACAATTATCAGCATGAATGTATTAAAATATTTACTTACTTAGCATCCTAGAGTGACCACAGCAGAGTCTGTCTAAAACAGGGAATTCTTGTACTTTGATTTATATTTATTAGCCACATTTTGGCTTTTGCTTTTTTTTCTCTTGAAATAGGATATGAGCATTTTAGCCACTTCAAAAAAACAAAGACATCAGAAATTGTCTTGGTGAGGTTTTTCACTTGTTCGTTTGGTTTTCTTTTTAGAGACAGAATCTCACACTATAGTCCAGGGTTGTCTGGAAGTCAGTAAGTAACCTAGGCTGTCCTCAGGCTTAAAACAGTTCTGCTTCAAGTCTCTGACTATTAGGGTTTTGTATCGGAGTCACCATATCTGAATTTCTTGCTGAGTTTTTAAATCCCAAAACTTATGATTGGGAACCACTAAGTTTTTCTAAAATTATTATTTACTTATTTGTTAAAGACAATATAAAAAACAAGTTACAAAACTCATGAGAATAATTTTGCATTTGGCATATGGATTTGCTAATGAGTTTAAATCAGCATTTCTTGAGGTGGAGGACCCAGGGGTCCTCCGATTTCTTTCAGCTCTTTAAGTTACTGAAAAGTGGGCTTGAGAGATGGATCAAGGGTTAAAGCCTTTACTTCTCAAGCAAAAGAAGCTGAGCTTGGATACACAGATACCATGTAAAAATGCCAAGCAGAAAATGGTGGCAAGCTGTAATTCTGGCCCTGGAAAGCAGAGCTTGGGAAAACCCAGAGCAAAGCAGTAAGGACATAGATCAATCCAGAATGATTCCTAAGTCAGCCTTGATCCTCCATGGATATATATACTCAAGTGCCTTCTTACACACACATGCACACACACACACACACACACACACACACACGCACACACACACGCACATGCACACACACAGATACACTTGAATGCAAATAAATAAATTACCAGAAGGCTTCAAATAAGTGGAGTCAAGTTAATGGAACCATCGAGTGGCAGCTCCTAGAAAGTATTCAGGTGTGTGACAGATACGTGCATATGCACCACCATCTAGAAGCTGTAGTGCAGTTGCGCTTGTCTTTATTAGTACACATACTAATAGCTTTTGTGTTATTCTCGTTTCCTTTACTTCTATTTCCTAAATTCTTTATAGTTTTACAAGCAAGAGGAGTTAGAGAGATACTGAGATTCTGTACAAAGATGAAGGTATCTATAGGTCTCCAGCTTTGGCTATGAACACAGCTGTGTATCTTTAAAACGCTTCATCCCATATGTTCTCAGAGTATGCTGCTCTCTGGGGGCTCTAGAGGGACCCACTCTGAACAGCCCAGACATACAGTTTGACAAATATGTTGCTCTCTGAAAACGCTTGGATGGACTCTCCTGAAACTCACATCTGAAACATGTTAAATGGGTCTTTGGGACAGAAGGCATTGTGAAATTGCTGATTCACAGGATGAGGGCCAAAAGCAAGAGAGAATGTTTCCACATAACAGTGGTGATGTCATACAGGTGGGCCTACCTTTTGGTCCCCTGCGTCCCACTTTGCCATCCTTCCCTTCTTCTCCGGGATCTCCTTTTTGACCATCGTCTCCTTTTAGAACAGAGAGACAGACAGAGAGAGAGAGAGAGAGAGAGAGAGAGAGAGAGAGAGAGAGAGAGATTAAACAGAAGTTTAAGTATATTATGCCCAGGGGAAGGAGAGAATATGTAGAATCCATTTTGAAATTTGGATGTGAGAATGTTCCCAGGCTCAGGGATTGGACACAAGATGGAAAGAAAAAAAAAAGCCTCAGTCTATTTTCTCTCCTCTGAGTCTGTGAGCTCCAAAATTGTAGACCTGGACCAGAAAGCTAAGAGGAGGCTAAGGATAGAGAACAGTTGCAAACCAGTTGTTTGTGATGAGTGACTTCAGTCAGCACCTTGGCCTGTTGAGAACTATTGAATGCTTGAATGCCTGACTTACTGAACTGTGAGTCAGGAGGCACAGATTTTAATGTGATGTTAGTCACAAGTGGATCTTTCTTAAGTTGGTGATGGAGACAGGTCCAGACTTGAGTCCTAGCTTCTCCACTCCCTATTTGGAGGGACTTGAACATAATATCTCCTTTTCTGTATTCTGTTTCCCTTTCCTAAAAATTGAATTAGTCACACCTACTAGAACGAGTGCCCTCGGAGTTTAAGTTGAAGAATGTACCTGCAGGATCTGGGACACAGTCAGTGTTTGGCGATGGAGGTTATTGGTATGCGTTCCTTCATTCTGCAGTTCCTCACCTTTGGTGTGGGGTATTTCCTGCCCTCCATGGCTAGCCCAGTTGTTTTGAGACTCAACAAGGTAAGTATGTGAATGTGCTTTGAAAATAAAGGGGAGAGCAGAGCCAGTGCTACGTGCAGGCACCAACATTATCACCTTTCAGTCTCAGGACAAGAAGGTCTCTTGCCACTCACCAGAGGGAAAGGAAAAAACAGAAGTCCAAAGTCTGAAATAGACCTCCTGGTGTCAGACCACTGGAGGAGAAAAAAACTAAAGTATTCATTAATTTTATCTGGAAAAAATGAAAAAACTTACAGTGAGACTTTTTTTCTGGGAGCAGATTGTTAGAATTTTTAAATGAAAGTGTGAGGAATGATGGCAGAGAGCTGTTCTCAGTGAGATCTCTGTGAGATTGTCCGTGCAGAAGGGTGTTTCACAGCAGTATCTACAGAGTCTTTCTCAAGTTAGCGTTCCAAAAGATGATTTCTGTGGTCAGTGTGGAGGGGCGAGAACTGGATAGGTGGTGCTTTGTACTTCCAGTGAGTGTTTTCACTGTGTGCTGTGCATTGAGCTGAGGACTATGACATAGAGTCATCCTGGCAACTCTATTGATCCACTTTACAGATGGGAAAAACCCTGAGATGCCATGTGGTGACAGTGCTTGCTTACTGTCACAGAGTGTTAGTGACTGAGTGAGGATTCTACCATGCCTATGTGTTTGCTTTTTCCAACACAAATTTGTTCATTTAGTCTAGGCTCCCGTCACCATTTGTAGATGGTAGATTTTATCCAAGTTGATAATTTCCAAATTGTTTTTAGGGAGAAAGAGAAGTTTTAGGAAAAAAATGACAGTTTTTATTGTCTTTTATACAAGAAAGATAGTGTGTGGAAGGGATCATTTGATTACTTCAATGACTTAATTCATAGGAAATGTATTGTTAACATAGGCTAGTACAACTGAGACCTGACTTTGTCACCCACTAGTTGAGGATTCCAGTGAATTAGGAATTCCTTTATTTTTTCTAAGATTGCTTGTTATACTTATTGGTAGAATGGACAAAATAGCACATTTTCCAAAAGCACTTTAGCCTTCCCTCCTCCCTCCCTCCTTACCTCCCTCCCTCCCTCCCTTCCTCCCTCTCTCTCTCTCCCTTCTTTCTTCCCTCCTTCTCTCTCTCCCTTCTTTCTTCCCTCCTTCTGTCTCTTTCTTCCTCATAAGTACACAGAATGCTATTTTCCGTCTATCACTTCTAGACTGTACTAACTTGTATTGAATGTTTTTTCATTTAAGGAATCCCTTTTCACTCAATGTGTCACTTTATTTCTTTTTATCCCTTTCATTTACTTTTTTGTGAGCTGAGGGACAGACTACTGTCCTAACAATTTTTTCCAAATAACACTGAGAATTAGTCCAGTGCCCTAGCTTGTTGCTCAAAATATAGTACAATTGGATATATTTTGTATGAACATTTTAAAATTGTAACAATAGTACTATTGAATACTATGAACGTAAGTGTTCTTAGTACTTGACATATCATCTGTCATGTGATCCCCATGACAACTTTGGATGATGCTATTCTGAGCTCCACTTTGCAGTTGAAAAAAGGCGGTCAAAGAAGAGGTGATGTGACTTCCATAGATTGTAGCGCTCATAAATAGTAAAATCAGGATTCAGCTCAGGATATCTTTCTTCAAAGCCTATATTCTTAACAAGCTGAATGATTTGGAACAAATTCCTGTCTTTCTGAGATTGGTTCCTAGTTGTTATTCAGAGCAAGGGGACTAAAGAGACACACTCTGATCATAAAGGCCAGTCTTAAAGCCACATGGATGTGGATATTGGGGCCATTATTTCCCTTCCTTCATTCTCTTCCCGTAAGCCTTCTCATTAATTTCCAAACAAGTCTACAGCTGGAAGAAACCAGGTAAGCATTTTGGTCTTCTGCTGCTCTCTGGTGGCTCCTGATGGTAGATCCTGGAGGGCAGAAATCTTTCTTTTGACCTGTGTTACTGCATTTGGCAGAAGGCTTGCTAGAGCTGATGTAAACATCTTGTGCTGTTGCTTTCAGCCTCTGTCCTGGTTAACTGATCTTTGAGACTTGCTTTAATGTGCACAGTAGGGAGACATAAAAGCAAACTTGGAAAGGACTCCATGCTGGGCTCGCTGTGGTCTGCTTTTATTCTTTTGGTAAATTTCATTGGATTACTAAGGCTGTTAGGCTTCGTTTAAAAAAATAGCCACATACACTTAAGAATTAGATGAAAAGCTGTAAACTGAAATTGAGTAATTTCAGTTTTATAAAAACAATTTGTTTGGGCCCCTTCTGGCTACTGGCTTCCTGTGCTAATGTCTCTGCAGGATTCCAGCAGAGTACTCACCTGACTGCACTTGCTTAGGTAGGAATTTTTTTCCCATTTATTCATTTATTGCAGCAACAAAACATATTTTGAAATTGAATGTTATTTTGCAATTAAAGATATGAGCTCAGGTCAGTGCGTGAATTTGAAGGAAGTAATTATTAAAAATTAGTGCATTCATTTTGGAAATACTAAAGAAAGCTCATTAGATGCCGATCTTTTCTATTGCTAGAGAAATTGTAGAGACTGGGGAAAGTTGCAAGCGATCTTTCTTTCTCTTAGTCTTGAGCAGCCTTAGCACTGAGAGGAAAAGCTGCTATGGGTCCCCAGTGAAGAAGACAGGCATTCAATTGTAAAGCATGTCTTTGTCACTTCTTCCTGCATTTTCTTTGCATATTTACCAGGTGTATCCTTCTCATTTATGGAAATTTCAGTGGTTGCATTGTGTTTCTCTGAAACCTCTCAAGCTGGAGAGATGTCTCAGGGATTAAGTCTCTGCCTCACTAGCAGAAGGACCTGAGCTCAAATCCTGGGTCATACACAAAAGTAGGTAGAAATGTCTACAGCCTGCATATCTGGATCTGGAAGGCAGAGTCTGGGAAATCCCAGAGTGAAGCAAAAAAGAGGTAAAGCAATCCAGGCTGATTCCTGAAGCCACCCTTGGTTCTCCACAGGAACACACAGTGTCCTTTGATACACAAACAAACAAACAAACTAAGGAAGAACAAACAAAACCTCTCATATGCCTCTGAGACTAAGGTCATACAAGGGACATACTTTTTTTTTTTTTTTTTTTTTTTTTTTTTTTTTTTTACTCCAGTGGCTTTGCTAAACTACCCAGGCTTCCTTGGGAATTGGGGTTCCTTGCCTTCCTCCAATTCACTTTGTTTATCATTCCCTCTATGCCTTCACTGTCTTTCCCACCTGTTTTGATTTCTTTCAACTCAGTCTTTCTACACAGCTCCCCAAGGTAAAAGAATTGCTCTGTGCATTTTAAAAGTTTTCTGTAATAAGTCATTTTAAAAGTTTTCTGTAATAAGTCATTTCACATCTCTAGTCTCATGTTTTTCCTTTGTAAAATAATAAAAAGGAACATCTCAAAAAAGGGGATGGTAAGATTGTAAGAGCCTGACATGAAACAGTGGTGAGCTGGATCTTATGGCCTAGACTTGATAAAGTTGTGATATATAAGATTTCACAGCAGATATGTATTATGTAAGAATTGAATAGGATCTGTCTTAACATCTCACCAAGAAAGTAGAAAGATCTCAAGAAGATCTCCCAGAACCTAATGAGAACTAAAGCTTATGGGGATGAAGAGGAGGATGCTTTCCCAGTGGTAAACCCACTGATCAATGATCCTTGCTGGAGCATAAGCACGTCAGGCATATGTCATCAAAGACAATCTAGATGAAACACAATGGGTTGCGCAAGTGAATTTAAAAGATTTAAAAATAGTAGTGAGTTTGTCAGGGATGATGAAGGATTGTAAGGGGAAAAGGAGGGAAGATAGGACTTGGGACTAAAAGGTTTAATGTATACAACATTAAAAAATAAATGAAAGAATGGAGAAAAAACTACCCTAACACATAGGACATTATGAATCAAGGATATCTTCTTTAAAATGAAATGTTCTTCTAGCTCATATGGTAAGCCATCCTGTTTTTTCTTTAGTGAGAACTTAAAACGTAATCATTATTGTATTTTTACTGCCTTTACCCCTATCCTATGACCTTTATACACTTTACTCACTAGATGGTCTTTCACTCTAGCATACTTAGAGTTGAAAAGACAGATCTTTTAAAGATAGATTTCACAACTAGTCTCATGTCATTGCTTCAACTATTTGTTTTCTGTTAATTTTTCAAAATGCCACTTACAGACAAAGCAACAACAAATGTTTCTAAAAAACAGAGAGGGTCTCCTATGTAAACATGTTATCTTTGTAGTATTCTTGCTGTGTAAAGGGCTGCAAGAACTTGCTAAAATCACCTTCACAGAGTTCTATGATCTCATTTATCTGGAGTCTGTCCTGCTGTGCTGTGGCAGTATAATCTAATACAAAGGAGAAGGGAGTACTTGGAAAAAGCACTTAGAAAGCCAAAATCCACAGGATTAAGCCTAAATTCTGTGAAAACAGATCTTGAAAAATATTTCATTCTTCCCTTATGAAAAGTAAACTACTAATAGATCAAAGACAGACTGTTTGGGGAAAGACAAATTTCCACTGGTCATTTATGGAAGGCAGTAGCTCCTACAAAAGTTGTGCATCCATTCATATCATCCATGGTCTCTAACCTTATATATCTCAAATGTAAGCTTTCAATATATCACTGACCAGCAGATATAGTTTAGGAGTTGAATGATCCCAGCAGCTCAGGTAGTAAAGGATTGGGAGGTGGTAGAACCTTTAGAAGGTGGGGTCTAGTATGAAGTCCTTCATTCATTTTGGGTGTGCTCTTGAAGAGGATCTGAGAGTCCCATTCAGGCCCTGCATCTTCTTCCTTTGCTTCTTGGCCAGACACTGAGCTGAGTGGGTTCCTTTGCTCTGCACTCTTGTGCCCTAACTCTGCAGTTAGAAGTCAAAATCCTTTCTTTACAAAAGCTAATTATCTCAGGTATTCTGTTATTGTTACATAAAACTAATATATTCTCCTTACATCTTAGGTGTGCTATTTCACTTCCTTAAACCTCTGTTTTTATAGGAAATTACTGGAGCACTTACCTGTGCTGGTCTTCTCCATGCTGAGTGTAGTTTTCCTCCTTCTGGGACATAGGATTTTTAAAAATAACTTCAATAACTTCAAGATAGAAATTAAAAACAGAGGAAGAAACTAGTCAAATGTTTTCCTATTAACAGTCCAATGCAGTACTCCGTAATGGCAGTGTTGGCTTGGTCCTTGTGATTGTTTGGAGGTGTGTTTAACTGTGTGAGTGGTCTTGTTCCCTAGAGGTGGGACTGACCATTTGGCTAATGGGAGTCAACAGAAGGAAGCGATGTGTATATTAAACCAGATTTTTAAAACTAGTAAGCATAACAATCTGGTTTCTAGAAGCAGTCGTGGGTGTACTTTGTGGAAGTGCATCTTATCAAAGTTCTCTCTCCTCCTTGACACATGGAGTGAAAGTTTTCTTCACATTTGTTTCCATAAAAGCACAAAGAGAAAGCAGCATGAGCAGAAATGAAGAATGAGTCGTGGTCATTACAGGTCTGCTCTGAACATTGCTGGATGGTAATTTATGTGGCAAAAGGGAGATCCAGACCTTTGTTGCTTAAAAACAGCACCATGTGCTTCTTGGGAAGGGAGCCAAAATTTACCTGGCATTAGGACAGGAGAATATTTTTTAGAGATTTCCCCCTAATTTCATATTAAAATGTTAAGATGAACATGCATGAAAGAAGATCATTCAAGCAGAACATTGAATACCTTTACTAACACTTTTAAAGTGCTCTGAAAGCATTAATTCTCTTAGGCTTACAGTGGGGTTATTGCTATAATAGAATCACTCAGCAAGACCTTTGTCTTTAAACAGGAAGGCTGTCTCAGGGAGAATCTTATTAGATAGTAATGCTTTAAAAACATGAAAGCTGCCCAGATATGCCACCTATAGGAAACACACATGTATTAAGTGACAGGACTTTTAAAAAATCTTCATATATGTATAGTTTGTATAAACATATGTACATATATATATGCATATATGTATATTATCAACAGACATGCTCAAATCTTGAATTTCCAAAATAAAAGCTCTTTAATTGCATAGTAAATAATTCATGACTCTACCTCAATAAATAATTGAATTTTACTAATTTTAATAAATAGCATATAAAATTATTTAATAAATTATTTAAGTTTAAATTAAGTCTTATGCTAAACCATTAACCTCCTTTCTTCAATTTTCTTTCTTAAAAATTGGCAATAATGGCCTTTATCTCATGTAGTTACTTGAAGATTATATCAGATCAAGAATGAGTGGTGGCTATTATAGGCTGATAAAATTCATAAAGGAGTCCCTGAATCAAATGTGCTCTCAAAATTCATGAAAACTGTGTGTAGTAGGGGGAATCCATTGCTGTCACTTTCCTGACATCTGTTTCCCTCTAATAACAATGTTCTGTATGAACCCATTCAACTCATTCTGATATAGTTTGTACGGTAATTATAGATTCAGGAAATTGACAAGTGACCCAATAAGTGCCATAAGTTTCAGAGGTTGCAGAGAAAATAGACGATCATTGAAAGGTTTGAACACACCCTGACATCATGACAATTCATGTGCTTATAGAGGAGAACAAAGTCAAGGCAAGAATACTGAGCTTTTAACAATTTGCTCAACCACCTGTAGGCAGCACGGTTTGAATTCCCTTTTGTTATCTGAGTCTGTAAATTGTTCTTCTCTTCTCTGTTCATTGGTTTGATGTATCAATGCCAGTTTGGTTTATGCTATATTCTTTCACTTATAAACACAAGTCTCTTTACTAATATAGAGAATGATTAGGACAATAATATTCTTTTCCACACGTAGGTCAAAGTCTCAGGAAACAGGTAATCACTGTGATAAATGTTAGTCTCTGGGTAGGGTACAGAAAGATGAAATGACCATGTCTATCTGATCACATCCCAAATTCTCCCCTTCTCTAGGTTAGGAAAATGTAAGTAGAATCTCTGTGAAGAGCTCTACCACAGTAGACTTACATTTTATATTCTAAAATGCACTAACATACAAATTTGTTATGTATTAGGAAAGGATAGTGCTAAAATATTCTCACCAAAAAGGTTGATATGCATTTTTTATCTTCTGCCGAGCTTCATGTTCTTGGTTGGCCCAGGTCATGAGTTTGCTAGGTACAGACATGCCTAAAACATGCAGGTTTTCTCTTTAGCAGAGAGAATTACTGTCATTCCCTGACAGATACTTCTGTGGCATGTCATAGCTTCCTCTCACATGCTGCCATCCAGGTTGCAACAGGTCTGAAATGACATATTATCTTTGCATTCCTAGTACTTGACACTGAGCCTGAGATGCAGTAGGTACTTGCTCCAAAAATGTTCTCAAAGTAAAAGGAGTAGTACCCCTAAAACAAGATTGATATATTTGAGCTTAATGACAAGACAGTCAAATGAAATTGTAACTGATTGAAATGTCATTTCCAATAGTGGCTGATTAATGAATTGGCTTCAGTCTGTTGGGAGGTCTACAGTGACAGCGTGTAAAATAGTAACAGCTGATGTGAATACACAAGTCACTCCTTTTCTGCCACTTTGCAGCAGATTTCTTTCAATTTTGTCTCCCAGTATTGCTACAATGTTTGAATTTCCCAGGCTCAATAGCCAAGTCATTTTTGAACATTTCTTCTTTCTTAGACCTATCTTGATTCTTACTTTTTCTTACCTTCATCCTTTCTTTCCCCTCCTATTCCTACTACTTATATCTCCCCTATGTGATTCCTAAGTGGTCTTCATGGCACTTAATTTGTGAATGCACAAATAAGTTTAGATTAGTTTCTGCTCCATAAATAATTGGTTTTGTTGGACTTGAAAATTAAACTTAATAAAAATCAATTTTTATATGCTAGTCTCCCATTTCAGGTGCTTCAAAATTCCTGTGTTTATGAGGTAAATCTAAATTGAAATATGTGGACTTTCAAACTGACTTCAAGAGAACTTTTCCACATTATTTTATGGTGCTGACTTGCATAATCCTCTCTTCCTATCCAAATTATTTGCTTGTTTCTTATAAGATTGTCTCTTGTTTCTTCTCATCACTGACCAACACATGCTCTTTCTTTTTGTGTAAAATCTGTCCACACAAAGAAGACAAGTCATAAGAGACAGACCAGTAATGTAACCACATAAGAAATTTAAAGTTTTCACATAATAAAAGATACCACACAAATGCACAAATACATAAGAAAAAATCGAACTGAGATATAAACAATGAATGTAAAAAAACCTTTGGAAAATCGCTTGGCAAAAGACAATGAATAAAAATAAAAAAGAATATCTAAATATTCTTTCTAATACATAGTTGATGAAAAATGTCCAGACTTTTTATTAGTTGAAATATGTTTGTGTGTGTGTGTGTGTGTGTGTGTGTGTGTGTGTGTGTGTGTGTGTATGTGTGTGTTTGTATATGGTTATGGGTATGTGTTTGTATATAATATTACATCATAATCAACTATGGGATGGATGCAGAGAGTTGAATGTTTTCATGTGTAGTTCTTGACAATGGATCGTTGCGCTTCTGGAAAGTAATAATTAAAATAATTGCTTCCATAGGCCTATAATCCCAGATACTATGGAAGTTGACAGAGGAAGATTTCATGTTTAAGGTTAGGTTCCAGAATGAATTAAACCCTAATCTGGGCAACATAATAAGCCTTGTCTCAAAATTGAAAGTAAAAGAGAGTTGAGACATAGATCAGTCATTGGGGGAGCACTTGCCTACATGAGTAGCATCCTAGGTTCAAGTCCTTGCACTATAGAAAAAAATTATGATAGAAAAGCACACAAACACTAGCTTACCTTAAACGACTTATTTTATAGAAATAAAATAATGAATACATATAGAAGAATCTTTGGTGTGGCTAAAACAAATGCTATAAACAACTTGAAACTGCATCATGTTGAGGCTAATTTAACGTGCCATAGTTGATGTTATATTCCAGTTATTAAGGTTGTATTAATGCAAATTGATATGGATAGTAAAAATACTGCTTTAGAGAAGGCAGGTCACAATGTATCGCATATATCTTATCTTTTAGGGAGTACAATATGGTACTGTTGAGAGTTGGAAAAACAAAAAGAATAAATGTAGATAAAAGGCCTCAGGCAAGAAAGTCCAGTTATGGAAGGATATCAGTATAAAAAGAGACCATTAATTCCTCATTAACATTTTCATTTTGAAACACTCTCATTACTTGGAAAATACACCATAAATAATGAAGAAAGAACCATGGCCTTTCTTTTCCTTAAATCCTACACATGAATTCTGTCATAAGTTAATTTCTAATTTCTTGGAATTTATTGATAGAATTGTTTCCTTGGTAATTTACCATCTGGTTTCTTGTTATTACTTTCTAATTGTTGCCTTGAAGTATTATTTAAATAACACATTCTTATTTAACTGTTCATGTTAATGTCAATGACTTAATTAGAGTACACTATTTGTGATAAGAGCAGAACACTTTGCTCTCAAGTATTATCCAAAGCCCCACTATTTACTCTCTTGTTCACGCATTGAAAAAACATTCATTGAATTTCTGCTTAGTTGGCTACTAAGCTCTGTGTTGGGTCCTAGGGATTCAACACCATTGTAAACAAGGCATGATCTATGCCTAAGAGTGGTGGGGAAGGAGACACTGAATAAGGTCTTACAAATGAATATATCACTAAAGGGAATTGCAGTGTGCTCTGTTGGCATCTAGGAAGGTGAGCCTTTGGAAAGAAAAATGACCTAGGAGTTGGGAGACTGCTTTTGCTCATTATAGATGAACTCAATGTAGTTCTTGTCTCCTCTGAAGACATCCTCTCACTTCTTACTCATGCTTCTTTGCACCTAAAACTTAGAGAGACAGAAATAGGAGAGTTTGCAGTGATATGATATACATGGAGAGATTCAGTTCCTGTTAATGAAGACTTCTTAACAGACGCAGAGAGATGGTGGACATTAGTTTTGCATACAGCAAAAACAAGTTAGTTCAGTGGAGCCACAATAAAATCCTATGGTGTGGTATTTCCTCCTCTTATCATGAGGAAGTAGGAAAATAAAGTTCTGTATATTAGTTAACCAAATCTTGAGTTCTTCTTAATTTGGAAATTTAAATGTCATCTTAAGTATATTCCAATACAGAAAAATAGGTCATGCACCTCACATGCACCTCATATTTTGAGAGTTTCATGTCAGTACTTTGTCTCTCAGTAGTCCAGCATTGCCTTTACTCCACAATCATTGGTGAACCATCTGCTTTATTCCTTGAGTGATAAATATAGCACTAAGTTGGCACTGATAAATAATTAGGTTATCCTTTGTAATGTGTCTAGATCTCTGATTTTCTATGGTAACTTTCAATTTGGGCTGCGAGGTACTGCTATGCCTCCCTAACTACAAATCTTAACTTCTGATTGGACAAATGAACCTCCTTTTATTTTTTATTCTATCATTTGGTGACCTAGTCTATGATGACTTTGTTGAAGCTTCTGTCACTGAATGCCATTGTTATCTATATTGGCCCATGATATAACAATAAAATTGAAAATACATTTATACTCCATTCAACACTATGTCTTACTATGTCAACACTATGATAGCATCCTTTAAATAAATTTAGAAGGATTGAATGCAGGGAGCAATAAAAGTTACCTCTTTAAAGACTTTAGGGTCATCAATACATCTAGTAAAGGCTAGTTTCCCAAGATGACATTTATTAATAGATCTCATTATTAGGGCATCAACAATGATTACATGGGAGAAAGAGGTTAATTTAGGTTCCTTCTTCATAGTTATATAAGTAAAGTCAGCAGAGGTTTCCTTCAGAATACTTGTGCACAGTTGTGCAGTGAAATCAGAAGAAATAGCAGTTGAGTTTTAGTTCTCTTCTCTTTATAGTGGAAGCAATGATCCTTACATGACAACAGAACTTAAATAAGGTAATGGATAAACCCTTTGTAAACTCTCAAAAATGCATGTATAATTTGCTAAACAGATGCAGGTGGTTACACATGACCCAGAATGATGATTCCAGAATTTCAAGTTAGGTGTGATCATTAAAAATAACACTCACGACAGGACTGCTGCACCCAATAGCTCACTGAAACAAGATCTGCTACCACAAGATCTATACAATAGCTGACATATCAACATTATCTCATGGACCAGTGAGGATCTCAGGAGAAACAAATATACTCAGAAAGAATCTCTGGGACAGATGCTGGATGAAAGATGGGACACCTCTCCACTTGTGAGTTTGCCCACTGAAAGGCCACTTATATTACCACACAGACATGGTTCTCTATTAACACAGGCACTGTTGCAGTTCACCTGCATGATTGTTGATAAAATCACCATCAAATGGCTTAAGGGAGTGAGGGGTTTATTTTCTCTTATGATTCCTGGTTACAGTTGTTTGTCCATTTTAGCAAGAGAGCTCACACCAGTACTAGGACTATGGGAACTGGCCACACCATCTCTACATAATGGCTGAGAGCAGGACAATCCTTACTTGCCAGACCAGTATGTCTGGCCAAGTGTATACAAGGATGCCAACTCTCTCAACCAGTTCTCTGTATTTTTATTCCAGAGCCTAATTCCACCCACCATGGACTGGGCCTTCCCCATTAGCTAGACAATCTCCTACAGGTTTGCCCTGGACTAAACCACTAATTCTCTATTTGACACCTGTGCCTAACTATGACAGGCACCCTTAAAGGAGCTCTGGAATCTACACATGCAGAAAAACAGAAGGATGTGTGTATATGGCTGGATTGGGGAAAATAAGGGAGGATGAGAATGGAAGGTGATGGCAGAGGATGGGAAAAAAGGGCAAGGACCTAAACCCATTTGATTTGTATATGAAAATTTCTCAATAAAAATGTTCAAAAATAATAAATTTAAAAAAAAATAAAGAAAATTCCTTAAAAAAATAAAGAAAATTCCTTAAAAAAAAATAAAGAAAAATTCCTTAAAAAAAAATAAAGAAAATTCCTTAAAAAAAAAATAAAGAAAATTCCTTAAAAAAAAAAATAAAGAAAATTCCTTAAAAAAAATAAAAAAAATAAATTTTAACTGCTAGTTCACTAGAGCATCTAAAATCCTAATTTTATTGAATATATTTATAATTCTTTCCTAAAATAGATAGCTATAAATATAAAAGATTTTATAAAATTTTGGGATCAAATAGATGATGCAAAAGCCAGGCAGGGTGATTGTAGGTTGAAGCATCACGAGCTGTGGGAAGGTTTAATAAATTCATTCTAACAGAGTTTCTAAGGTTCTACAAGTAGGATTTCACACAGAAACAAGAAGAAGTGTAAGAGACAGACATGTTTTGTCTGGCTCATACTTGTCAACAGTGACCCAAGGCCAACAGAACATGTTCCCTGTAGACAATAGCTAAGGAAACACGTTTTTTAAAGGAAGAAGAAAAGAACAAAAATACACAGAATAGTCTCATTCTGCTCTGTGTTTTGCTAACCTATCACCAGGTAACATTGACAGAACCCTTGTTTCTGTGTCATGTATTATGCTTAGGGCTTTAGGTGGCTTACCTCAGCTCTACTCACTATGACCCCCTAAGATAGTTATTCTTTTATCAGTTTGTGTTACTCGTGAGGAAGCACAGGTTTTTTTTTTAACTTTTATTATTATTATTATTCCCGCTCATACAAACTTAACAGGTACACCGGTCCCCTCCCTCCCTCCACCTCCCCCTGATCCCCCTGCTGCCCCCTTCCCTCTCCCTTCCACCCCGTTCCCTAGTGCCCCCCCCCCAATCCCGGGAGCATCCTTTAATGTGCATGCCAAACTCTCCTCTGGGTCTTCCTCTCCCATGAGGTGCAAGGACCCAGGGGCATTTCCCAGAACCCTTTCCTGTGTTCCCCTTAAGCTTAGGAACACTACTGTGGCTGTCAGTCCCTAGCCTCCAAGGATCCTAGTACCTTTAGTCCATACTAGACTTTGTGAGGTCAATAATGTGTTGGACATAGCGCAGGTCATGCAAAGTCCTATTATGATTGCTTCGGCTCTAACTTGTGGAGTATCTTGCATATCATTACTTCTTCTATCCTTGTGCTCTTACAATCTTACTGCCCCCTCTTCTGCAAATTTTCCTGAGAGGAAGCACAGGTTTTGACTTGGGGTATCCTTAAGTTTACTCCATCCCTATTATATACCAAGTCATGTTTATAATGCTATCTTTTTCCTCATTTTACTCTAAGGAATGAGAGGCTCAGTTGGAGAATCTCAGAAAGGAAGCAATATAGATGCAAAGGGCAGTCTTGAGATTGTGAGCTATGGATGAATAAAAGTTGACTTTGAAATTGGGCTAAACATAAAAAGGAAATTTCAGAAAAGAGCAGAAAACAGGGAGTGGGGTAAGGCCTTTTCCTGGTCTATTTGAAGAGTCAATTTTATAACCATAGAACTGTTGTTGAACAGAAAGGAAGCTTATAGTCACTGGTACCGACAATTGCTGGTATGAAAGAAACAATAATAGCTAAATTATGTGCTAAACATGTTTAGATTTTAAAGTAAGAGTTTGATAGTATTGTTATGTCATTATTGAGATCCTTATCTTTCTTTTGAAGTTGACAGCACCAAAGTTTAAGGCCTCATTGTTAGGTAAGCTGTGGTGTTCAGATTTCAAATCATACATATCTTTCCCTAAAGCCCATAAGCAGGAACCAAGTGCTATGTTCACAACCAGTGATTTGCATATAGTCCTGTAGTTATGGGAGGGAATTGGGACATGGAATGCATTAGAGGTTATTTCTTTATTAAAGTGAAGCAAATCATTTTTTGATCATTTTCATGACTACGTCCTGAGTCATTTTTTATTTATATTTTGATGGATGGCAGGTTTTTAAAAACATATATATTTACTTATTTACTTATTTATTTATATGTGTGTGTGTGTGTGTGTGTATGTGTGTGTGTGTATCAGATGGCACTGTATGTCACTGTGAAAGACCAAGGGTGACCTTGCAGTTTATGCTTCCCTTCCTAACCTAGCTTTGAAATGTTTTTCTAGCATCTACTCAAAAGAAGAAGAAAAAAATAGCTCTAAAACATCCACAAAGTGGAATATAAAAGTTAAAGTAGATTGCTCTGTCCTCATGCATAAACTGTATATTAAGATATATAATAAAATAACATATTATTAATACAATAAATATGGGGGAAATGTCTACTTTCTTATTCTCTATGGTAAAAGTCACCTCTCTCTCTCTCTCTCTCTCTCTCTCTCTATATATATATATATATATATATAGGCGTGAACAAACTAAAGGCATTCTGTGCCACACTGTATATTGGCCTCATGGTTCTCCTTTTCCAACATTAACTTACAAACCCAAAGAATCATTGCATGCTTAACAAAAAGGATAAGAGGTGAGGGAAATTGTGAAAACAGAATGGGATGGGATGATTGTCAAAATCCAGATTCTGAGCTTTGGTTGTTGCTCTGCTACCATGTATTACCTGTGGGGTCTAGAATGAGTTATCATAACTCTATAGACTTCATGTCTCACAAACAGGGGTTAACCCACATGATCTTTGAAAGCTACTTTTTGGGTAGTTGGATTTTCCATTTTATGTGAGAAGTTCAATATTCCTGGACATATATGATTTTATGCTTGAAGAAGGCATCTTTCGCTGTGGAATGTGAGAGGCATTTGTAGAAATAAACCAATTGTAACAGTTGGTACAATACAGATCTATGTCTGAAAATAGAGAGGATAGCCAAGTAGCTATCCCCTTTCTTACATATAATGGTTTTCTGAAGGAAAGATTATTTCAGAAAATAAAGGTGAGCTCAATATGACTTTCCTTATGCCATAGCTTCTATAGCAAAAAGGAGAGGTACATGTTCTTATTGTTTGGTATGCAGATGTGTGTCCTGGCCTCTCCAGCAAGAATTTATGGACCAATGGAGGTTGACACAACCACATGCAACACCCTGGCACACTCAACAGTGCTAAAGGGTCCCTCTGGCTGGCTAGAGGATTTAGCAGACTGGTTGGAGAACACAGTCCAACAAGTACTGTGTTGAGACTGATTCCAGTTTGCCCCTTCCAGCTCTGTAGTCTTAGGCTAGTAACATGTAACCATGAACCTCATTTTCATTATCTGGCCAAGGGAAAATATATACCTTTTCCAAGGTTTGCTGAGATTATTAAATTATGCATGGTGGCACAGTACTTGTATAGTTGTGAATGACAATTCTGTGTGAATTAGAATAGCATAAAGTAGTGATACTTCTAACTAAATGAAATCAAGGACTAGACATGACATCACTTTCAACATACCTTAGTGTCCACAGCCAGTAGACTGTAAGATGCTGGTAATTAAGACTTCTTAGACATTGTCCCACCCAGGTCTTATCACTCACTACTAGGGCTGTCTTTCTAAATAAGATATATGACTAGTGTAAGCTACTATTTGACATGGAGTGATCTGACCTGGAAACAAAAGGTGAGGGGTCTATTTCAAGTTGTATAAATGAAGTTGCTGAAAGACATTGGGCATTCTAGTCGGTTGTTCTGTGATTATTTCTTTATGCAAAAGCTTGAGACCTTGCTAACTGATATGTAAATTTTGAAAATCAAACTTGATAACGTGTCCAAAATATTGTTGCAGTTTTCAAAGCATCCTCCAAATATGCCCCTAACTAATTTTTAACAGTTTTATTAATCTTTACAGTTTTATTAAAATTTCTCATCATTGTTGTTTTCAAGTAAAGCCACCAGAGGTCAGAGTTTCACTTAAATTGCTCAAGAAATAACCATGGTAGGAAGGAAAAAACAAAACCAAAAAACTCCACAATAATGTTTTCTTGCTAAGCACTATAAATAGCAATTTAAGGTATAGAAGGAGAGATAATGATATAAAGGTGGCCTTCAACAAAAAGATTTTGATAGCTCACTAATGCTTCCCTCAAAATTATTATTAAAGTCTTCCACTAAGCAGAGCAAAAAAAGAGAGTAGTTTGTCAAAGGTTTGTGGTATCTATGCAATTCAGGTTTATAATGATTACTTTTCTTAAAAAATGTGTATATGAGGGGCTGGAGAGGTGGCTCAGCGGTTAAGCCTCTGCCTTGCAGAAGGTCCTGAGTTCGGATCCTAGACCCCATGTATAGACGCCGGGCAGAAGCATGGGAGGCCTGTGTTTCTGGTCCTGGTAGGGCGGAGCTTGTGAATCCCCAGGTAGAGTAAACAAGGAGGTGGAGGCGGTCCATGTTGGTTCCCGAATTCGTCCGTGGTTCTACACACGCATACATACACACACATACATACATACGCGCGCACACACATACACGCACAATTGAATAAATAATAAATAATAAAAAAATTTAAAAAAGTGTATATGAAAGTCTTTTTTAAAATAAAGCATATGGAGATTGATAATATGCTTGAGGTAAAATAGACTGGTTCTAATACTCTCCTTTCTATTAGCTTGTATTTGAAAAATAAGACTACTAAGTTCTGTGCATTGATCAGAAGTTTATAACTGGATAATTTTTTCTTCATCAGTAACTCAATAATTTATTTAGTTTCCATTCTCTCAAAATGAATTTAGAATAAATTTCTTTTATGTGTGTTTTGCAGAGTATCTAGAAGTTTCTGAGTTTGGAACCTATTGTTAGTAAACACAATAATGAGTTCATTAGCCATGGAGAAAAGTATATGCTGGTTTGATTATATGAAGACATTGAACCAAAATCTGTAATTCTTTGTTGTTTTGTTTCAAAGAGCTAAGAAGAGCTAAATATGCAAACTGGTCTTCTTTAAAGTTGAGGAGGGGCTGTGGAGGAATTGGGTGGAGTGAGGGCAGTTTGTATGGGAAAGAAGGTTCTATGCCTTTTTGCATATGACCTATAATATGGCACCTAAAGTATGATCAGCAGTGCACATGCTTAGTTGCTCCGAGAAAGCAATTTGCAATGAAAAGAGTAATTCAACTGGGAGCTGATCCCAAAAGTTCATAACCGAATTCCAAGCTGACACGTAAAGATGAGTCCTAAGATAAGCTTCAAACCCTCTCCCCAGCCATCCTCTAACACAGTACCTGGAAATTTTGAGGGGTGCAATACATTGCAGAATCATGGTATCTCAATCATGGAATCTCTTCACTAAGAAGGGAATTTGGCATGCATTTTATTAAAAAAAAAAGTCCATGTGCTCCAGGAAGAAGAGGAAACCACTCCAGAGTCCATCTGATACATATTTCTGTAAGGTTCTAGAGCCCCCTCTCTTTTTCCTCTCCTTAGGTTTCTAGAGTGCCTGTCCTGACATTCTCATTTTAGGTACACACAGGTTCACCTTCTCACACCAAACTATACCCATTTCACAGTTGTACATGAGCTCAGAAAGAGACTTAAGCATCATTTGAAATTATAACTATATTTCTAACCATTTCCATTCTTTGACAGTATATATACATATGTACTTTGAATTTCTGATAACACATTACCTGATCCCATTCTCCTTCCTTCCACCATTGAGAAGCTTCTTGCTAACAAGTCCCTCCTACTTTCATATCTTTTTTTGTATGTATGTGGCCCATTGAGTTTCCTAAGGGTTGCCTGTGTACTTTCTGGAACACAGATGAAAATTATCAGATTTCTTCAGTAGCTCCCTTTCCCAGAGTAAGCATTAATTTTGAATAGTTCAGGGTGGGGGAGGTACTTCAAGCAGTCTTTCTACTTCCACAGTAGGCCAGATCTTGTGTAAGTGTTGTGAAAACAAACAACTGCAGTGAGTTCGGAGGGAGAGGCCCTGTCATGTCCAGGAGACTGATAGAGTGCATGCTGCCTCATACTCTGGCTCTTACATTCTTACCATCTCCCATTCCTAAGTGTTCCCTGGGACTTGTATTTGTGTGGAGGGGCTGAGCACTCTACTGTCACTTATTTTTTGCCTTTGGCCAGAACTGGATTTTTAATAAAATTATGCAGTAGGTGAAGAAATGAGTAATGAAGACTCATGGCGCTCTGTTGGTTTTCAACAAACATTAATTTCATGTAGACTGAGAAGTGCAATAGAGTGGGTTTAATTTTTTAAGTTTATATACCTCTTTTTTTCTTCGAAAGCATTTTGCTGTTAGATTAAAATGTCTCTAGATAAGGGTTAGATTGGCCATGAACTTGCAAATCTATTCACATTCCCAAGTCCTGGGATACTTAGCTTTTTAGGACACATTTAAATTTTAAGAATTTTATTCATTCATTGCAGGGAGAATCGATGGGATTATTTTTCCAAGACTATTCTCCGAGGTTTTTAGTCTTGTTTCTGATAAACAAGGAATGGCCATTTGCTGAAAGAATTAGGCCTCGCTAAAGAATGGCTTCTCAGAAAATGTACGCTGATGTGTCCCCATCTGTAATTATTTATTTCTCTGTTGCTCATGATGTGAATATATTAAAATTAAACTTACCACTGCACTTAAGATCGTGTCTAATAAGTCGTCAATCTATGTTAGCTGGACTGCAGTGAACCAAACTGTTGGATGGAAAGTATTATGCTTTGGACAGTTCTTTAACACCACTTTATTTATCCTTCTTCCAGTTTGAAAATTGTAGTTTTTCTTTACTGAAAATTGAGCAGTGCTAATCTCAGATGGATTCTCCATTTGCATAGGCAGGTACAAGCTCAATTTTCAGCTTTTTTTTTTTTAATGATACCGTGGAAAATGCAAAGTTTTTGAATACTCTTTGTGAAATCTAGCATGGGGCTTAAGTAAATACTTCTAATCAAAACTTTCTTTTCTGAACACTTGCCCTTACATTATTCATTTATTCACCCAAGAAATTACTTGGAAGCCTTAAGGTCTCACTGCTCCTCCCTGCATTTATTTTTTAGTACCAAAGGTTAAAATTTGGATTGCAATCTTGGGAGAAAATTAATTCACTGATTAAGAAAAATGCACTTTAAGCAATACAGCATTTAAATAACTGACAAGTATCGGACCATGCATTTTGACATTTTTTTTTAAAAACCTTTTTTTTTATTTAAGATTTTAAGCAGCTGCAATTCTTCTACCCTGTAGCCTGGAGAAACATAGCATGAATTACTAATAGGAGGGCACCAGTCTGCAGGGCAGTGACCACTTTCAGAACAAAAGGGTAAGAGCTGAATCCAGAAACTCAGATTTTTTTTTTATCAACCAGTTGCTTGAAGCATATTTGGACCTTGGACCTTGACTCTACTTGGAAAAAAAAAAGCAATATTGTATCATTCTGCAGCTGAAGGCCCTTGACCTCAGAGACTCTACTTTCAAATAAAGAAATATTCATTTATATGCTACCTCCAACCCTTAATTTAAAAAAAATTATTGGAACCCAGAAGCTGATTAATTTATGAAATATATACTTCAGATTCATTATTTTAGAACTCTTGCCTAAATAGCCTTGTCAGGATCCATGTGGGCAAAGAAGGAAACAGTCTGAAAGTAGAGACAGAAGATCTTAATAATGTAGTTTGAAAAACATTATCTTCATCATCTCTTTCTCTAGGATGCGATGGAAGAGGAAATTCCCCATGGTCCCCAACCTATCAGATTGCTGTTCTCAAGTTCCACCTTCACTATATCCTCTTACTACTTACCATCAAGAGAAATCTTTGAGGAACTAACAATGCACTGACTTTATGAAATAGGAAGCGAGAAGGAGCTAGGAAGGGGGAGAAAGAAAGTCACATAGAAGTTAGGGTGGAGTTGAGAGATGAGGACAGAGATTCTACACATTCTAGGAAACTGGATTTCTTCCTCACCTTTGGGTCCCGGTGAAATTGTGTGTGTGGCGCAGACTTCCTCGGTAGGGTGACTGTCGATATCCAGACCCAGACTCTGAAACTGCAAGAGAAACAGCCACAGGAGGATGAACTGGTTGCCTCGAAGCAGGACTCCAGAGCCATTCATGGCTGTCGTTCCTCAAAAGAGGGTCTCCAAAAAATGATAAATTAACAGCATTAGTTTAAGTAAAACCTGCTGCTTCAGGGAAGAAAGGGAAGTATCTGAAAAGCACATTCCAGAAAGAGCTGCAAAGACAAGCAGCAAGCCTGCCCATGACTGTTTATTTATTCAATATCCCAAATGGATCATACATTGTCCAGACTGTTTATTTTCAAATGACAACAGTTTATTGAAAATTATCTCTGAACTAAACACTCAAATCTGCAGGTCAGTGGAAACATCTCGGAGAGTACAGAGGGGAGAGATGCTTGGAGCTCAGAGCTCCAGCTGACTATTTAGTTTGCGTTGCATTTAAACACCAGGCTCCAGAAGGGTTGTGACCCAAGACTTTCTCTGCATATTATACAAGCACGATGCATGGCTTTGGACGTTTCAGATGTGATGATAAGATCACCACTTAATATGGTAACTGACCACAGATGTTCTTGATGCTCTCCCTGACATAATTCTTTATCTTATCCCCCAAATTACTCTGGGATTGATCCAAAATGAATAAAGAACCAAATTTTCCACACATCTATTTGGCCACAAGGATTAAATACATTAAAATGTTTATGGGGCTGAGGTGATGATGTCTCAAGAGGGTAGAAATCTTACTGAAGAATTGTGTGAAGACCCTATTTTGAATCCCTGGCATCTACATAAAAACAAGGCAGCCACCTCAGTCTCGGTATGAACAAGGCAAGAAACGTGGCATCCCTGCAACAAAATGGCTACCTAGACTGATTGAATGAATTGTCAAGCTCAATGTATAAAGTGGAGAGACTGAGAAAGACACTCAGTGTAAACTTTTGACATCCACGTACACATGTGCCTACACACATGGGAAACATATGCACACTTGAATATACACTACGTAGACACATTCACATTCACATTCAACTTAAAGAAATATACTGGAAATGTAGACAAAGATATATTTGAAAGATGTGACAAAAAGGGAAAAGGACCTGAACTGACTAGGTACATAGTAATGGCTGGCACATTAGAATAAAATAGAAATGTGTCAGTATGACATGGCCATTTTTTAAAAATGATGTTTGTAACATGTTTTTGATAGAATCGGGGAAAACATGCTCTATTACATCTTTTGAAAGTGGAGATTCGAGAGTGGAGAAATGGTTCAGTAGAAAAGTGGCTGGTGCTCAAACACTAGGACCTGAGTCTGGATTTTTTTATTTAATCTTTACAGAGCCCATGTAAAGCTGGATGTGGTAAAACACATCTTCAGTGAAGTGCTTTTATGGCAAGAGGCGGAAACAGGAGAATATCTGGAGACTCATGGTCCAGCCAGCTCGGTGTGTGCTGTGCTGCGCAGAAGAGACTATATAAACAAGGTAGATGAGGGAGGGGCTGAGGTTGTACTCTGATCTCCATACGTGAGCTGAAGCACACTCACACAGATGAACAAGTGATACAAAGAGAGAACCTAGTTCCTGCAAGACACATGAATACATCATATAACACACATGCTGCTCCCTCAAAAATGCATAAAATCAGAGATTTAGATACAGATCTGTGGATTTGATATTGATATGGTTATAGAGATCGAAGTCTCGCTCATTCTCTTTCTATCTTTATATCTATTTCTATCTATATATCTGTGTTTCTGTGTGCTTAGGCATTTGCTTTTTTCACCAGCCACTCCTGTATGAACGGACTAGACTAAAGTTATATAATAGAAGACTAGAATGAGAAACACTTGCATTAGAATTGCTTTGGGAATTTATATTCAGGTACATGCGAGTTCACGTGCTTATGTGTGCATGTAGAGGCTGTCTTCCCCAAGCACTTTCAACTTCATTTTTTGAGAAAATATATTTTATAAACCTGGAGCTGGATGTTTTGTTTAGCTCACAAGTCCCAGAGATTCTTCTGTTTCTGTCTATTTAGTGCTGGAATAACAGCTGCATATCACCATGCCTGGCTTTTTTTACATGGGTGCTGGGGATTAAACTCAAGCCCTCAAATTTGAGTAATAAGCACTCTGCCAACTGAGCCACCTCCTCAGCACCTTATACATAGTCTTTATTCTTTATTTTGTTTTGTTTATTTATTTATTTATCTATTTATTTATTTATTTATTTATTTAATGTATGTGTGTGTATAAGAGGGCACTGTGTGTCCCTGTGGAGGACCAAGTGTGACTTCAGAATCATCCTGGATTGTTTCCATCACCTTCTTGCTTCCCTCTGGAATTTCCAGGTTCCATCCACCAGGGCTGGAAGTGCAGGCCACAGTCATTTCTGCCTAGCGCTTTTATGTGTGACCTAGGATCCAAACTCAGAACCTTCTGTTTGTGAGACAGTCTTAACCTCTGAACCATCTCTCCAGCCCCTTAAAATCTTTATTCTTAAACATTCATGCTGTGTATTAGTGGGATAAAAGGAATTTTCATTCCATTATTAATTTGCCATTAATTTTGACAAAGAAAAATTTCACAGGTTTGGTTAAGAGTTTATTCCTAAGAGACATCATTCTAACTAATGGTCATTGTGAAGACATAAGTGTGTTCCGTTTTCAGTGCTGCCATAATAACATATCTGAAACTGAGTAGCTTAAGCAACAGAAATGTCTATGGAAGTACTAAGGAAAAACTAAACTATGGGGATATAAAGATAGCTCAGTGGGTAAAGGTAATTGTCACCAAGCTTAACATCATGAGTTTGATTCCCAGACCCCACATGGTGAAAAAAGAGAACTGACTTCTGCAAGGTGGCCTTTAATCTTTATGTAAACCTTTGTCACGGTTTGAATGCCAACTGAGCCATCTCCTCAACACCTTATACATAGTCTTCATTCTTTATTAATTAATTAATTAATTAATTAATTAATTAATGTAGTGTGTGTGTGTGTGTGTGTGTATAAGTGGGCACTGCCATTAATTTTGACAAAGAAAAATTTCACAGGTTTGGTTAAGAGTTTATTTTTAAGAGACATCATTCTACTGGTCATTGTAAAAACATAGGTATATTCCGTTTTCATTGTTGCCATAATAACATATCTGAAACTGAATAGCTTAAGCAACAGAAATGTCTATGAAAGTACTAAGGAAAAACTAAACTATGGGGGCATAAAGATGTGTTTGAATCTTTAGTTGATGTTGATGTTTGGGAAGGTAGTGAAGGTTAAGGCTTGCTGGACAAAGGCAAGTCACAGAGGGTGGAGCTTAATGTTTTGTTAGCTTAGTCCTACTTAATAATTAGACAGTGTAGCTGTCTCCGTGATGACTGCTGTGACCAGAACCACTCCAGCTTCTTCCATCCATTATGCCTTTTCCACTGTAATAGACTGTGTCTCCCCATTAAATCTCCCTTTCTGCTCTTTTTTTTAAACATTTTATTTTTACTATTTACTGTGTGTGTGTGTGTGTGTGTGTGTGTGTGTGTGTGTGTGTATCAGAGGGCACCGTGTAGAGGGGCTGTAGAGGACCAAGGGTGACTTTGGAAATCATCCTGGATTCTTTTACCTCCTACATGCTTCGCTCTGGGATTTCCCAGGCTCTGCCCACCAGGGCCAGAAGTACAGGAGGCCATTGTTTCCCTTTGGCATTTTTATGTGGAACCTGGGATCCCAACTCAGGAACTTCTGCTTGTAAGGGAGTCTTAACCTCTGAGCCTTCCCTCTAGCCCCCTTTCTACTCTTAAGTTCTGTATGAATATTGTCTCACAGAAATGGAGAGAAGTAACTGTGATCCCTTCCACTTTAAGGATTAAGGAAGCAGCAATAAATGGAGATTTTTAGCAGGAAGTTTGTGCTAATCTTGAGTGTAGGTCAAGGTGCAGAGTTTTAAGTTTCTATTCAGACTAAAGTGGAATGTCAAATGAGAAGTTAAAGAATATTAATGTTGAGATAATTAATGTAGAGACCAGAGAGGAAAGTGCCAACAAATAGGGAAGTAGTAGACCATAAGGAAGCTAGAAGATAAGAAAGTTTGGACATGCCATTGATATCAATCTTTTCATAGAAACATAAGATGAAGACTGAATACAAGTGATGGGACTTAAAAATCAATAATTTATAAATGCAATCTATAAATGAACTAGATCCCCAAGTGGGATGGTTTTGAAAAAACAAAATTTGAAGAGTCATGATGATAAAAATAATAATAGTAATGCCTATTTTTGTTGAATACTTGTTATGCAATAATGACTCAATAGATTGATAATTTCAAACCTAAAACCAGTTTATAGGAAAACAAATATCTATATCCCACAAATTAATAATGTCTGGATAAAGAAACATGGTTTAGAACACAAGTTTTTAAGGCGGGAGAAATTTCTTTGAATGGGTCCCAAGTGTAACTCACTTAATTACTTACTCTTATTCCTGGAAATTAAGGATTATTCATTCTTAAGAGTTTTAAGCAGTATTTAAACAATAATGCAGCTAAAACTGCATGGAGTGAATAGAAAAGCAATTGTATCCAGACTGATTTTCCAGTAAACTTGTTAGTGAAGGAAAGAAAAAACAATATTAGGAAGCATTTATAGAAATCTAATCATAAATGATTTAAGACAGCAATCTATACATACTTGAAAATTATGAGCCTGGAACAAACATCATGTAAAATGTTTGTAAGAGTTCTTTAAGATCCCAAAAATATGGGATGACATATATTTTAAAATAGGAGAGATGATTCAAAAAATGAAAATTGTCAAATTATGTTGAATACATTTCCATGTTTGCTAAAAATACCTGAGTTGCCCAGAGAGATTTCAATTGGAATTTAAAAGAGTTCACATTACTTATCCAAAAATTGTTGCCACTGAGAATTCATGTCAACACTATTTTTGCTTTGAAGCAGACAACAAACAAGTTTACAGCTAACATAAAATGGGAAGGAGGCTAAGGGTAGATCTAAAAAGAGAAAAGTTCTTTGTTAGCTTACAAAATTGTTTCCATTATCCGACATTTCAATGGCTTTCATCTTACATGTTCCAGAACATGACATTTCAGGTCCCACATTGACTGTATATGACATGTTACTAGAATGAACAAGTGATTTTTTTCTTTTATTCTTCTGCCCATTTTCAGTAGGTTGAATGACAACTGCCACCAAATAAATATGTTCACACCTCAATCCCATGAACCTGCAAAGGGGCCCTTATTTGGTAAAAGTATTTTGCAGATGGGATTAGGTGGATGATTTGGACATGAGCTCATGAATTATATGTATGGACTCTAAATCCAATGGAAGTGTTCATAGGAGACAATGAAAGGAGAGAGACAAGGGCACAGCAGATAGGCACGTGAAGATCCTAGCTGCATGGAATCTTCCAGAAAGAAAGATTCTTGCTAAAAACCTTGAAGTAAGATTGCAGCCCTGCTAACACCTTGACTTTGGACCTTCTATCTTTAGACATGTCAAATAACAACTTGCCTGTTGCTTTAATCTACCAAGATGGTGCTAACTTACTACAGCAGACCTAGGAAGCTCATGTGCTATTCTTGTGATTTTTCTAGCAGTTACTAGAAGAAATGACACATCAAAACATTTGCTCAGTGTTGGACAGAGACCTAGCAACATCTGTTCTTGTGCATTTTAATTATCACACATCAGGCTTAGAGGATATCTGGAGGCAAAACAAAAATCCAGGGTAGAAAAATCAGCATATCCTGAGGCAGAAGTGTTTTACCAGTTAACACAACTAGCAGAACAATAGCAGCTTTGTCTCCACAAGGGGTTTTCTAACAAACTAGTAGAACTCAGCTTCCAAGTTAGTTTGGCCTTTCTAGCGGGTTTTCATTTTTTTTTTTTTAATTTTTATTATTATTATTATTACTTATTCAACTGTGTGTATGTGCGCGCGAGCGTCTCTGTGTGTGTGTATGTGTGTCTGTGTATGTGTAGAACCACGGACGAATTCGTGAACCACCATGGACGCCTCCAGCTCCTTCTGCCCCGGGATTCACAGGCTCCGCCCTACCAGGACAAGAAGCGCAGGCCGCCCCCGCTTCCGTCTGGCGTCTATACGTGGGATCTGGGATCCGAACTCAGGACCTTCCGCCTGCAAGGCAGAGGCTTAACCCCTGAGCCACCTCTCCAGCCCCATTTTTTTTTTTTTTTTTGAGAAATGGAATTTAAGTAGAGTGGCTTTTATTTTTTTATTTTTATTTATTTAGAAGGCAGCATGCAAACAGTCATATGATTAATTTACTATACACATTTCAAATTTCATATGCATAAAAGCATTTTTTAAAAAATTGAATGGCTCTAACAGTTTCAAGTTTCTTTTTTTTTTTTTTAAACTAATGATTTTTTTTTTTTATTATTTATTCAACTGTGCACATGTGCGTGTGTGTGTGTGTGTGTGTGTGTGTGTGTGTCTGTGTATGTGTAGAACCACGGACGAATTCGCGAACCACCATGGACGCCTCCACCTCCTTCTGCCCCGGGACTCACAGGCTCCGCCCTACCAGGACCAGAAGCGCAGGCCGCCCCCGCTTCCGCCTGGCGTCTATACGTGGGATCTGGGATCCGAACTCAGGACCTTCCGCCTGCAAGGCGGAGGCTTAACCCCTGAGCCACCTCTCCAGCCCCAGTTTCAAGTTTCTAGAGAAACTGAAACAGATGTTTAGTAGCCTTCTTGTCCCCCTTTTGCTTCCTATAAGGAAACTATTTTAATGGAGATAGTGTTTATTCATTTATCTTGCCTGCATTCTTAAATAAAGCACAGAATTATTATTTTTTAGCTTATGTACTCACTGGCTTTTTACTATGGAAGAAAAAGAATTCTCTTGACCTTTACATCTACCCCGTATATATATATATCTCATGATTCTGTTATTGTAAATGAGCAATAGCATAATTTTAATAGAATATTCAATGTTTATATTATAATGGTTCCACAAAAATTACTTATGATCCAGTCATAAAGTGCATTATAATTACATTTTGTTTCTTGTACTATTTTATTCCAAGGTTTAACAATTGAATTGTTTTATTCTATATTGCTTTCTGTGTACCAATCCTCCAATACCCAGAAATTCTTGGATATTTGTAAGTTCTATGGAAATGTAACATGTTCAATTAGTTTCTCCTGCTTGTCTTATAACTATCTCTAGACCTCTTAGGTCTATCATTTTATTTAGACTACAATTGTATGGAGTTGCTATGCTATGTTTCATCTTTGCTGTGGTTTAGAGATCTGTATTATTATCCACATATTTTTCTCTTCATTTAATCTCTTTTGCATGGTCTATCCTCCAGTTTGCTGAAAGAAATTGAGCTTTAAATTAAATTGTGAGATGCCTCATTTCTGAAAAAAATTATATCCTCATATTATGTGACAGTTGCATTGGGTCTAGAATCTCAAGGTGAAAATAATTTTAATCCTGAGGTATAAAGGTATTGTTCAATTTTCTTCTAGCTTCTAGTGTTATAATTGAGAAATCTGAAGTTGTTCAAATTCTCCAGGCTTTAGCAGAGAACATTTTTCCTTTTTTTAAAGATTTTTATATCACATGCTCAGTAATTGTAGTAATATGTTCTTTTTTTTTAATTTTTTTATTATTTATTCAATTGTGCACGTGTATGTGTGTGCGTGTGTGTGTGTGTGTATGCGTGTATGTGTGTGTAGAACCACGGACGAATTCGGGAACCACCATGGACCGCCTCCTTGTTTACTCTGCCCCGGGATTCACAGGCTCCGCCTTACCAGGACCTGAAACGGAGGCCGCCCCGGCGTCTATACATGGGGTCTAGGATCCCAACTCAGGACCTTCCGTCTGCAAAGCGGAGGCTTAACCACTGAGCCACCTCTCCAGCCCCAGTAATATGTTCTTAATGTGGACCCTCTTGCATTTGCTACATCAGATTATCCACAGAACACTTAAGTCTTTAAACAACTGATCACCGGCCTTATAAATGTTTTTTGCATTCTTGATAATTTACTTATTTCAACTATCAGTTTCCTCCATTTCTCTTTTTCTCTTTCTCTGGGTCACTTAGACTGATCTTCTACTTTCTGAAAAATTTTATGGGATAATTCAGTGGTGCTTTTTTGATTCTTATGTTAAATCTGTCCTTTAACTGTTATTATATACTGGTTGGTATTCTGCATTGTGAATGTTTTATATTGAACAATTATAAATAAATTATTTATGTATATGAGCTCTGTCATCGTTTGAAATATGAGTTGTTCCCTACAGGCTCATGTGTTTTAATCTTTAATTGTTTGGGAAAGTCATGGCACTTTTAGGAGGTTGAGCCTTGCTTGAGGAAGGCAGTCACAGGGAGTGGGCCTTGAGGTTGTCCGTCCCCCTCCCCAACCCCCCTGCTTCAGCTAGAGAGTGTGCTCTTAAGATAGCAGAAGCTCTCAGCCTCCATGATGTCTGCAGTAACTTAGGCCTTCTGTCAGCTGGCCATGCCTTTTCTGCCACAATGGACTGTATCTCTCATCTGGAACTGTAAGTTGAATAAATCTCCCTTTCTCCCTTAAGTTGATTGACTTTGAGTGGTGTCTCTCAGTAACAGAGAAGAGTAACCAATACAAGTTCTTGAGCATTTTTTGCTAGTGTGTATGTGTACATGTGTGTACCTCAGGTGACTTGAATATTTGTGCCTATAGAAGCCCATGGGTGATATTGAGGATCATCCTTAAATGCTCTTACCTCCTTATTGCTTTGCTTTTGGGTTTCCTAGCTGGAGTTATAGGATGGCGCTTTTTTTTACATGGGATCTGGGGATCTGATCTCAGGTACTTTTTTATATGCAAGGCAAAGGTTTTAACTGCTGAGCTATCTTCCCAGTTCTGTCCTTTAACATTTTTAAGATTCAATTCATTCAAATATTTATTGGCCATCTTTTTTTATTAATTCATTTTTTATTATTATTTCAGCTCATACAAACTTAATGGGTACACCAGTTCCCTCCCTCCCTCCTCCTTCCCCCCCCACCCCCTGCTCCTCCTCCCCACCCCCCTCCCTTCCTATCCCCCAGTGCCTCCCGCCCCAATTCCCAGAGAGTCCTTTCTTGTGCATGTATTGGCCATCTATTACAAGTCATTTTTGCTAATATTTATTTTTCTGTAGGAACATTTTTGTTCTAGCAGGAACTTAACCCAGCACACTTAGCAAACATGCTTCCACTGAGTTGTCCTGGTCAGCTTTTTACTTTCTTTTTTTTTTTGAAACATGGTCTCATTAGGTTGTTCAAGCTGACTTTTAACTCATTCTGTAGTTTATATAGACCTTGAAAATATGATCCTTTTAACTCAGCCTCTTAAATATCTAAGATTATAGGAATGTGCAACTATGCTTGTTTGTAATACCTGCCTTTATTTAGTGATTTATCATCGAGACTTTCTATCAATGAGTTTTCAAAGAAACGTTTTCAGTTTCTTATATTATTCATGTTTAGTACAGTTTCATTAATTCTGATTAGAATTTATATATTTCTTCTTATCATTATGCATATTAAAATGCCTGAATAGCTTATACTAATTGATCCATAGTTAGGAGTGATACAAATATTGCATGGAAGCTCTGTGTCTACAGTGGAGTTAGCTGACTAAAGACTATGACCATTCATTACATTATAGGCTGAAATGGTAGTGACTTCCATAATTTGTGAAGAGCCCTTTATTCTTACTATCTCATGTCTTTCTCTCATCTTCATGTATGTGTGCATAGGGAGTGTGTGTGTGTGTGTGTGTGTGTGTGTGTGTGTCTTGCATGTGGGTAGGTGTACAAATGTGTAGGTACATGTAAAAGAGTACAGTTGAGTATATGCAGTCCCAAGGATGATACTGGTAATCCTCGAACACTCTTCTACCTTACTGTTGGGATGCTGGGTTTGTAATTAAACCAAGAGTTTGGGGCTAGTGTGGCTAGCCAGCTTGCTCTGGGGATTCTCAGGCTTTGCCTCAGTGGGCTGCCATATCTGCCCAGAATTTTTATGAGAAAATGAGATCCTGGGATTCAACCTCAGATGCTATGATTGCAAGCCTAAAATTTGAGCCTCTGATCCAGCTCCACGACTCCTTATCTCATGTTGTTTTCTTGATCTGGACAATTCACTAGATGTACTCCAATCTCTTATCTAGAATGACATATAGATTTCAGTACTGTTGTTTCATTGGTGGTACTACATATATAGGATGACACAAATTACATCCTTAACAACTGACTAGTGGAAGGATTTGAAGTTCTCATACTTCACTTTCACTCTTTATTTTCTCTGGCTCATCAAGACAACCATCCCTTGCTATACTCCAGGTTACAGTCTTTCTCATTCAGCCTTTCTCTCATATAGTCTTTCTCATGGAGCAAAACATTGTCATAGGTCTGTCCAGTGTATCCTTCTAGACACATAGAATGAGCCTGGAAACTCAGGACAGAAATTGCTCATTTTGAAGACTTTGTTTATCTTTCCAATTAGATTTACTTTGTCCCAAACTACATGGCATCTTGTGCCTTTAGCACCTGAGTTCTCTGGATTTCTTGTGTGCTGTTAACTTAGATCTTTCTGGTGTCCCCAGTGATAGAAAATTTTCACATTTCATTGAACTGTTAAGATTTTTTTTTGAAAAATGATAATAGCGACACTTTCCCTGTTTTGGATTCTTTTATTTCTGCCATTGTGGATTTTTTATTCCATTACTGCTATTTTGGAGACATTCTGTAGGGAGCAGAATATAAACATGCAGATTTAATCTGCCATATGGACCCAGATGTTCCAAAAATTACTTTATAATACATTCTGAAGTAACACATGTGGAGAAGCATGCTAAAATGAGGTTAAACAACATATTCTTCCTTGTAAAAGAAAAATTAGACCCGGGGAGAAAGGTCAAGCAACAGCTATGTGAGGAGGTCATAATATTCTTTTCACAAACATTCATAAAGCTATGTGACATGTTATCAAATTCAGTTGTTTTTAGGGCTCTGCATATGGTCCAGAGCAGGTAATTTGCATGCATTGATTCTTGCAAAACTGCTACATGTTTGTGTAAGAACACTATAATAATGTCTGGTATGGTTCAAGCCTACCCATCCTGTGGGTAGTAGTTGAAAGCAGTTTGAGAACACAAAGATGGACAGAATATTCAATGATGTTGTTGCCACAGTGAAGACTCAGGGTGGGAAATGGCCTGAAAACACACTAATGATGATCACAACCTGTTAATGCAGAAATAAACATTTGTGCATGACAAGGGCTAATTGAATATTAATGAAGTACCTGTTATGGTTTGAAAGGCAAATATACCCAGTTTCGTGTTATTTGAGCAGTTGATCCCACAAATGGTGTGTGGCACTTTTGGGGAAAGTTTAGGAATTGATGGGTTGGGAATTATTGCTGATGTAGAGTGGTCCTTGAATAACATGGAGTAACTCAATTCTGCTAAATTTCTCTGCTACTTTGTTGGGACTTACTGCTGCACATTCCCATTTCAACTGATGGGGTTGTTACAGCCACTATGCATCCCACCACTAACCTGTGAGCCAAAAAAAAAATTTCATCCTTCCTTAATTTTATTCTGGAAGATATTTGATCACAGCAACTTAAAAGAAACTAAAAAATGACAACAAAAAAACAAGAAAAAATAATCGAAACTACTAAAGTAATTTATTAGAGTAGGTGATAATCTTGTTGACATTTGGTATTGGAAAAATTAGTTGTATATAGACAAATGAACTTAGAACCATATATCAATTATACACAAAAAAATTCAAACCCAATCAAAGATTTAAATGTAAAACACATAACTATAAAATCTGAAGAGCACATCAAGCAAAGAACTTCATGACCTTTATATAAAAGATTTTTAGATACTCTACAATGCTCAATTCATGAAAATTTGCGGATTGTATTATCTCAAATTTAGAGCATAATGCTAATAAACACCATTTAAAATAAATACGAACAGATAAGACTCAAACTGATAGAAAGTATTTGTAAATCATACCTCCATTAAATGAATTGTATCCAACTAAATAATTTATAAATTTATTTTAAAATTTTACGTATTTATAAATCATGTATTTAACATAGAACTTATAAACAACTAATAATCAGTATGTCTAATCAAATTTTAAAAAGAAAAATGTGTAAGCAAACATTTCAAGAAAAAGATAAATAGCTAATATGTATGAAAAGATACATGATGGTTTCATTCATTAAATTCCAAGGAGATATTACTATAGTAAGATCAAACTGATTGTTATCAAAATTAATGTGACACTACCCAGTATGGACTAAAGTGCTTAAATTAGAGCAGTCACTCATGTGATGATATTTAATGATCATTCATGGTAACAATATGTCCAGTCTTGGAAACAGTGTGATAACTTCTTAGTAAAGTTAAATGTTAACTTAAAAGACATACAGCCAATAAATTTAACTCCTAGCTATGCTTTTTGAGAGAATGCAAAACATCTGTTTACAAAAATACTTGTAAATGAATGTTCTAGTAACTTTATTCATAATCAAATCATGGGAAATAGAAGTGTATTTTATGCAGAGAGTGGATTAACAATGTGTCATTTTTGTGCAGCAAAATATTATTTACAGTGATTTAAGCTATTTAACATAGAAAGGTGGATAACATCTCTTCAGTTGTGCTAAGAAAAGATATAAACAAATACAAACTATAAAGTTCCTTTTGTAAGAAATTTCATTAAAAGGCAAGTAATGTTTAGTTCTCTGCAGCTAAGTATGAGAGGGTGGGGTTGATTATAAATGGACACAATGAAAATTTTAGAGTGACAGCTATGCTAAAAAATTGGATTAAAACTGATATGAATCTATATAAATATGCTAAATATGAAATTGGTTTGTTGTAAAATACATAATATATACCATCATAAAACTATAGAAAAACTTCATGAAAATTGCATTCAGTACTCTTGGAATGGTCATGAACCTTGAGTTTTGTTTATAAACTCAGAAACAATCAATCAGGCAAACTTATACTTTGGAGAACAGTCCTTACAGATTCAGTAATTTAGCAAACTTAACTTTGCTTCCAGTTCTGTTTGACTTGATTGATAAAATACATCTTTAGAAGCTTTTGAGTCAAACTAATTAATATAAAAAATCCCAACATATAGACAGACATTGGCATAGCCAAAATTTATGATTTAAAGATATATAATTATAACATTAATTACAGTTTAGCTATATTACAGATCATAGGAACCCCCAATCTGTTTTACTTACCAAAAGATTAATCGTCCCTATGATGCTAATCAAGTTGGAGATAAGTTATTGATTTTTATTATTGTTTTCCAGATTAATTACATAGCAGTAACATGATCATATTGGTTGAATTAGCACTGATATTTCTCTGGACACATACTGAGAGTTTGAACTTCAATGATCATGGACAATAATGCCTTCATTTACTCCCATAATATTATTTATCAGATACTGTGATAATTTGTGGAACTACAACAGTGTATTAGAAAGTCTTTTCTCTAAGAGATTCATTTTCATCTTGTTGAGGACCCAGAAGATTATTTGCCATTAGTGTGAGACCTTTTCTTTAGTAATAATATGATACTTAATATATTAATAAAAAGTGAAGAAAATAGGCCACCATCAAGGACTGCAAGTAAGTAATGAGACATCTGGTTAAGCTCACAGACTTTCCTTCCTGGTCACTTGCAACTGATGGGGTTTGATCTCACCAGATAAGGAGGGCATAGAGTCTGGCAGATAGACGGTAACCATCCTGCAAATGGCAGACTCACTCCCCCTCACCGTGGTCTCCTACTCTTATTCCATCAACCTTTAAATCTACTCTTATAATAAGACTCTATTTTAACAGCCTTTTATCTCTGGCTATGAGGTGACATCCAATACCCATCAGGAGGGGGCCAAGGGAGATGCAGGAACAGCAAAACTGGAAGTAAAAAAAGAAAAACAAAAACAACAAGCCATAATTCAGAACATCAGAGACCCTACATTAATCACGAGGAACTAGGTCAGACTAATCTCTCTCCATCTCAAAGCTCAGGGAAATTTGCAAAAGAGGGGGTGGTAAGATCGTAAGAGCCTAAATGGGGAGGAGCAATGATATGCAAGATACTCCACACAAGTTAGGGCCGAAGTAATCATAATAGGACTCTGCATGATCTGTGCAATGACCAACATATCATTGACTCCCCCCAAAGTCTAGCATGGACCACAGGCACTAAGATCCTTAGAGGCAAGGGATTAACAATAACAGTAGTGTTCCTATACTAAAGAGGAACACAAGAAAGAGCTCTAGACAATGCTACTGAGTCCTTACACCTTATCAGAGAGGAGGATCCAGAGGGAAGTTTGACATGCACACTAAAGGATGCTCCAGGAATGGGGGGGGGGAAGAGGGCACTGGGAAAAAGGGAGAGAGAGGGGGAAAAGAAGGGGTAAAGGGGGGGAGGGAGGAAGAGGATACAGGGAGGGGTGGAGGGAGGGAGGGAGGGGAATGGGGTACCTATCAAGTTTGTATGAGTGGGAAAAAAAAGTAAAAAGTAAAAGACTCCTCCAGATATTTTAAGGAAAATATTCATTAGATTTGGTAATTTCTCAAGGCTGTGGCAAGGAACCAAGTTTAGATTTTGCAACAGGGAGTTTCTTTGATGTTAAAAGGGAAACTTTCCAACACTTCCCCTACCCCTCTTTAACAAGACATCTTTATTCTTTGTTCTCAGGTCCAAAACATGATCACTTCTAAATTGCGTTATACTCTCCAGGACAAAGAAAGATGATTAAGCTGAACCTGTTTAATAGCAATTATGTTAAACAGTAGTTGTGACTTGATCATTCAAAAGTCTGGGTCTGGCTTTCAAATTCTCTTATATATTTTGCTTCTGGCTAATTATTTCCTAGTCAGCATTGTAGATTTCTATGTCTGAGGCCCATGTTTTCCTTGCAGAGAGAGGTCACTCAAGGGACCACCATGTTTAGATTCTTGACAAATAGGCAGATAAAGGCTGAGTTGCTAACAAGCATCCTTGTCTGTCTGCTTAGTGTACAGGGAGGTCAGGGATGAGTGTCCTTCTAGACAGTGGCTGCCCTACCCTTCACCCATTGCTTCTGTGAAACTACAAACAGTAGCTTTTATACACACTGGGCAATGTGCAGCTGACCTGCTATTTTGGTTTGAAACTCAACACAGTGGTGTTAAGAGACTTCAGGCATCGTTGAGTTGACAAGATGCAGAGTATAACCCACTCCTGGGAAAATCTTTTCTGTTTTATGGAAATAAATATGTATTTCAGCTCTTCTGGGAATCATATGCCTAATAAATAATGTTTCTTCTCCTAATGGCCTGTTTATCTTTAAAAGTCTTCACATCACAAATTCGGGTTGTTTCCATCATGTAGAATTCTCAAAACACATTTTTATGAAATTTTTTTGCAAAAGGTTATAACTTTCATAGCAAGAAAATATTATTCATTTTCTAAGTTCCCATAAGTGGTTCAAATTTTTATTTCATAATATGTCTGGACATTAGTCTCATGCTCATATGATTACCTTATATTTTGAGGGATCCAAAACATTTCACAGGTATGCCATAATTTATTGAACACCAAGAAACAAATTTTGTCTAAAAACAAACATTTTATTGCAAAAGGTCATTTATTTATCTATCTGTTTCTCGTATTGAGGATTGAACTCAGGGCCACATGATATGTGAGTGTTCTACTAGGGAGCTGTATCCTCAACCCAGAGTGTCATGTCACTAAGTGTCTCCTTCAGGCCATGATAGCTGGTGTAGGACCTAAAGTTTCAACCTTCCTGCCTCAGCCTTCCAAATACCCGAGATCATAGTCCTGGTTGCAAAAATAGTTTTAAGCATTGTCAATTTTAGGAACAAGAACAAATCATTCAAAATGAATGCTAGAATCTAAAAAAATGGCTCCAAACACACAACAAGAACAAAAGAATAGGACGAAGCACTGTGAGTGATTCTGGGTGATATGAAGATGCCTAAATAGATTTACACTTTAGGATTTTTAACACTGAGCTCAACTCAATTTTAGTTTTGTGTTCCATTCTTCAAACCAATACCAGACCCACAGTTGCCTTGCTAAGTAACTCTGTGGAGTTCTTCAGTGGTTGTCTTTCCAAATATGAGCATCCTGACCTGCTGTGTGCCATCTGTTAATATGCAAGAATGTCTCTGTTGAGTAATTACATTCACGGGTTGCATCCTTGAAATAAATGATTTCAAATATGTTAATTAGTCCTAAACAGAAAGAAAGACTAGATGCTATTTTATAAGTTGTGCTGTGTAGAAATCATCATACTAGGGGCCTTTGTTTCCGTTTTTATTGCCTACAATTCTAAGAGGCAGGTGTTACCTGAACTCTGCAAGCCAGCAGCTTACTTTGTAAGGGTGTAGTAACTTCCTTAAGGTTTCAGGGCAAAGGAACCCTCCCACAACTTTTCAAACACTGACTGATAGATTGCAAAACAACAGTTAAGAACAATTGCACTCTGTCTTCAGCATAGCTACAGATGCCATCTACCCATGAGGACCTGAGTTTTCCTCTTTTGGCGGCCAAAATGCTTATTCATTCACAAATAAACTTGTCTTAAGCTTCTCTGATGTATATGTGGTCAGTCTGTTATCTAACAGTTGAGAAGTCCTGGGGAATTTTGAGTATGATATTACTGAATTATTTCTTGCTATCACATTAAATCTAGTTTCTTCTGATGCCCTTTTGCCTCTCCACTCCACTCTTACATAGAACATCCTCCTTCAGTTTCTCTGAAACATTACAAGCACAAGGAAGCTTTATTTAGCTCTTTTTGTTATTGCAGCAGTTCACCTGCATGGTTGTTGACAAATGACCATTAAATGACTGGTTACAGTTCTTAGTCCAGCTTGACAGGAGAGCATGCGCCAACACCAGGCCCAGGGAACTGGCCACACCATCTCTACATAATGGCTGAGAGAGGGAAAATCCTTACTTGCTAGATCAGCATGCCTGGCTAACTGTACAAAAGGATGCCAACTTTCTCAATCAGCTTTCGGTATTTTATTCCAGGGCCTAGTCCCACCCACCATGGGCTGGACCTTCCCCATCAGCTAGACAATCTCTTGCAGGTTTGCTCTGGTCTTAACTCAACCATTAATTCTCTACAAATGTGCCTAGAGCTCAAACCCTTAACAGTCAAGTTGACACCTGTGCTTAAGTATGCAGTTCTTTAACCAAGGTGCTGTGAATACCAGGGGAGGATTATTTCAGAAAATATCTAAGCACATGAGCCTACATTAGGCACTCCTTCAGAATTCCTAAGTCAATATCCTATGAGGAGTTTCCTTCTGCACCATCTCTGTGTATATTTCCTTTCTCTACTCTTGCTCTAGAATTTTCTCTCCTCCCTTCTTTTTAATTCTCAGATATCCAAATTCATTCTCTTTCGTGGGCAACCAAGAAATTCGAATATATTGTTTTCGTTTTGTTTGCAAAATGAATATTTTGCAAAACCGTAAGCTTTCTCACTTGTTTGACTTCTAATTTCAGATACAAAAGATCTTTTTCCTATTGTCTCCATAAAAATATTTCTATGTTAAAACATATTAATACCATTACTTATTTTTCTCTCCTTAAAGATAGAGTGACACAAAAAATCTATCATCAACAACTGACCTTGGGCAACAGCACTGACTTGCTTTATAACACATAATTCATGTCATTGTTTGTATTTCACCTGGGACTCTCACTTGCCTTGCAAGGGATACAGAGCCTTGGAGATGTTAAGGGACATGAAAGATTTGTATAATTTATAAAGTTTATAATCAGAAATTAGATTTGTCATAGAAACGAAGGTCAGTAGAACGGTGATAGTTTTAAAAATTAGCTAATGCCTAGGATAATGAAAGGAGTTGTCAAGTTTTTAAAAAGATTTAAAATCACTTGTCTGGCAGATGGAACTTGTAAAAAAATGTTATCCCATAACATTGTCTTAGCAGTACTAATGTGGTTCTTATGATGACTGGTAGATACAAAGATGTGACATGGCTGGTATTCTCCATTTTCTGACTAGCCTATAACGCTTTATAAAAAAAAGTATAAATACATTGCAAGTTCTACCTAAGACCATTGGATTACATTGAGTAAAAATGTTTCACAATCACAAAGCAATATTCATTTTGCTTTCTGATGAGAAGTTTCTTTAGTTTTGATATTCTCATAGGCAGGAATAATTATGGTAATTTTGCCATTCTGTCATATTTTCTATCACCAAGTGTAGAAGAAATGAAAAAGATACCCCAAAATGGCTGTGTATGTTCCTGAGTTGCTTAAGTATGTTGTTTGATGCTTAGTTCATCAGAATGCAACTGTAATCTTCATGTTGCACGTGAGTGAGAAACATAGTATTTAAGCAACTTGTGTTCTATCACTAGCAGCTAAAGTGCAGAGCTAAATTTAAGCAGCAATTCTATACTGAGGTCAATACTGAAAGTGTGTATCTATGCTTCGCTACCAGTTGTAGAATCTTTACTGTTTGTTATGTTGCTTTAATATTTTAAACTAGATGCAGGTTATGCATTAGAGAACTCAGCCTCTTAATGTCACCCTATTCAATTCAACCAACTGATGTTTTATGCTTCTAAAAAGTCCCAAGAAGTCCAAATTTATTAACCTTTACTTCCATTCTCTTTCAAAGTTATGTGTTTAAGTTAAAGCCATTTTTCAGAGTTATTGACAGGAACTCATAAGGTGGAAGATGAAAATACACAAAACTGAAACAAATGCTCCCACTGATCTAGGAACATGAAGGAAATGAATAGTAAAAAATAAAAATTTTAAGTCATAAGTTATTGCGTTTCTAGGTCAAGTGACTGTGATTGGTTCTTTGTGCTATCTTGTAAGCATGTTTAGAATCTCATATTCAGCTCAAAGCTATATAGACTCTTCCTCCCTTAGCTAGTCAGCCACAGTAATGCTGTATTCCCCCTAAATTTAATGAAATTTAACTTGTAGGTACTTGAATTCTTTCACCATTAATGGAGACAGACTGTAGTGAGAGAAGTTACAATCTATCTGAAATCTATGCTGAGATAATTTGTTCTTCTTTGGAACCACTAATTCATTTCCATAATTATTGTCAGAAGAAAAAAGTTGTATGACTCATCAGGAATTTGTCAGTATTCTTTTAGTCATGTTTTGATACTATGACAGAATAGACTGAGTGATTCAACTTAAGGAGATTTATTTGGCTTGCAGTTTTAAAGGTTTTGGCTCATGGTTGTTGGCTGGATCTCCTGATACCTGGCTTATGAAGGCAGAGACATTATGTAGTATAAGGCAGAGCACCTCACAGAAGTTGGAAAAACAAAGACAATGAGAGAGGAGGGGGCCATGGATAAGATGTACCTTTCAGGTCACATTTTCTCTAGTGACCTACTTTTTCCAACTAGCATTTGTCTCCCCCCCCCCAATTCCACCTATGCTTAATAATGTCACAAAAGTATGACTTCATTGAGGGATTGAGTCAGTTTTCTCATGATGCACTCATTTTCTCCAAGCCCCACTTTTGAACATTGACTTAAGAATCAAGCCCTCAAATAAAACAAGCTAGATCTAAATCATACTGTGCTATAAATTTACCTACTCCCTGAAGTAGTGACATGAGCAAGACTTAATCTTTGAACTTGTAACTCTCTCTTCATTAAAATTCATTTTTGAATGAAAGAAAGCTTTATAGATATACTTGCTATTCTTCTGTCTTACTAAGTTAGTATGCTAAAAATAATGCATATCACTGATCAAGGATAATCATGTAGAGTGATGGTTCTTACTCTTTAGTAGTTTTTAAATATATATATATATATATATATAGAGAGAGAGAGAGAGAGATTAAATATACTCAAACCAGAATTTGTTCTGAAAATCGACTTTTTTCTAACAGCTCTCTGTGTCTCTGTCTCTTTCTCACTGTTTCTGTCTTTTGCTTTTTTTTTTAGCAAAGGAAGGCACTTTAAAAATTGTTTATTTTCATTAATATTGGTTATTGTGTTTTGTTACTTAGATTTTTGCTGTAATTAGTAATTACCCTTGACATTGAACTTTCAAAGCCATTCATTTTATCCTATTAATGTCTAGTTCTTTATAGTAAAATGAAGGAAATTGGAGAGCTTTCGTATAGAAAATGAAGCAATATTTCTGAGTTTTTTGCTTAGCATATCTGTGTTTACACCCAAGCATTTTCCAGAGAGGACACTTTCCATCATTTCAATTAATGCAAAAGTGGTTTGGATATTTGTTGTTACTTATTATACATATATGTATTAGTTCTGAAAGGTGACAAAAATTCGATAGGTTACTATGAAGATTCTAAAAGTGAAATATGAAGACTCTAAAAGTGAAAAGTCCAAGTTGGTTGCTGATATCTGCCTTTTTATACATTATACATTATTTTGCATAATGTATTACATATGATAACAATTATAATCCAACTGAAGCTTCTTTTCTGATACACTAGAGACAAGGAAAAATAATATGTGGCCATTATTATAATAATATAGCTAGATTTGACATCTAATGTTGCAATATGTTGGTTACTGAATACACACTGAAGCTTCAGACCATTAGCCATGGCCATGCTTTTGACAGTGCAGTTGTGCCCTGAGTTATCATAGCTGGAAATATACCCATGATTATCTGACTGCCTGATTCATCATCCATATGTCAAGAGAGACAAGTGTCAACCAGTATCTACCTAGTCTCCCTCACATCCAAATTGCTTACCTCATACACCAGTATAAACCTTCTTGTTTACAAACGTGACTGTTTCATTGAGATAAGGGTATATTACATTTTAAAGATAGCAATCACTCATAGCTTTTGGCCTACATTTTAGAAATAATAATAATAATTATTTTGGATACTTTTCAAAATGACAGTGCTTAATTACGTCAGAGAACTAAGCCAGCATGTAGGGGTTTTCCGAAGCTCAGTTACTCCCAAGACCTTATCACATTTTTAACAGTTCTTGGAATGACCGTTAACAGTTTACTTTGAAGTCTATGGCATGTTACCAACCCAAAGAAATGATAAAAATGATTAAAAGGTACCCAATTATTTTGGTATGCAATTGTGTGTGTAAGTGTGTGTGTGTGTGTGTGTGTGTGTGTGTGTGTGTGTGTGTGCGTGCGCCTGTAGAGGCCCAAGTAAATTATCCTGGATTACTCTACTTCCTTTTCACTTTGCTCTGGGGTTTCCCAGGCTCCACCTTCTAGGGTCATACAGAATCCAAACACAGGTCCCTCTGCTTGGGAAGCAGAGGCTTAACCCTGGAGCCATCTCTCCATCCCCAAAAGTATGCAATTGATCTTTACCTGTTCATTAAACATTGTGTGAATATGTGCTGAAATATGGCACTAAATACAATAAATATGCACAATGGTTACGCATCAACTAAAAAATTGAAATGTATTTTTAAAAACTAGAAAATTCTGTAGTTCTGTGTGAGTTGGGACTACTGATAAACCTATGAGATTATTGGAAATTGTTAAAACTTAAATGGATAAGAAAGAATGTGAAACAACCTGATTACTAAACAAACATTAACATGTTGGCATCTATCCCTGGTTTTTCAGCAATCAGATAACCATAGCAAACATCACATAAAGACATCATAAAATACTAAGACAAAAATTAAAGATATTCAAACATATTATATAATTCATTGTTGCAGTAATTCTGATATCTCCAGCTTCAACATAGAATGTAGATGTAATGTAAGCAATGAAGCTTTGTATTTGTTTCTTTTTAGAGAAATCATGGAAGAGATGGCTTGGTTACAATAAAATATGGGCAAAGCCACTGTCAGAATAAAATTCAGCTAGTATTTATCTGGATGATAAATTCCTGTCAAGATTTTCCAATTTACTGTACATGTATGGGCTTATGAAATACAATCATTAATCACAGTCTCCCTATGAGAGCCCATTACACCTTTTACAGTACCACCAATGCGCCAAAGCGGGGATAAAACAAAACAGAGGTTGCTAGGAAGAAGGTTACAGATTCTAAACAAAGATGAGTGACAAGGGTTGGGTAGGATAAATCTACAAATAGCCTAAAGCCAGACATCAGACATTATTTGAAATGACAAACTTCACATTAACTAAAAGAGACAGGAAAAAAAAAGATTGCAGCTGTAGACAGACAGTGGTGTTAGACATTTTACAGCTGCATGATTCATTACCAGAGAAATCAATGTTGCGATGACTTTTTCCACCCTCAGAGCCAATAATGAGCCTCCTATAATTAAGCAAACTTTCTCTCTCCCCTCTCAAAACAAACTACTGAGCCACAGTGAGACATCTATCCTTCAACCCAAGCTATAGTATTTTAATCTAAGTACAATGCAAAGATGTGTGAGTCAGTCTACCGTAAATTTTCAGCAAATAGTATGTGTCATAGGAAATAACTTCGGCTTTTCCAAAGACCATAGATTTATTCTGTAGGAGGTTTAGAAACAAGCAACAATAATTTTAGCTAAAGCAATTCCCCATGTTCACTAAACCATAACTGTCTGAAACTAGTTATTTCTAGAATTACACAGAACCAAAATAGCAAACATGTAAACAGAGAGCTATGGGTAAGAATTCATCAAAGAAAGGAAAAAATGTTTAGAATTTGAAGGTATAAAATATCACATCTGTTAACTTTTTATAGATGTCCAGTTTGAGTGCACACTTCAAAGACTAATTAAAAATTTTTTCTATAAATAGAAAACCAATTTGCTGTGTGTGCAGAATGAATAATATAATCAACCTCCCTAGATATCAGTTTTCTCTCCATGCAGCCAAAAGTAATTGACCTTTGGGCTTCTCATTAAAAGTCAGCCATGGAGGCTGGCAAAAAAGAAGCTGGGTCTATTCAGGCCATCAAACAAGGTTATAGCAGATCTAATCCCATTGCTTCTGCTTCAGCTTTTGCTACTGTTAACGTGACTTCTGGGCTCAGGATCTCAACCAGATGGATAGAAAACAGAGTCAAGCCAAATAGCCATCTGACATTTTATTCATTTTTCATCTATAGTCAGAAGTTTAACATGTCTGAGAAAAATGCAACTTAAGGGATAGAAGTGACATAGTTCCAGTTGGAATACTGAGTGGATGGGTGACCTTTTTTGTTCCAGTTTGATGTCCTATACAATACAGAATAGTATACTATACAATGCCAAAAGCCCATTCCAGGAGGTGAGGGTCTATATGCCACTTTTCTCTCTTGTTTCTGAAATCTATCAGGAAATATTGGGTCCTAAAGTTTGAGAAAGGCTTGTGTATGATATTCTTTCCTAGGAATGGATAAAATTGTGGAAATGCCTTAACAGGCCTTTTGGAATCTAATAAATCTAAAAGAATCAATGGTAAACTGATCCATTCCCTTTATTGTATAGATGAAAGAAAAGATGAGGTTTAAACAGAGCAACTAGCCTCAAGACACTTTTTGCTAAGGCTGAACTTGAGTCTCAATCCCCAGTATGAATTTATTGGTTTTTTTATATGTTTACATTGTTTACTGAAAATAGACAAACAGAAATTTTCACTGAAGTTGTTTAAAACCTCTGAGTACATGCTTAGATCTCTCTGGCTAGGATTATTTTCCTGTGGCTGTTTCATGTGATCTTGTTCATTTTAAAATATGTGATGCCACCTATCTCATTTTCAAATCCAAATTCTGTAAGTTTTGGGGTGCTTCTTCATAAGAAGCCAAGCTTTAGAATTTTCTTTTGTATTCTCTGAAAGTAAAAGATAAATGTAACCTTAAACATGATATGTATGCTAAAAGTAAAATGTACTTATGAATATACAAATTATCTTCCAAGATGACATATTATTTTAGACAGAATATAAACGATCATAACAGGTATAAATTTGTATTATTTAACTTATTGTTAATAAACTAACTTTAATAAATATTCTAACTGTAAGGTTCCAAAAATCTAAAACAGCAAATAAATCCCATTGCATCCATAGATTCAGGTTTGTTTTTGAGTTTTTAAAATTTTGTGTATTTAATACTTATGAGAGAGAGAGAGAGAACTCATCAGTGAAGGTTAGAGGAATTTTCAGAAGTCAGTTCTCCTCCTCCCATCGTGTGAGCTTCCAGACATTAAACTTGGTTGCCAGTTTTCAAGCAGGCACCTTAATTATTTATATTACCAGTACTTTGTGGATTTTTAAATAGCATTTATTTATTTATTTGTTTATTTATTCAACTAATACTATGACATATCCAAAGCTAAAAAAAGAATATAAGAAAAAGATCTAGTTTCACAATAGACACTGCAATATGCATTGTTTTAATAAACAGCCACATGCTTTTTACACTCATTGAGATCTGACACTGAGAAAAAGCAAACATGCAATTCCACATGTCATCCTAGGCATCTTTTCTTGCACTAGGCTGGACCTCTGCCTTTGTAACAGGGAGTAAGTTGAACAACACATTGTTAAGGTATTTAGAAGGTTGCATCCTTGAAAACAAGTAGAAGGTAAATCATTTCCAGCCGAGTTTACTCTTCATTAACCCATGGAAGAACATGTTTGAGGTGGGAATAAGTTAGATGCTTTCCAGAATCTGACAGCAAGATACAGTTGCTAAAGACTTTGGACACAGAAAAGAAAAATTCAATTTCAAAATGACCCAAAAGTTTATTCCTTATAGGTTAGTTGTCAGAAAATAATATACAACCTTCCAAAGAGGTTATCAATAGTCTTGCGCAGCTAGGAATCCTGTGAGCTTCAACATGATTCAGTCTCGAAAGATGTGCTTTTTGGTGCCATAATGGCATGAATGTTACAGGAACAACCAACTTCTCTATGACTGGATTTAAAGTCCATTAATAGGAGGGGAAAAACCTATAAGCTTGACTGAGAGCCTTTGTATAAGGAGGATCCAGGTACCAGAGGAAAACCCATGACTATTGTCTTACTAGGCAGATTTGGCAAAAACCCAACTTCAAAACACTTATTTCTAGGTCCAAACATTAGTACAGTGAGCAACCTGCATCCAAGATTTCTTTCCATGGCAACTGGTCAATATTCAACCAATCTATGAGCTTGCATTCCCACCAGCAATACATGAGGTTTCTCTTTTCCTTGCATCCTCGTCAGCATTTGCTATTGTTTACATTTTGGATTTTAGTCATTCTGACTGTGATGAAATGGAGTTCAGTATGGAGATTCATATAAAAAGATAAAAATCTAATTACCATATTACCCATGTATACTATTCCTGGGAATATTCCCAAAGAAAATCACATCTTATTATAGAGACACATGTACACATCCATGTTCATTGCAGCTCTATTCACAATAACAAAGAAATGGGATCAGCCTAGATGTCCAACAGTAGATAAATAGGTAATGAAATGTGCTACAAAAACACAATGAATACTATTCAGCTATCAAATCCACAAGAGTAGAGAAGCCAGAGTGAACCCTGGAGTCCATAATAGCAGACAAACAGGTGAGTGGGAATGAGGGAGAGGGATTGATGAAGGGATAGGAGGCATGGGGGATGGAAGGAAGCAGCTATGAATACTCAATATACTTATAAAACTAGAAAAACAAAATAATAAAATAAACAGCAGAAAATGGATTAATTAATGAAATTTGCTGGTGAATGGATGGAGTTGTAAGAAATTATACTGGGAGAAGTATTCTAGACACAGAAAGGCAGACACTGCATTTTCTCCCTTATAGGTAGATCCTAGCTTTAAACTCTCAATATGACACTGTCAAAGGAAACTGATACAACACCCACAAAGTGCAAAGGAATGTAAGTTGGGGGCAAAGTGGAAAAAAGATTCAAAGTAGTAGAGACAAAAGAAACAGACAGATAGATTAATAAGGCCGTTATAGAAAAACAGTCTTAAAGGGGAGGGAAGTAAGGGGATAAGTCTTAAGGAGAAAGAGGAGGGGAAAGGCAAGTGACTCAGGGAAAAAAGGGGATCAGGAGCCTCACCCAGTTACGAACTCTGCAAGCTATTACAACTCTGGTAAGAATCCAGGCAAGCAACAGAAGCGTGCAAGGCCATAGGTAACCATTTACTCTTTGAATGGGCTCTAAAGTCCCTCTTATTCTCAGGGAACTCATGCCTGATACTGTAAATCTATTCAAATAGCAGCACAAGAGAAGAAAATAGATGCTAGACAGAACAGATGTCTTAGAGTGATAACTATAAAAAGTTGATAGAAAAACAGTAGTATTTAAATACTTCTTATTTAACCCTTAGATAAGAAAAGCTCTCAGAGTTCAACCAAGATGCTCCTTGCTCTATTACCATGGAAGGAAGACTAGTGAGTCAGAAAACCACAAATGGCAAGAGTGCAGAATCTAGGTGACCTTAGAATGATCAGGAGGGTGGGAGGGACATGATTGGATTAAAGAGGGGAGTGGGTGGGAAGAGTGGGAGAAGAGGAGGGTGGCTGGGAAAGGGTCAAGCAATGACATAAACCCATTTTGTTTATATATGAAAAAAGTATATATATATATATATATATATATATATATATATATATATAAAGAGAGAGTAATCATTAGAGTAATCATAGATTGTCAGAGGAAATAGTTCCATGCGTATCAGTAAAGTATTGAAATGATGCCTATATTTCAGAGAGTACATGAAAAAACAGACATCCTATACTGGATTCACTAGTGTACATACACAATGAGGATTCATTGGCATGCAAGGGGGGACATTTGGGTGAAGATTTTTCCAGAAGATTCTTGGTAGGAGGAATGGGAGTGATGTAGAGAGAAAAATTAGAAAAAGTCCATTGCAATTTTAAGTAAGCTATTTTTTTTTTTCTAAAAGCTGGAAGCTCATCCATGGAAAGGAGTCTTTGCTTTACTGGCACTTCTAGTCAATAGCTCCAGTGTGATCATTACCACAGATTCCTCAGTTGGTTTTGCTGGATGTTGTAAGCATCTGGTTGGTGATATTTTACCATCTCTCTGTTCCTTCCCTAGCTGCATTTTTTATATTTGCTTGCTGTATACTTAACAAAGTTATTCATCCAATCCAAGACTATAGCTGTGTTAGGCAATTTTCCATATGGAACAGAAGCCTTCAGGAAATCGTTGTCCTCTGTTGACTTTGACAGTAACCTGTAATTAATGACAAGAATTACACAAAGTGACAATTAAACTTTTTCATACTCCTCTCATGGCCTAGAATACCTGTGGCTTTCATTTAATATGTATGTTCATACATACATATGTACATGCAAACACATACACACACATATATTAGGCCAGTTATGGGAAAAGTAAATTTATATACATATACATAATAAAATAATGAGTTTGGAATATACTGTTGGTAATGTTATCTTTGGGAAAATATCAAAGTCATTCAGTGATATTGAAAATCACATCCAGAAATACAATGTTATAACAACTCAGAAGTTCAGTGACAGAAATATTTTTTAATGTGTGTCTTAGGTAATTCTCAAACCTGAGATGCTAACAGTTTTGATGATGGAATGTGTTCTCTTACTGGAAAAGTGTTAGATGCTGCCTGGCTGCTCTTAGTTAAAAAGACTGTTCCTACTTCACTTGCTTCCCATTTCTAGGAAGACTCTCTGGCTTCTTACTCTTATTTCTGGAATCTGGAGGATCTTTCAATCTTTTATGTGTCTTCTGAAAGAGAAGTCCAGAAGATGAAAGAGAATTACAAAGCCCATGTAACCTTAGAGGTGTGAATTATTAAAAACATAAAAGTGGTTGGCCAAGAAACAGGAGCATGATTCATCATAAATTCTAGATCTATATCTAGTTTAATAAATTCTTTCTTTTAAATTTTAAGTGATAAACCTTATCTGCTTTTTGCAGATGTTTGTCTGCAAAGGTACAGGCATGATTTGGGTGGGGGCTGTTTGTCTCTTCGTGTAGCCTGTCTGAACTCTTATAATTCAAAACTTCCTCAAGTCATCTGGTTGAGTCAGAGAAAAGGATACAAGCACATGTGGCTTCTTTCTGCTGTTGAGACTTCTTACGAATTTTAGAGGCAGAATTACTTTTGTATTTGATCTGACATGTTGCAGTTCAAGCTACAGTAAAAATAAGTTTATAAAAGAGCTGCATGAGCTATGAGCTTTGTCAATATGCTAAACATTTTACATAATGACCTGAAAGAATCATCAAAACAGTCGTTAGACTGAGGTTAAGTATAAGCACTTCCCTTACACAGATGAAAAGATGGAGCTTTAGAAAGGTTAACCACTTAGTCCAGTTTGCTCAAGTTGTAAGAGGTAGGATCCAAATTCAAACCTGTATGTGTCTGAAGTCTAAAACCTGTGTTCTTCCGAGTAGTTTGTAGATTCTGATATTGTAATTCTTCAGGATCTTTGCACAAACTTTTCATTTTTAAGTCCTTGTGGCAGGTCTGTTTAGTGCATTAGGTCTCCGTCATGTTTCATAGGAACTGCAACAAGGAGATACATGCTGGAGTCACTTCACAGATGAAGAATCGATGCTCAGGGAGGACCATTCCATGTCACCAGCAAGCGGCAGCAGCTCTCAAGTCCATGTCATCAAGCTCCTCTGTTAGTGCAAGTTCTTGAAAATCAGAATTATAAGACTTCCAAAAATCTAGAAAAGAGTTGGAACAAATCTTAAAGAGACAAAATCCAAAACAACATGAAAAAAATAAAAGCATAGTCCTTCACAAATAGGGTACAATTGTTGCATTAGTCACAAATGTTGGAGGCTTCAGTGACAAGTGCATCCAGATAGGTTTTTTGCTATGAAATATGTATATTGTACTAAATATTTTGAAAAGAACTTCAGGCACATTTTTTTCTTACAAGTATTAAATGGCACTGAAACAGTCAAGGATCATTCCAAAAAATCATAAAATTCTGCCTGAATGGTCTCTCCTCTGAGTTTTTCACTCAGATTGAGCATTAGGCATAAATAATGATTCAGGCTTTGGACTACGGAATGCAAGAGAACTCAATGCCTGAGACCCAGTTCCGTACTCATTTCTGCTGATTCTCAGCAGCATATTCCTGAGCAGGGATCTGAGTGTTCCTTCCCTATGGCATTAGCTGAATGTGACATTTCACCCAGATCTTGCCCAAGTGCATAAACTGCAATCTATATTTGGATCTCGAAATGCTTGACTCATTCTCCATATGCTCTTCTTTTCCCTCAAGCACTGTCCTTGTTAGATCTAATCACAGCGCTCCCTGCCCTTTGACATTGCCAGGACTGATTGGAAATGGTGAAAGGGAAGCTAGGGTCTTCCCAGCATACTCCCCCTGTGAAGCTACATTGGATAGTATTGCTCTCTACTGTCAATAGTCACAAGTTTTGGCCCTTGATTCAGTTGATAACTTTTGGACTTTATCCTCTCTTGCTGATTCATTTTATACTTTCCATTTTACTCTGTAAGTTGTCTTTTCATTAAACTTCCTTTTCTCAAAATCCTGAATGTATGCCTTCCTGCTAAGGCTGGACAGATACATACATACATATTTCAACAGCTTAGACAAATCAAAATACCTATTGTACTATTTATGTCTTGTAAATTCTTCCCATTTCTCCTAGATGCACAGAACCAGGAGGAATGGAATCCCCCTCTTCTCTGTCCTAAGATGCATTCTTTGCACCAGATCCTAAATGTCATATCTCAAGCTTTAGAATACAATCCAGTAATATGCTGCTTTGATGTGTCCATGAGAAAATAAGGAATGAGAATATTCTTTTCTTTATTAAGAATATTTGCATTTCTACTACTACTTTTGTTGTTCTGCTGGAACAACAACAGCTAACACAAAATAATAGTGAGGTAAGAATCAGATACAAGGAATAACATGGATGTGGTTTGAAACTGCTTCCTACATTCACTGTGGTAGAAACACATACGTGACAAGAAACCATGCATTGTTTGTTCCTGCCCTCTTGGATTCATGTAGGCTGGTGGGATAAATCATAAAGTAAAAACATACTAATGCTAAATTAGGAGAAACGCTGTTCAGAGGAAATATTTGCTGTGTTGCAATGACCTGGAAGACTAAGTGAAGAAGAGTTCCTGGAGAGTATTATCTGTTGGCTACCTCAGAATGAGCAAAAATGGAGATCCTGGGACTGAAAAAGGGACTTGGAGTTGACACATGGGAAACTAAAGCAGAAGGAAGAATAGGCCTAAGCACATAACAAAAAACGTCTTTGCTTAGCTGGAGTGACTTGAGAGGAAGCATGGTGGAAGGCAAGGTTGCCCTGTAAGCAGAAGAATGCATGCTCTAGACTGTGGACTCTGGTGCTACGGAAACAGATTATAACTTTGTACTATTAGTAAGACGGTCACTATGATTCTATATGCAACCATTTATATTATGATTCTATGAATTCATGCTCTTTGTCCAGCAGCATGAGAGGTCAGATGATCATGCAAATGGACTAAGATGGACTAAGACATCAAAAAGGTTATCATGAGGGAAGGAATGTGTGACCGGAAGATGGGGAGAGCACTAGATTGACAATGATTCTAGACAGAGTAAGATGAAGTTGAGATACTGGCTGTACAATTCAGGATAAAAACTTTAGTGGACAGTGTGGACAGGCTAACTCGAGTAAAATATTGTTCCAAAAGGCCAGATTTTACTCATAAACAATAATGAGAGACTCGCAGGTGTTACCCTGCTTTTAACACCAATATCTGTTGCATCAAATGTATTTCTAAAATAAGTTTAGTTCTAGTATGTACCAAAAAGCAGGAGATGGATATATGCAGATGGCAGATATTTCATTAGGAGAAATATCATGTAAGTGCAAGATTAAATTTCTACTCTCGTGCTTAAAGTTTTAAAGTATGTCTGTTGGTTCCCATTATGTTCTGAACTTTTGGTAATATTTCAAGTTTTTTAAACCCCCCATATATCTTATGGTCCATTTTAAAAATTTTAACATAGGAATAATTTCTACTATCTACTATTCTACTACTAGGGTAAGTCATAGAGGAAGGAAAGTATCATGGTTTGAATGTGAGCTGCCCCCAACAGGCTCATGTGTTTGTATCTTTAGCTGATTTCAATGTTTCAAAATAGAGTGATCGCACCTATATTGCATGTCACACTGTGCTGTGACTATTATGATAAATAAGAATAAGAATAAACCAATTACATAAGCCTTGAGATTGGGTATTTCTTCCTTGCTGCCACTAGTAGTGCTCTTGCAGTTTGTTGCTCACTCTGCCTCCAAATTGGCTGAATGATTTGAGAGCCACTTTCAACTTCTGCAGTCCACCATGACTTTTCTGCCAACATGGTCTATATCTCTCTTCTGCACTTTAAACCAAATAACTCTCCCTTTCTTCCTTAAACTTATTGAATGAGTGTTCTCTCATATCAACAGAAAGCTAATACTTTATAAAACCCCATAATTTTACAGTATATATAATCCCATTCCACTAGTTCTGAATCTGCAGAAGTTGAGTATTATTGCTCAAGATGATCAAGGTAGAAATGCCAAGGCTGTGGCTTGAGTCCAGACCAGACTTGTAACAAAGCCCAAGTTTATATCATCTTAGCATGCCAGATTTCTTGCTCTCTGTTTGGCAGTATAAAAGTGTGAATTGAATTTCTTATCACAGTTCCAAAGCTGTGGTACAATTTATGAAGGGGAAAGGAATATGGAACACCTGGAGAAAATCAAAATAGAGTGATTGCACCTGTATTGCATGTCACACTGTGCTTGTGACTATTATGATGAATAAGAATAAGAATAAGCCTCTTACATTAATTTAGACTTTCAAGAAAAAAGATAAAATTAAATGTGATCATGGCCTTTAAGAAATAAGTGTCAACAAGATCTACTGAAAAATTTTGAAAATAATACCTTAAATTTAAACAAACAATAACAGAAGACTTCACTAAAAATGGAACTTGAGAACATCATTAACATAGTGGTAAGAAGAAGTCTATGAGAGACAGAGAGAGAGAGAGAGAGAGAGAGAGAGAGAGAGAGAGAGAGAGAGAGAACGGTAAAGAGGGCCATTTGAATGCCTGGAATTCCCTCATTGCTTATAGCTTCTGTATAGATGAACTAACCCATATATCTCAGACTCACCCTATGTAGTAGAGCCCCACTTTAGCTGGAGGGCTAGTATGTTAGAAGACACTGAAGAGTCCTGTCATTCTTCAAAAGGAAATTTCCCATGATCGAGCCTAGCATCAAATAATCCACATGAATAATCCATTCATAATGAAGAAATGGACATATGTAGAAAAGTAACATTTTGGTTTCAGAAATGAGAAATATTTTGTGGTATTTATTTCGTCTTGCATGCATTCAAAAGACAGTAATTTAGTACTTCCTACTTGTCAGGTACCTTTTTGTGCTCTGCAGAAATTGTGAACAATAAATACTTGCTCAGACAGTTTAAAAAATAGTATGCTTCAATAATGGATAAGTTAACATATTACTGAAGGAAGTGTTAGATTTTGCCTGTGGAGTGTACAGACAGTGGACTCCTTATCTTCTTTGGGATGAAATTTTGTCATTCTTTATACTGGGAACACTTAAAATTTTTTCAACCTCAAATCAAACCCTTTCAGTTCTTTATATTTTTCTGCCTAGAGAAATGAAAATGTGAGTAACATTAAATGCATGTGCTGTGACTTTTGCTATACTTTAGTCAATGAGTGGCCCCAGCAACACTGACCCCCCCAACATCAGGTTATGTTCCTATCAAAGTCAGTGTCTCTCAGGCTCATCTTCAATGTTTAGTATCTGCTCCTTCGTCTTTCCATGATAGGTTGCTAGGGATGGAATCAACTTAGTCATTTGTTATCTATACTAGATAATGGCACTGTTCCATTCTTCTTCATGATTATCTCCATCTTTGTCATCAGTCCCTTTGTAAATGATCCTTCTTTGTGTTCTCTTATTTTCAGTGCATTGTCAGTTCTCTGTTGGAGAACTCTAGAAAAGGAACGACATTGTGATGTGTTAAATTTTTATTCTGCGATTCTTTTGACACTAAACACTGAGATCACTATCAAGTTTCATTCTGATACCTCGGAACAAGAAAATGACATGCAGGTGTCAAGGAAAATATAGGATTTATATGGAGATTTGTGCTTCTGTCTGATTTTAAATATAGGGGGAAAATGGAAGGAAAACACCATAGGGAAAGATCCTTGAGAAAATAAATCTTTACTCTGAATTCTTTTCAATTTTCCGTGATTGCTTATATTTGAAAATCATGTATATGGATTAATTTTATTATGAAAAATAAATAGAAGTAAATAGAACTGTAATCTTAACCCTCTGTTATGCTTAGCTTATTAGAAGAACTCTGATATCTGAACTGGAAGTCATCCAGAGGGAAAAATTTGCTTTCTAAAATAACTTACAAGAGACTACACCAGTACTTTAAATAATATCATGATGAAACCTGAAATAGGAGCATTTTATCCATTTATTTCACATGAAAAATCTATTGAAAGTGACTTCAAAGGCTGAACCACACGTTTATAATGGTCGCCAGAGGCCTGTTAACATAACCTCTGCTTGTTTGCCCTCTTATTATTTTCTCAAAACAATTATAACTGGAATTCCCAAACCATGTAATTGTCAACTAACTTTTGGAAAATGCAAATGCTTTACCCAGAATTTAAAAGGAAGGCCCTCCTATCCTCTCTGAACTTTGCGGTGGTCTTTGGATACAAAATGACCCAAATGGAGCAATCCTCAGAGATGAGAAAAAAATATAATTGTCATTTCAGGAAGGGTTTCTCTTTGGACATCAAAGGTCTCTAAGGAAGGATCTCTATAATACTTCTTCCCTTTCCCAGAATATGATGGCATCCATCCAAGGATTCAGCATCCTCATGTACACAGATAGGTTGGATATCTGAGCTTAACTCAGTCATTCTCATGCAAAGTTTATTAATATACTGCTCATGCCTCAGGCATTATCTTATTAGTCCAGCACAGCTTTCTATCTTTTCTTCTTATCTGCTTTTCAGCAAGAATCACAAGGAAACATAAATAACAGATATTCCTTCAAGTACAAAAATGTGGTTGATGCTCATGTAAAACTATCCGAAACTCGGATTTGCTCCTAGAAGAATTCAGATCATAAGCTTTGCAAATTAATTAGTATTAATTATTCTCCATCCTGTTTGATAATGGAGGCAGCTGTAAGAAGACCGCGTGTTCAAGGTGAAGGAAAGTGTTTTATAGATGATGTTTAAGGAACTGGGACTATTATGCTATGAGTCATACTTCTATATTGGAATACAGGTCTTTACTCATTGGGGAAAATACAATTGGTTTTTATTTATTAAACTTCAGTTTGTCCTGAGCTTTCTTACTTTTACATACTTTACATACTTGATTTCTTTTAAGCTTCAGTGCATACTTATGAGAAAATATTTTAATTCTCATTTTGGGAATGAGAAATGGAACTTCAGGACAATTATCTTGACAAATGTACCTAATAGGTATAACCGTGTTTTGGCATCAGAATCTTTGGTTTTTAAATACCAAGAGTATGACTAAAGTCACACAGCCTTGAATGAATAGAGTAGCTACTTTTGGTACTTAAATTAATCTCCAAAGGCATTACACTACTCCAAAAAGTTCTAACATCTTTTTTTAATTATTTATTATTATTATTTATTCAATTGTGCACGTGTGCGTATGTATGTGTGTGCGCATGTGTGTGTCTGTGTGTGTAGAACCACGGACGAATCGGGAACCACCATGGGCGCCTACCACCTCCTTCTGCCCCGGGATTCACAGGCTCCGTCCCACCAGGACCAGAAGCGCAGGCCGCCCCCGCTTCCACCTGGCGTCTATACGTGGGATCTGGGATCCGAACTCAGGACCTTCTGCCTGCAAGGCAGAGGCTTAAACCCTGAGCCATCTCTCCAGCCCAGTTCTAGCATCTTTTAAGACTCCAAATTAAACAACTTCTGAAAGACCAGGAAAAGACCAACATTAGAACTGCTGATCTATTCAAGCCTTTATCTCATCTAGAGTTTGAAAAGACCCATCTGTGGACTTTTCTTTTCAAATCTTGAGCTAAAGGACTTTCATTATAATTTAATATTTGGGGACATAACTATAGGGTGAAAGAGACATGATAACATTAAAAAGAACACAATACCGAATCTCTGAATTGCTTTAAAACAAATGAAATCTCAGAGAACATGTTTACTTGTTGAAGGGCTTTTTTCTTTCTAGAGAATATATTTCTAATCCTTGCCTTAGAGATTAAGTAAAAAACCTGGACCAGGAAAACTTGGAGAGGCCATCTGACAAATACACACATAAAACCAAAGGCCATGTAAGTTGCCCGTCTTCCTTTTTTAAAAATTAATTAATTAATTAACTTACTTTCCCAATCATACAAACTTAATAGGTACCAGGGTCCCCTCCCTCCCTCCACCCCTCCTGGGTCCCCCTTGTTCCCTCCCCTCTTTCCCTTTCCTTTCACGCCTCTCCCTCCCTTTCTCGCAATAACCCTTTCTCCCCCATTTTTGATGTCCTGTTTGGACCGTTCACCATATCCCTTCTATTTGGGTCATGCACTATCAGAGTGCATACTAGGCTATGCACAGTCAAAATCCACAAATTATCAAATATTGAAGGTGCCACGGAGGTCTTCCTTTCCACTCCCACTCTCTTAGACTCATATTTCTGTTTACAGTTCATAGATCAAATACAAGGTGTAAGTATTATCATGCCAATGAAGTAATGTTAGGACTTTTAATATATTTTCAAACTTCTGCTCTTTTCATAGCATGCTATGTCATCCCCCCCATTCTCCTAATGTCAATAGATCAGTCTTTCAGAGTTGCAATTTTACCATCTGGAAAACATGTACAATAAATGTATTTCTTCTAGTAACATTAGGTGGTGAGGTTGGAATGAAGCAATGCTTAAGAAGAGCTCATCACCATTCTTACTATGGAGTAACTCTCAATGTAATATCAATGGTTATTAACACAAGTCCTTCTAAACCAACATTTTAATCTCTAAGTTGCAATGACATATATGGAATCTAAAAGTTATATGCCTTCTAAAAATCTTCATTGAAAGTTTAATTAAGTTCAAGCAGAAACAATGGAAATCTTTAATAATTCTGCCCCTTATTTGTCTTTTTTTCTGAACTAGCTTCTAACATGGTAAGGAAAAACGTAATTCTAGATGACTAATGTAGTAGATATTTGCAATAAGAAATTAAAAGTCATTTTGGAAATAGTCTCATCCCACTTCTGTGTTTCTTCAGTTGATAACTCAAGTTAGCTATAGCTAGGTAATAAGAAATGTAATTCTCATTTCTTGATATTATATTGTTTGGTGGTGAACTTGCACTTGACCTTTAAGACTCAGCCAATTTCTGTCAGCCTGGGGGTGACTTTCTCTGTGTCTGTCACCAACCTTTTCTCACTAACTGCATCACTGTATCTTCATTTCATCAACCTCTGCCGGGGAACTGTACTGTGAATATTTACTTGTTACTTTAGTCTAATAACTATAGTTTTCTTGGCTAGGTTAGTGATTTCGTACCACCATACCTGTCCTAATACTTGGCAGGTTTTGTGCTCAAAAGTCTATTTTAATGAATTGGGGGGTCTTTCAAATTCTGTGATACAGAATCATTTGTTGGCTATTTCATTCAGTCTATGTATTTCAGAGATGGAGGCCCTGTGAGTCCTTTGTGGAGCAATGGGTTCTTCTAACCATAAAACTGGGTGTGTACAACCACAATTCCATGGCCCTTTAATCTGGTCTGGAATATGACACAACTTTGTCATGACCCTACATCTTTCTTTCCAAAGAATACATTGGGCCTTTAGATATGGTTTTCATTTGAAACCCATACAAGTGTACAAGAGGACACTTGAATGTGTATGCCTGTAAAAGCCCAAGGGTGACATCAAGAATCATCCTGCATTTACTTTGCTCTGTAATATCCTAGGTCTACTTCCAGGGCTGGAATCTCATGATGCCTGCATATCCACCCACAATTTTTAATATGGGATATGGGAATACAAACTCAGGTCTTTAACTTGTGAGGCAAAGAGTTAAACCCTGAATCATCTTCCTGGTTCCAAAAGTAGAATTTAAAAATTTTATTGTAAAACACAAAATTGGCAATTATAAATACTCATCCATATAATAACTCAGAATTATAGACAGGTATGGTAGAAACTGTCTCTAATATGAAATATGGTTCTTCCAGAAATATGCCTCTCCACATTTACAGTTATCAATGGATGGAATCCCATCTCCTTAAGTCCTTTCAAAAATAATAATGTATACTGTTAGTATGTACATTATTTTAAATTTTCTATCTGTACTTATTTAATCCTTCTGACAGTCCTAGTGATAAACTATCACTTCTCCTATCTTAAAATAATGAAAATAGAAGAACATGGGTAAACCGTTTAAGTTCATATAGTTCATCAACAGTACACCAGTATGTAAAGTCCAGAGGAAAACTGCAAAATTCCAGAACAGTTTTATATTGTACAGCATACACACATATGCACACACACACACACACACACACACACACACACACACACTCACACACATAATTTAGAAACCATTGGAGAATTTAAAAATTATAGAAGTAGAAATACAATGACCTTTGTCATTCTTCCTTAGCCTTGACTTCCAATCACACTATATAGAGTTTTCTCCAATTAGATTGGATGCTGTAGTGGGAGAACATGTCTCCTGTTTCTTTGTTATTGCCCTCGGGATCTGCACAATTCAAAGCAAGTGATCTGGATTTTGGTTGGTATTCAGTACGACATTCATTGTTGCCTGTCCTGAAAGAAGAAGAACAGACAAGAGGAATTCTGTGGTTTCTTTCAATTGAGAAATTTCTTTCTTGAGTCTTTGTATATTCCTTATGATCATAGTATCCATGGTGCTATCTACTTGGCAAAAAAATCGTAAGACAAAGAAATAGTGAATGAAGATATATAAGAACCCAATTGTCCTAATTTCTGCCTGCCAGATGATTGTCTTGGCTCTAGTATCTGACTTTTTAATCTTGTATCCATGTGAAAGTCAGAGGGATGGTCATATAATTGAAGTCTAAAAATGTAACTCCTCTTTCTGATGATGTCTTCTGCTTAAACACATGTTACTCTTGCATAATGTCTAAAGTCTTAACACAGATTACAACACTGTACTGTGAACCAGTATGCTGCTCCCCCTCTATGGATGCCCTCCAAATAACTGTTAAAGCATATCATATACTTCCTGTGAGAGTCCTCACTGCATTAAAGGTCACTGTTGTAAGTTATCTCCCTAATTATGCTAAAGGATTCATGAAGACAGGAACCAGATTGTTCTTATTTAGCTCTGAAGTGTTTGCGCCTAACCCAAGCTTGGTCTTAAAGAGCCAAACTAAATGGGTAGACAGGCAGATGACAATGAGAATTTAGCAGCTGCTCAACAAATAATGAAAGAGAGAGGGGGAGGGAAAAGGAGAGGGAGGAAAGTAAAAGGGAGGGAAGAAGGGAGGGAGAGGGAAAGAGAAAGTAACATAATAATAACTAGCTGTAAGGTTTTTATTTTTGGAGAAAAAAATGTTTGCCTGTCTGAGAGGACAATGTGGCTATATATTAGGTAACTTTGAAAAAGTTTTCATTTAGTTTATAACGCATTCTCATTTTAGAATAGAGGTAATAATTCCTTAAGTTTCTCTGTCATACACTCTTGACATTTCACTTTCCCAAAAGCCGTCCTTCACATTACTGAACAATTTCAATGTGATATATGATATGTATCAACCCTTTCCTTAGCCACAGACCTAGCAATCATTCATTCAGTGTGCTAAACATTCTCTTACATGTCAAGAAACAAAGATATATAAGACAAGCTCCCTGGTCTTAAAGAGCCAAGCTAAATGGGTAGACAGGGAGATGACATCATATCACTCCTATCTAAGCAATTAGTACATGTGTCTTGCATCTTGTACATAATCTCTCACTGAATTCTGACTCTGAATTTGTAAGGTAAGATAAAAAAAAATTAAGGACGCAATAATGCTAGATTCCTCCATTGACAGCACCTGAGGTAGGATTTAAACCCGGGAGCGTTTAGTTCTAAATCTACAGCCACAGGAGGGCAAAGGATGCTATGAGATATAACACTTATTGTCGAGATCTAATAAAATAGGCAAGGTAACATAGAGAGGCGATTCATTTCTCTACCATCAAATAAATAAAATCTGAGTTGTTTCTGTACTCACATATGTGAATCAGAGAGGACTTGGTAGCAGGGGAGCTACTTCAGCTGTAGAGAAGTCAAACTCATAAACCAGTTGTTTAAGGAACCAGAGAAGAACAAGAGCCTAATAAAATAAGTTCAAAATGATTATCTATTTCAAGTGAGTCAGTGTAGGGAAATGATGACTAGATTTGGATTTATATAAAGGATTACTAGCTATTTTTGAGAATTATGTGTAAAGGATGAAAATAAGAGGCAAAGAAATAATCAGGGATTAGCATAAAAATAACTTAATCATGGAAATAGCATCAACACTAGAACAAAAGTCATTAATAATGAAGATTCTTAAAAACAAATATGACTTATGTGTTGATTGTGAGCCTAAGATGAAACCAAGGTTACGGTTTGGTAATCTGTTCAATTTAACATGTCATACAACCTTATTTCTATAGATGTTTTGAATGGCTATGAAAAACGATATATCTTTTTTGTGTATGCTTAATACATTCCTTTTTTAATTTTCTTTTTTTATTATTATTATTTCCACTCATACAAACTTAACAGGTACACCGGTCCCTTCCCTTCCTCCACCTCCCCCCTGACCCCCTTGTTTCCCCCTCCTCCCTCCCTCCCCATCCCCAGTGCCTCCCCCCCAGTGAGTCCCCCCCCAATCCCTGGAACATCCTTTAATGTGCATGCCAAACTCTCCTCTAGGTCCTCCTGTCCCATAAGGTGCAAGGACCCAGGGGTATTTCCCAGAACCCTTTTCTGTGTTCCTCTTAAGCTTAGGAACACTACTGTGACTGTCAGTCCTCAGCCTCCAAGGATCATAGTGCCTTTAGTCCATGCTAGACTTTGTGGGGTCAATAATGTGTTGGACATTGCGCAGGTCATGCAAAGTCTATTATGATTGCTTCGGCCCTAACTTGTGTGAAGTATCTTGCATATCATTACTCCTCCCATCCTTGTGCTCTTACAATCTTACCGCCCCCTCTTCTGAAAATTTCCCTGAGCTTCAGGATGGGGAGAGATTAGGCTGTCTTAGCTCCTGGTGGTTGATATAGAGTCTCTGATGTTCTGAATTATGGTTTGTTGATTTTTTTTTAGTTTTGCTGCTCCTGCAATGCCCTTGGCTCCATCCTGATGGGTAATGGATGTCACCCCCTGGCCAGAGATAAAAACCTGTTAAATTAGAGTCTTGTTATAAGAGTATATTGAAAGGTAGATGGAATAAAAGTAGGAGACCGCGGTGAGAGAGAGGTCAATCACCCATTTGCAAAATGGTTACTTTCTATCTGGCAGCGTATATGCCCCTCCCCTTCTGTTGAGATCATACCTCATCAGTTGCAAATGATCAGGAAGGAAAGTCTGTGAACTTAACCAGATGTCTCATTACTTACATGCAGTCCTCTGCTGTAACATGGTCCCCTCTCTCTTTGTTTCTGGTGTGGCCCTCTTTCCTCTTCCCTCCTGTTTATGATCTGCAATTACTGTAGGTATTACAGAGATTTGTCTTTGAGTGTTTCTAAGTGGGTTTGATACTAGGATCCACATATTAAGGAGTACATATGGCGCTTAATTTTCCGTGTCTGGGTGCAGTAATAGATATCATGAAATTCTTGTTTCCTTCTAAGATCAGGAAATATCCTTTAATGGCTAGATGGTGTCATGCCCTGTGCTGCAATGGGCAGAGCTCAACCCATTAAAGACAGAGAGAACATTATCCTCATGCCTCTTCCCACAGGCAGTTTATATGATGGTTAATAGGAGGAGGGTCACAATGGCATGGCCTCATCTTCCCATTTCTAGATAACTCAGAAATCTCAATTCAGTTTCCAGAATCCCCATAAAACTGTTTGTTTATGATCACAGGTGTCTTTTCTTGCCTAAACCTCACTGGTGGTGAGTTCAAGAGAACCCCTTAGACTTCCTCAGCCAGGTTTTTTTTTTGTTTGTTTTATTTTTATATTATTTGTCCTGTTAGACATGAATTCCCTCTTGTGAAGTTCTTAGGTCCTAGAAGTGAACTTACCACTGACAGTTCACTAAATTGAAGTGGAGCCAAGCTACCTTCTAAATATTTATGGTTATACCCATAGAAAAATGCTACTCCCTCCATCCTCAGAGGAATCTCTTTGCAAACACAACAGAGAATCCCACATGGCTTCTCAGGATACTGAGAATAAGTGATGGTCGAGTGCTCAGCCCTGAACAGGATGTAATACCACCTCTTTGGGGTTCGGGGAACATGGCAGAAAGAGGGTGCAGAAAGAATGTAAGAAATTGAGGACATTGAAAAAGACTACAAAATGCTGTCTCCTGGGCATGTCGTAGCAAATGTGGTCCTGATATTGCAGCAGCTGTAGCTGGCTGCAATGGGACTAAGAAATCTGGATCCATTAACAGGCAGTCACTGAATAGGTAGGGACTCATGGAACACTGCTCACACCCCTTGATCAATTAATGGATAGTGATGGGTTCTGGAGGGCAGTAGTTTCCTTTCATTGCCACCTACTGATTGTCCACCAGGCTCTGATGGATAGTTTCAAACCAACGCACATACAAATGACTTTGGTTAAACTCAATGTGCCTCATAAGAAAGCAAAAAGATGCACAAGTCGGGGTTAGAGTTGGGTAAAATAGGTAGGAGGAAGATAAGAAAAGTTGGAGTTTAGAAGTTAAAACAATCTGAACGCACTGTGAACATATGCAAAACTGTCAAAAACAAATTCAATAAAGTTTTTTTTAAATGGAAAAAGAACACTCTATAATAATCTCCCTTCAAGTTAATCTCCATTGGAATCTGATCTCTAAAGACCCCTTTCTGAACAGTCACCAAGTGAACTTGCATTTGAACAGATAAGTCAATTATAATATCCATAGTGAAAACTTTCCTAAAGAGTTTCCTCATATCAAAACACCGGGGCAATTCCCAGTGCTTCAAAAGTTATTCACAGATAGACAAATGGTGATATCTGTCATTTTCATTTGTTCATGACAGTCATTTAGGAAAATTTGTCTGAAGTGAAGAGAACTGAGATGTCTAACCAGATCATGTTGATATAAAGAGATGGGGTATAAAGAAACGGGATGCAGTTGATTACATCAGGGAAGACTAAGTGGAATGAAATCTACAGATACTTTAATGGTTTTGGTAATAGGAAGGTATGAGAAATGCAAGGTAACTCCCTTAACAGGATGTGATTCATGCATAAATGATATTATCATGTCCTAGAGAGAATATAAGAATGTAAAGATAAAGAGAAACTATAAACCATGTTATCTCCCACTTTTGTTTTACAAAAAGTCTTGATGCTTCCCAACTTTGCCATCTGTCAAGGTTGAGTTTAGGGAACTTAAGTAATATGGTTTGTAATAAATCTTCAGAAAATATCTGAACTCATGCGTATTATGTCTTTTTCTTTCTCAATATCTGGAGGCTGCCCAAGGTAATACTTAAAGCATGCACTACGACATGGCCAAGGTTCATGCTGCCCAGTGTCACACTATTGGTTTTATGGAAGCTGATATTTTGACATAAGTCTCTTGCCTTTGCACTGTGAAGAACACCAGGAACTGCTTCAGGTGAAAAGATCTTGACCTGCAGCCACAGGGGTAGGTGGCTTATGGGAATTAACCAGAGCGTGTTCCCCACAAATCCACAGAGCACAGAATGAACATTGGGGATGCTAGTGTTCTGCGCTTGTTTATTATTCTCTGAGAGTAGTAACCAGGCATGATGTAATAGAGCCTTATAGCAGCTCAAACTTTTAAAAAATAACCTCAGTGGTTAAGTCTGAAAGCAAATGCTGAAGACTGGAACATTTCAGATTTTCCACTCAGTGGATTGAACTGCCCGATACTTCAGTATCACTTTCTCTCCATTTAGCTTTGGAAAGTGAAGATCTAGCGCGTGACCTTGCAGTTAATTTCCACACTCTGGAAGAAACAGACAGCAGATCAGAGTTAGAGACTGAGCTCTGAGAAATAGTACTATGTAGACCTAAAGGCTGGAATTGAATGAATATTTCATGAATGCAACCTTTTGTTTGTCATGACAATTCATGCAAATTCCCAACTAATGGGGTCCAGGTAGTAGGAATTCCATGTCAATTATCTTGCCTAGACCTCTTGGGGTTGAGAAAGAGTAATGTGAGAAGTGTGAATTGATAAATTCTATGTCTTCTTTCAATTTCTTTTTTGAAGCATTGTAGCAGTTAAAATCTTTATTATGAAGGGATGCAAGAAAACCTCATTATTCTCTTTTTGTAAGTCAGATGACTCGTTCTGAGAAATATATGCTCCTTAAAATAGTGCCCATTAATAGCAGCTTCTCCTCAATTTTGTTCATGGAAAATGCAGTTCTCATGCCATTTGAATATCCAGTAAGGGGTCTTTCTGTCTGCTTCCATGGTTGTCAGGTAGATGCAAGTTGCTATATGTGTATTCAGTTATGTGTATGTGTGTGTACATGCTTGCTTGCAACTGTTTGTTCGTGTTGGCATGAGACACTGGACCTCATGGGCAGAATCTTGACAATCAGTATTCAGCATCTCATGTAGTTCCTGAAAGTTGTTCCTGAAAGCCCCTCAATTCTGGGGACACACATAATTTAGACTCTGTGATACACCCCAGTTTCCAAGACAAGACTGCAGACAATTTATCTGTCCCAGTCATCAGGGAAACTCTCAAGAGATATATTTTTAAATGTCTCCTTTTTCATTTCTATTTCATTTTCCCCATCATTGAGACCTTTTTTCAGAAATGAAAAGTCAAATTCTCCAAACAATATCCAATGGCTTGGTAGGAAATAATGTCTGGGTACCTGTCAAGTCTGTATGTTGTCAAAAGCATACAGGCATCATCTACTTTCTGTTTTCCTGGGGTGTAGGGTTTAAAGTCTCAAAGAACAAAGCAAATGTAATATCTAAACTATGCTAATATATTATTCACTTCCAAGCACTTATCAAAATGACATGTAACAAGTTTTTTCAAATAAAGAAAGAAGGAAAAAGCATACATCTGTAAGAGATTTTAATTCACAATATCTAGTTGTACAGCTAGAACACAAGATTGGCACATATCCTTCTGCAATGAAATGGAAGCTCAAATTCTGTTTCTTCTTGTTATAAATCTATTTCTCTGATTTCATATGATTATATCAATTTTAGTTTTACAGAATGTGTTGGCATCAAATGGCTGATTGAAAAATAAGCATGGAGTGTAATGATTCTTGTTGCTTAAAGATTTAATGATCAAGATAAAAATTCCAACAAAACATCATTATTCTGTTACATTAAATATTTGTTGCAGTCAGCCTTCGTGGTTGCTGATAAATCACTGTCAAATGGCTTAAGGGAACAAGGGATTTATTTTCTCTTATGATTACTGGTTACAGTTCTTAGTCCAGTTGACAGAAGAGTGTGCACTAACACTAGGGCTGAGGGAACTGGCCACACCCTTACCACACGACAGCTGAGAGGGGACGATCTTTACTTGCCAGACCAGCATGTCTGGTGAAGCATACAAAAGGATGCCAACTCTCTCAACCAGCTCTCCATGATTTATTCCAGGGCTTAAATCCACCCACCATAGGCTGGGCCTTCCTCATCAGCTAGACAATCTCCTTCAGGTTCGCTCTGGGCTTAACTCAACTACTAATTCTCCACAAATGTGCCCAGCACTCAAACCCACAACCATCAAGTTGACATCTGTATGGCAATATTATATCTGTATGACAATATTTTACTGTCTTCCAGCATAGTTAGAATTTTAAATAAGAATATTTTACAGTTTTCATAAGAAAGTGCTGAGGAAGAACAAAGATGAATATTTAGTGTATTAACAAGTCTTTGGAATTGTTCTTAGCTTTGTGAGTTAAATCTCTTACATAATTCCTCTTCCTGTAGCACTGTTCTTTCTTTTTCCATTTAAAAGGTACTCTACATGATAATCTCTGTTTTCTCTATTGTATTTCTTGAAATTGCCAGTCTCGGAAACATCAAGATAAGAGAAATCACTCATTTACTCATTCTTTCAATGACATACATAAGTAAAACAAGTATGTAAATATCTTCGAATTCTTAAAAATTTATATTTGAGAAAGGGTGGGAGGTAATCAGTAAATAAAAAACACAGTACTTAAGTCCTGTGAAGTGTTGTGCTTAATCAGATCTATAGAAAAAAATAGAACAGAGCAAGCAAGACCAGGAATTCCAGAGTGTATAGGCTTTTTACAATATGAAACAGGGTGACAGGACAAGTTTTCATCAATGGTTACATTTAAGCAAAGGAAGGTTTAAAATAGATGAAAATGTAGATCATGTGTTTATGTGGAACAAAAAATCTGAACCTCTTCTAACAGAGCACGTGATGAATGCAGAGGCCTCAAGCAAGTGGAATTGCTGATTGAGATGAAGATGAAGTAGCTCCTAGTGAGCCAGAGTATTATGTCAGGAAAGTAGGACAAATGGGGTGCCAGGGACCCTGTGGTAACTGAGAAGATTGAGACATTTAGTCCCAGTGAATAGATGCCATTGAAGTATTTTCACAGAACACTGGCATGACCCAGCACAACTTAATATAGTCACTCTGGGTACCGTGATAAATGTACGTCAGCATTGCAGCCAGAACTTGGAGGACTCAGCAGGGCATCACTAACAGTCCAGATCTGTAAAGAGACAGTAGAGGAAAAGGTGTTCCTTGGTCAGTTTTTAAAGTTATTCTGAAGGAAAAAGCCATACAATAAGTGTAATGTATATAGAAATGCTTGGTCTTTCCTAACAGCACTCCACAGCATAAATGATTGATTCTCTTAATGATCTTCACAAATTCCTGCCGTCTCTTCTGCTCAGCATTGGAAAGGGGTTTATCGAATGCCTGAATTTCACCTTGCATTTTCTAACTTTGCTATTTCATCCATCGTAGGCTTAGCAAGAAACCAAACAGATTAGAGAAAAAAAACAAAGCTTACCTCTGGGAATGGCCAGGTTTCTAGGAGAGGATGCCCATTCGTTTTCCCTTTGCAGGTCAGTGTTTAAATTGTAGAACGAATAGAATCCATATACATATCATTATTTCATGGAGATGATTTATTTTTACTTATGACAGCTCTATCATATTCCTGATAATTATAACTTCCATTATTCTTGTGAGAAAGGGAGATACTGTATTTGGATGTTATTGGGATGGAGGTGAGAGAAATGTTGGCATTTGAGTTTGATAATTACTAGAAGAAGGGATATCAGCCTTGAAATGGTCTGACGAATTTCTGTGTGACCAATTTTTGTTTCATGGCCATCTTACAGTTAATGATATTGTCTGACACATATGACATTTGCTGCTCAGTTGATCAAGATGTTTCATACACATTAATTTATTTAATCATTACAAAATAGTCAATACATTGTGTATTGATGGTTGCATCATAGAGGAATATATTGTCTCAAGGAATTTAATTGACTTTCCATGTCAGAAGACTGATAAAATATCAGATCCAGGCTCAAAATTGTTTCAGAATTTCATATTCCTTTGATAGCTATGATTGCTTCTCCTTGTGGTAGTTGATGGATCTAAAAAATGGTAGGGTGCCAATAGACATTGTTCTATCTAATCATTTTATTAAGGATCATGTTTTCTAGAAGGAAAAACAATAATAATAGCAAGATGATATTGCTCAGTAAGTCTATATTGCTAGGCTGCCCCCTCCCCCACTGAATGCTCATCTAAGATTAAGATTGCTCAGTCAATAGTAGTGTTTGCCTTGTGCATACGGGACATGAGTTCAACTTCAGGACCAACATAAAAACACCAGGTGTGGTAATACATTTGGTAATACCAGCATTGAAGACAAAGAGACTAGAGATTCCCTGGACTTTGTGTGTGTGTGTATGTTTCTGGAGAGATTGGCTCATGTTCTAAAGCCTTTGCTTCAAAAACAAAAGGACCTAGTTCAGATGCCAGATCCCATGTAAAAAAATCCTGGTAGAAATGGCAGCAATCAGCACTTCCAGAAGGCAGAGTCTGGGAAACCATACATCAAAACAATATTGAGGTAGGGCAATCCAGGATGATTCCTGAAAGTCACCCTTTAACCTCCATAGCCACACACAGTGCCCTGCTCTACACACACACACACACACACACACACACACACACACACACATACACACACATACACACATTCACACATCTCCTGGGCTTCCTGGCCATTCTGCCTAGCCTAGTTATGAGACAGGGTAAAAGAATAACACCTAATATTGTCCTATAGACTACACACACAGATTCTCTCTCTCTCTCTCTCTCTCTCTCTCTCTCTCTCTCTCTCTCACACATACACACATACACACACACACACACACACACACACACACACACACACACACACACACACAAATACCTTTACTCAAACACATACACACTAACCCCCCCCCATGAATGTTACCTGATTTATTTTTCTCCCAAAGAAAGCCTTTAGCCTCTGCTAGCTACTGCACAAATGATTCCAACAGGGTCCCTATTGCTTTGGTTGCAGAGGATATTCATCCCTTGCCCCCAAGCTGCATTAGAGAATCTGTCTTGCATGCAATTGTTGCTGTAGTTCTTCTACAGGGAAGAAAGTTCTATGATGAACAAGGAGACCTGTTTAAGAAGTCTGTAGTGCTTCACAGCCCTTTAAGAAATGTTAAGTCGTGTTAGTATAAATCTGAAAATAATGTGATACATGTCCTCTTCATGGGCTGGAAGAATAAAAAGTCACCATCTGCCTTCCCACAAAATAATACAAATGAGTCTCATACTGTGGATTTAAATTGAGGCAGCTTCTAAAGTTAGGGAAGTGGAAGGCAAGCTAATCTCTCCTTCAAAGTTTATTGGTTTTTCAACTAACATTGAAGTTTTCCTCCTTAAAAGTTTCCTTCCTGAATCACAAATAAAGTCTGCCGGTGAGTAGTAATTGACATCTATGGCTGCATGCCAGATGCCATCCACAAAGTCGAAAGGACTGATAGTGAGCAAGTCCTAGTGTTTAATCACTCATCAGCTAAAATAGCATCATTAAAACAGATGGAGATTGCACAGCAAGAAATTCATTTAATTTTAATGATTCTGGCTTATAACAAACATGCTGATAAAAACCATTTTAAATGAATTTAAATATAATAAAGAGTGGGTTGTTTTCTTGAAAAGGACTAGTCACATTTTAGAAAATGAAATTTAATTGAATTCAATTTCAGGAACTGATTCAAGATTGCCCAGCCTTTAGCCCCCAGAACCTTCAGGAGACTTTGAATGTAGCAGCTGAGGGAACAAGGGTCACTTCAGGGCTATTTGTGTCCATGGTAATACTCATTAAGCAGAGAGATCCTTTGCTTGCTTAGCTGCTACATGTGTTCTCCTTATTGAACACACATCTTCAGGGCACTAGGTTCAGCCATAACTGGAGAGATAATACTAAGCTTGACTTTTAATCACAACCTTCGAATTCAAAACCTAGCATTCAGCCACATGTACCAGGCATCTGTGTATATTTCTTAGGTAACCACAGTTACAAAACAAACCTGGAAACCATTTCTCTAGTTCTTGGAAAAGTTAAAACTTCTAAACTGTTTGGATGAAGCAGGCATATTTTATTGGTGTAGTCTAAGCACTGAAAAACAGTACCTGGTAAACAGTTGGGTTTTCAGCAAATATTTGTTGGATGTTGGTGAAATGAGTAGCTAGGCTATTTTTCTCAGCCACACTTCAATCCCTTCAGCAAACGTGAGAGCTTTCTCTGTGCTGAGCCTGTGTTAGGTCCTAAGAAAAGTAGAATGAGCAAGAACCAGAGGTCTAATTTATGACCTTGAGTAGCTAGAAACCTAGTAGGGCAGGATCAAAGGCAGGAATCGTGTGAGCCAGCCTGCATGTGAGTAATGGGCAGTAATATTTAACAAGCTATTTGTTGCAAGAAAGTTGACAGTATCTTGAAGAGGAGAGGAAGCATGATTTAAATATTATAACAAAGGTTTTTCTGAGGAATGACCGAAATCGCGCAGAACAAGAGTGATGGCATTTACTTGTTTTCTTCAAAAGTCCTCATGTTTTTGCTAGTGTATACTAATTTTAAAAAGCCACTGACTTCATACATATATGAAATAATTGCATTCAGCCAATACTATCTTTGCCTCATTTTCCTTCCCATTCCATTTAGTCTCATTCACTTCATAGTATATATGTGTGGGAAAAACTGCGACATTTGTCTTTCTGAATCAAATTTATTTCACTTAGTGTGATGATATTCAGTTCCATCTACTTTCCAGCAAATGACAGGAATGTGTTCTTTATTACTGAATTATACCTCAGTGTGTATATAGACCACATTTTCTTCACCCTTTCATTTATTGATGGGCACTTAGACTGAATCCACTACTTAGCTATTTTTACTCTTGCCATGATCCACATGAGCTGGACCTCTGTTGAAATCTCTGCAAGAAACTCTTATACATTGCCTTTGATTCCTTTGGGAATACACATACAAATGGTGTACTGGATGATATAGTAGTTCTGTTTTCAGTTTTGTGTGTAAGCTCCAATGCTGATTTTCATCTTGGCCACACTAATTTATATTCCTAACAATAACATATAAATACCCTTCCCCACCTTTGCCTCTACTGGCACATTCTGTTTTCGTGATAGTCATTGTGACTCAGAAGAAATATACTCTCAATGTAGTTTTCATTTGCATTTTCCTGATCACTAAATAATTTCATGATACTCAAGTGTCTATTGGTCATTTGCATTTCTTTATCTGAAATGTGTTTGTTCGGTTCCAGTGCCTGGCTGACAATCATCATCCCTCTTTAAAAAGCCAGATAAATTGAGCAAGGTGTTGTACACCCACAGCATGGATGCAAGGGGATGCATATGGAAGACCCGTCTAGGTTATAGAAAGACACTGTCTTGAAACTAAGCTTGAAACTTTAACTGGGTTGTTCAGCTTTATTCATTTGTCTATTAGGATAGACTATTGGGTGAAGAGAGCTCATGAAGTTCAGGCAAGATGCACACTGAGACCCCTGGCTGACTGGATTCACATCCTGAGAAGCACACAAAGCACCAGAACAGTGGACAATAAAAAAAGAGAAGGTTGAAAGAAGCAGAGCAGTGTGTCATGTACACACAAAGCAGGCACCTCTTACCTAGGGTCTGAGGTCTGGTTGGATTTTTGTGCAGGAAAGGACTTTGAAGCTCACACCTGGCAGATGAGAATAGACTAGCAGGCCAGTATGGGTAGGGAGTGGAAAGGAGAGAAAGGCATTCCAGGAAGAAGGAGGGACATGCATGAAACCACCTACTCCCATAGAATCCAAAGGCACATCTTTAAAATGACTGGCTTTCAGAGTACATGGGAAGCAGGTTTCCTGTCATTACTCCTCCACCTCACTGTGCTTCAGGCTCATTCTGTATGGCCCGACTGACAGCAAAGAACACAGACTTTCGGTTTTCCAGAATTCTCCTCCCACTCACTCTGAAGTTGCAAGCCACAAGTTTCTTGGAACTGTGAATATTGTTTGAACTCCAGCTAAAACTGGAGATGTGTGTTGAGTCACATCATACCAGCATATTTATACCATCTGTTTGTGACACTTACAGGTGGACACGATGATTCATTATACAACACTCTAAACATAGAAGCCTGGAAAATCCTGAGCTATGGGAGCTTTTTAGGTAGGGCTGTGTATGGTGAAGAGGAAGATGACAGAAATATTCTTTTAGAATATGTGGGGTGTGGGCACACAAGGTCATACCTGTTAAAAAGGTATGCTTACTAGAGGATGCTTCCTACCTACAAAATCAAAAACAAAATATTTCCATGTCAAAGAAACAATTCATTACTAAGATAACTATTTCTCTTTCAATAATGCTTCAGATTGATTTGAATTTTGTGGATCCACTTATCTTCTATATTGGTAGTTCCTTAGATTTTAAAAATAAAAGTATGACCTATTTGATCCTAGCACACACACCTAACAATCAAGCCATAAGACATATTTATTATCTTGCTAGTACGAACTATTTTCCTAAATAAAATCAGAAATAATATCATTGCTATAGGCCAAGTCTGGTATTACCTTATTCTGTATATTCAGCCCAATGTGCAAACTTTTAACAACACCATAAAAATCAGTAACTTTTGAAGTAGTTTCTAAAAACATGCATCTCCCAGCCAAGCTGTCTGATGGGGACCCTTCTTCTCTCCCTCCACCCCCTGGGGTAGTGGAAACATCCAAATGAGTCAGGGAAGAAAGAACTCAGTGCTGTATTCAATTAATTGAGAAACCATCAAAGTAAATAAGGCAATACCTTTAAGAACACACACAAAAGGAGTCAGCGAAGTAGAACAGATTAAACGAAAAAGGAGAAGTCTGCTTTAGCTAGCAAGTGACCCCAGGGGTGAAGAATAATTTCTTCTTCAGGACACTCCAGTCAAGGTCTCCCAGCAAGATGGCTCAGTGGAAACAATTTCTTTTCCTGTCTAGAGGGAACTGAGGAAGTTTGCAGGAAATACAGGCCGAGTTTAATTCCAAACAAAGTACACAAGGTCAGTTATCCAGAGCAACTTTTGAAATGTTTTGTCTCTTCTTGGAATACTAATGGCTTTGAAAAGTCCCAGTGTTCATGAGGTAAACTGTTTGAATTTTACGACTAAGTCAGCCTGGGAAGGAGTTTGCCAATTCTGTTCTTGATTTTTCTCTCCTTAAAGTTGACTTCCACAGAATTCTCAACCTTCTTAGAAAGCTCATGATATTTTTCTGATAAAGCTACTTAGAATACGTATTTACTGAGTTCATAGAACTCAGGATTTGTGTCCTGCTGCAGGGACGCCCAATCTCATGAACACTCTATTGTCAAGACTCAGAATAAGGAAGATGACTTCAGATTTTTCTGTAATTATTTGTATAAAATCAGAGCAGCATTATGGATAATGGTGAATGTACTCCAAAGATATAATGGTCTCTGGAACATTTAATATGTAAGACAATAAGTCATATGCTCAGTCAGAGGTTGAAGAAATTCCCTAAACACACACCCTTTTCCTGCATGTAAAAATGTGCATGTCAATCATTACTTTGAATTTCAGCCTCAAAATTCTCTCAATGCAACATTTCAAGCACTAATAATACATGAGAGCAGGTGGAATTTATATGTTAATCTAGCTATCTACAACTGCAAGTAATTGTTAATATAACAGTTATCTACCTGAATTGGTTACTGCCAAAGGGTATCAGGTGGGTGAATTATTTAAATGTCATAGGACAAATCTTGTCTTCCACATGCCTAAATTCATGCCTAACATTATGTATAACCCTTTTTACAGCTGATATTACTTCCTTATAATAAGTGGAAAAATATTGCCTGCCTAAAAGATTATGAAAGTATTAGATATTAAATATAAACATATCATTGTTATGAATACTTTGACAACTGAACTGTTACATAAACAGGTGTGACATCATGGTGATGTTTCTCATTCTATGCTTCTTTTTGTGGTCTAAACTAATCTTTCCCAGTGGTATTCTGGGAATTCTTCCATAATGTAACCCTAACCCCAGCCCACTTTCCCATTTCCAAGTCATTCTGTTGTAAGGAAAAGCAGATGTGTGTGTGTGCGCACGTGCATGTGCGTGTGTGTGCACATGTGTGCATATGGAGGTCAGAAGTCAACTTCTGGAACTATCATTCCACCTTTTTTTTGAGACAGATCTATCACTGAGCCTGGAACTTCCTGTTGGCTGGGCAGGATGACCAATGAGCTGTAGGGATTCACCTATATTTACCTCCCTAGTACTGGGATTATAGCCACATGCCACAGCACTGTTTCATGTGGTGCTGGGGATCTGAGCTCAGGTCTTGTACCTGTGCAGCAAGCATTTTACCCATTGAGCCATTTTCCAAACTCCAGAAAAGTCTTTAAATGGGAAAAGAATTAAAAAACGTGGCAGAGGGAAGGATGCAAATTTTGTGTAATAAATATCATGATGATTAGGAGCAAGGAAACTGAGAAAGAATTTATGTGTTTGAGTCTCGCCGTCTTTAGCCATTTCCTAAGTGCCTCTGCTCCATTTTCTCATCTGTAAAATTGTGTTCCTATCAGAACCTGCTTTATAAGAGCTTTGAGAGTAAAAGCATGTGCCAGATTTGATTTTATTTCATTTTTCAGTTATTTACTTTATTTTCAGAGCGATGCCCCTAACAAACCACCCAATAAACAGAGGATACATTTTTTATTAACCACAGTGATATTTATTGAATGTCTGCTACATACCACATCCTCGGTAGGAAGTAATTAATTCTGCCAATCCCCACAAAATTCGATTGGTTTAAAATAAATATGTCAATATGATTAAGTCACATTGTTATGTTTCACATAAAAAAATTCTGTTCCCTGGAAAAAAATATTCAGAACCTACATGAAAAATCTATGCTCTTAAAGATCAAACATCATGTAAAAAATGTTGACTTCCCTTCCTTCTTTCCTACTTTTTTCCTTTTTGCTTCCTGCTTTTTTCTTCCCCATACTTTTCTCTTCCTCTTTCCTTTCTTCCCTTTTCTTCCTTCCTTCCTTCTTATTTTGCTTTCTTTAATTCCTTATTATCTCTGTCTCTTTATCATTTTTTTTCCTTTTTTATTCTTTCTCTATTGTTTTGCCCACTTCTCTTTTGGTGGGAATTGCTATTCCAAAACATGTGATCTTGGCATTTATGAAAAAAGCAGAAGCAGAAAGATTACTCTATCCTATCCATCCTTCTTCACTGATCCAGGTCATGTGACCCTCCTTTAAAAGAAATTCCTTCACTTGGAGAAGAGGAACATCTTTACCCTTGAAGACCCAAGAATAATAAAGCATCTGGGTAGTTCTTACCAGATTTCCTAGTTTATTACTGTTAGAGAACAATTTTTTTTGCTATTCTCCATGACTGTCCATATTTCATCAGAAATAAGCAGAAAATCATATGTTTAGATTTGTCTTTCAGTTTTCATTTTTATAAGACAATACTCATAACATAACACATATTAAATCATTTTATATGCATTTAGTTTAACCAACCATTTATTACAAGGGCCTCAACCTTAAGTTAAACTAGGGAGGAAATCTATTTCTTTGAGGATATTCTCATCCCTTCCCTTATTCCTAACTTCCAATAGTATTCTTACAGAATTTGTTATGTATCTTAGTCCATTTTCTTTGGACAGAAGATACTGTCCGAGACTGGGTAATTTATGAAGAAAAGAGGTTTGTAAAGCTCATAGTTCTGCAACCTTAGAAGTATCAGATGAAATGACCACATTTGTTGCAAGCATGGTATTATTTCAATTCATGGTACAAAGTGTAAGGAAAGTGCAAGTTTAAGGAAGGGCACCCTTGCTTTATGACAACTTTCTTTCACTAATTAAACCAATTCATCAAGGGCTAGAAGTTACTTACATAAGAAAGACCTTGATCTATTTACGATGGGTTTATACCCATTATGAAAGCACTTTTATCATTTCAATATGAAAAATATCCCACTGTTTCAGAGCCTTCTTGGAATCTGATAGGCTTTGGAGAAGTGATTGGATCATGAAGCTCTGACTTCATCAATGAATTAACACATGGATTGAATCATTGATGATATTTTTGGAAGGAGATAGAAATGAGGAACTGGGGTCTAATTGGATGAAGTCACAAGGGACATACCCTTGAAGGCTTTGTCTTTTCCCCCATCCCCTCCTGGCTCTCTCTGCTTCCTTTCTGTGAAGATATGAATATTTTATTATGTCCTTCCATTATGTTTCTACTTTGTCAGAAACCTTAGGGCTAGAGCTCGACAGGTGAAGAGGAGTGAACCTATCACTGGGTCTTCCAAAAGAAGGTCCACTTATACTGTGACAGAAGCCTGAGACTCTTCTAGAGTAGATGATCTGAAGACAAACTTGGGGCCACACAAGCAGACAGGTAGGAAGGTGAGAGGAATAGGGATGAATATTTGAAAGGAGGAAAGAGCAGGAGAGGAAAGAAGGGAGGATGAAGTATGGTAGGAACTACCATTCATAATGTTTATGAAACTACAAAAATAAGCAAAAAGGAGAGAAATAAATAAGTAATCTAATATTTCTTTCCAGAATCCACTGGATTATCCAATGTTCTTTCCCTGGATTCTAATGGGATTTGTATTGCTTAAAAATATACCCTGGAGGGGCTGGAAAGATGGCTCAGAGGTTAAGCAGAAGGTCCTTAGTTTGGATCTTGAATTCTACATAAAAACATCAGATGGAAAAGGTACAATCTGTACTTCTAATCCTGGAATGCAAAGCTTGGGAAACTAGAGAGCAAAGCAAAATAGAGGTATAAGCATATTAGGATGATTCCTGAAGTCACACTTGGGCCTCCATAAGTACACAGTGCTCTCTCATACACACACACACACACACACACACACACACACACACACACATACACACTCATGTACACTTGCAAAAGTAAAAAAAAATTAAAAGTAATAAAAAATTAACCCTTCAGATGAGATAATATATGGATATGGAATGACAGGCAAGCATTTACTTTTTATGAATGTGGTATATTATTAAAAAAACTGAAAGTGTTTACTCAAATAACTGGAAGTGTTTACCTCAAACAAGTAGAAACATCACAAACAACCTAACAATGCAGCTTAAAGTTTTAGAGAAACAAGAACAAACCAACTCCAAAAGAAGTAGATGTGCAAAAATAAGGAGAATCAGAGGAGAAATAAATGAAATTAAAACAAAGAAAACTATATAAAGAATCATTCAAACAAAAAGATGGTTCTTTGAAAAACTTAACAAACTTGACACTTAGTCAAATTAACCAAAACCACAAGAGAGAAAACCCAAATGAAGAAAATTAGAAATGAAAATGGAGCTATCACAACATAGGGCAAGGAAGTTCAGAAAATCATAAGATCATACTTTAAAAATTTATATACCACCAAGTTTGACAATCACAAAAATGGATAAATTTCTAAACATATATAATATACCAAAGATAAATCATGATGAATTGAATTATTTAAATATTCCTATAGCAAGAGACAAAGTTGAAGCAGTAATAATGAATCTCCCTATGAAGAAAAGCCCCGAACTAGACAGATTTGGCACAGAATTCTACCAGATATTCAAAGAACAATTAACAGCAATACTCCTTAAAGTATTCCACAAAATAGAAAAAGAAGGAACAATTCCAAATTCCTTCTATGAAACCAACAATTCACGGATACCAGATATCAAGTAAAGATACAATAGACAAGAAAAACTATAGGCCAATCTCACTCATGAACACAGATGCAAAGATCTTCACTAAAATTCTTGTAAACTGGACTAAAAATATATTAAAAATGTTGTCCACTGTGACCAGGTTGGGTTTATTCCAAACACAAAACAAATACAAAAAATGTATTCATAAATCACAATTAATAATTATATATATTCACCATATAAACAACTGCAAAGACAAAAACCATATGATTCTCTCAATTGATGATGAAAGAGCTTTTGACAAAATCCAATACCCTTTTATGATAAAGACCGTGGAGAAAATAGGGCTGGGAAAAATGTTTATTAAAATGACAAAGGCCATATACAGTAAGCCAGTGGCACAAATCATCCTAAATCATGAAAAAGTGTAAACATTTCCACTTAGATCAGAACAAGACAAGATTGCCCACTCTCACCACTTCAATATTGTACTTGAAGTATTAGCAAGAGCCATAAGACAAGAGAATGAGATAAAAGGGATACAACTTGGAAATGAAGAAATCAAGTTATCCTTATACTTAGATGACATGATCCTATATGTCATGGGCCCCCAAATACGCTTCCAGGAAACACTTGGAACTAATAAGTTAGTTCAAAAAATGATAGGATTCAAAATCAATGATTAAAAACATCAGTGACTTTCCTATATACCAAGGATAAACAAAGTTAAGAAAGACTCAGCTGAAAGAAACAATACCATTCACCATTGTTCCTAAAAAATGATATACTTTGAAATAAACCTAGCCAAAAATGTGAGAGATCTATATGATGAAAACTATTAACTTTTAAAAAGAGAGATTCCAGAAGACACCAGAAGATGGAAAAACCTTTCATGCTCCTGGATCAGCAGAATTAACATTGTTAAAATGAGGATTTACAAAACATTATATAGATTCAATGCAATACCAATCAAAATTCCAACCCAGTTCTTCATAGAAATTGATTGAATAATCTCAAACTTCTTATGGAAATATGAAAGACACAGGATAGCAAAGATATCACAATACAAGACTTTATACTATAAAGTCATAGTAACAAAAACAGCATGGTACTGGCTCAAAAAAAAAAACCCAACAGATATAGACCAGTGAATTATAACTGAAGACTCAAATATAAGTCTACTCACTTCCAGCCAACTGATCTTTGGCATAGATACAAAAAAATTGGATATCTGCATGCAAAAGAATAAAACTGGACCCTTTTTTCTCTCTTTGCATGAAAATCAACTCCGAATGTATCAAAGACCTCAATGTTAGACCAGAGACTATAAAACTCCTAGTACAAAAACTAGGGACTATCCTTGAATTGATTTTCCTTAGCCAACAGTTCCTTAATAGGGCCTCAAGATACGGAAAATAAGTCCAACACTAAACAAGTGGGACTATATGAGCTTAAAAAGCTTTTGCTCAGCAAAAGAGGTTGTTAATCGAGAAAAAGACAACCTACAGAGTGGGAAAGCATGTTCACTAACCACACATCTGATAGAGGTCTAATATCCAGAGTACACAAAGGACTTCAAAAATTAAATACCAAGGAAGTAAATAAACCCATTAAAATGGACTGTAGAACTGAAAAAAAAAAAGACTTTTCACAATAAGAAATTGAAATGTCTAACAAACATCTTAAAAATGTTCTACCTCCCAAGTCATTAGGGAAATGCAGATCAAAACCACTGTGAAATATCATCTCACTCCAGTCAGAATTGTCATGATCCAAAACGCAAACAACAACAAATGCTGGCATGAATGTGAGGAGAAGGGAACCCTCATATATTGCTGGTGGGATTGTAAATTTACACAACCCCTTGAGAGATCAATTTGGATGTATCTTTTTATTATTAACTATTTATTCAATTGTGCATGTATGCATGTGTGTGTGTGTATGTGTGCGTATGGATGTGTGTGTATGGATGTATGTGTATGTATGTGTGTGTGTATAGAGCCATGGACGAATTTGGGAACCACCATAGACCGCCTCCACCTCCTCCTGGTTTACTTTGCCCTGGGATTCACAGGCTCTGCCCTACCAGGACCAGAAACGCAGGCCGCCTCCACTTCCGCCCAGTGTCTATACATGGGGTCTAGGATCTGAACTCAGGACCTTCCGCCTGCAAGGCAGAGGCTTAACCACTGAGCCACCTCTCCAGCCCCCTGGATGTACCTTAAAAAGTTAAAAATTGAAATTCCATATGATTCAGCTATAACACTCCTGAGAATATTCCTGAAGAATACTGCATCCCGTATCAATCAGAGATTGATATGTACAACCATGTTCATTGCAGCCCTTTACACAATAGCAAAGAAATGGAACCAACCCAGATGTCCAACAGCTGACAAATGGTTAATGAAAATTTGGTACATATATACGATGGAATACTGTTCAGCTGTTCAGCTGTTCAGCTTTCTTGAAAGATGAACTGATGAAATTTGCCATTAAATGGATGGAACTGGAAGAAACCATACTGAGTAAAATATCTCAGAAGCACAAAGACAGATGCTGTATATTCTCCCTCATAAGTGGATCCTAGAATTGAAGCTTCAGTTTGATGAAGTCAAACAGAAACTCTTACAACACCAACAAATGCAAAGGAATACAAACCCAGGGGCAGGAGTAGGAGGTTCAAGCAGATCAAAAGACAGACAAAAGAATATGGGTAAATAGTTTTAAAAAAAGGCTTTTATGTAAGAAAAGTCTTAAAGGATAGGGAAAAACAGGAATAGGACACAGTAGAGAGTGGGGTTAGCCTCAAGGTAATTAACTACCTACTTGCCCCTAACCAACCCCATACTCCCCACCAAGGCAGGAAACACAAGTCCAACACTATAAACCAGTTTAAACACAGTGGATGGGGAGAAAACTGATTGTAGACAGGATTAGATGTCTCAATACCCACCATAAACAACAGAGAGTAAACGTCTATCTAAGAAACTCTCATTTTATCTTTAGGTAAGAAATGATCTCAACACCCAAATAAGACAAAGTCTAGTATAGTGAAAAAGCAGTGAAGTAGACAACAGCAACCAAACCCGAATGAAAAGCTCAGGAGGAATACGGTCAGCCAAATCTCTTCCCACTCTAAGGCTTAGGGATTCTTGTGGACGAGGAGGCAGCAGATTGTAAGAGCTTAAAGATGGGAAGTTCCACCACTGGCCAAGACATTCCATGAAAGGCAGGGCTACTGCATCCAGTAACTCACTGTTGTGAGATCTGCACAATGTCAAATATTTTAACATTCCCCATAGACTAGCGAGGATCTCAGAGAAATAACAATGTGCAGTGGGAACCTAAGGTACTAAGGCTAGACAAGTGAAGGGGAGTGCCCCTATCAATGGGACTGCCCAAGGAAGGCCCACATAATCTGCCATAGATATCTGGACCCCCCACTAGAGTATACAATCCAAAGAGAACCTTGGGGCACACAGGAGCAGACAGTCAGGAGGATAAGAGGGAGTGGGATTGATTGATGAAGGTAGGAAAGGTTGGGTAAGACAAAGGGGAGGGGGTGGGGAAGAAGAGCAGACAGGAACAATTGTTCATTATGCTTGTAAAACTAGGAAAAAAATTAAAAAAGAAAAAATATGCAAAATAAACTCCTCAGATGAGAGAACATCCAGGTATAGAATGATAGACAAGTGCTTACTTTCTATGAATCTAGAATATTGTGAAATAATTGGAAGTGTTTACTCTCTGGAAATATGAATAAGACTTCACTGGAAATAAAATATACAACAAAGATTCAAAAAACCACACTGTGTTTTCTTAGGAGGTATTGCTTCATAACAAGGAGTTGCTAAACCTACTGCACAAATGCAGTGGTGTAGTCTGATGATTAAGGTCAAAAACTTTTGGACCACATTTCCTGAATTAAATTAGTAACTCTTCCAGTACATAGCACATATCCTTGGATGTTGATTGGATTGCTTATTTTTTCATTGCTTTTACTTTATTAGACTAATGCCTGATGAAAACAACTTAAGGAAGTAGTTGTTTATCACTGAAAATAAATCAATTCAGTTCCTCACATCAAAAATTTGAAAATGATAAATAATACAAACATCTCAATAGACACAAAGAAAACACCTGGCAATATAAAATAGTTGTTCATTATTTAAAAAGAAATCTGTGGGCAGGAGTAATGGCTCAAGGGAAGAGTGTGTGCTATGCAACCGGGTGGGGGGGATCTGAGTTCCAATCCTCAGACCCACATAAAAATGGGGCATGATTACAACCTCAGCATTGCAGGGCAGAGATTGAGCTCACTGGACAGCCATCTTAGCTGAAATGGTGAACTTCCGGTTCAGCTAGAGAGCCTGTCTCAAGGCAATACAGCAGGGAACAATAGAAGAAGACAATGATGTTAGAAAATTGGGCAAAAATTAACAATTCAGTGGTTAATAGATGATTATCACAAAGTTGATGTACAAAAGTCATTGCTAGCAATGAAAAAGTAAATAGAAATGACACCTCAGCAACCAAAAGAATGAAATATCTATAAATAAATCTCACAAAATATGTACTAGAACTATATAAGTAAAACAGCAAAACTCTGAAGAAAGAAATCAAAATAGAAAAAAAAGTGAAGAGATATACCATATTCATGGACAGCAAGACCCAATATTGTCACTTCTTAACTTTCAGCCACAGAGTCTAAGCAATTTTCATCAAATTTTAGCAAGTTGTGTTGATAACTATAAATCTAAAGTTTATGTGGAAAGCCAGAAGATCTATAGACTCTAGCAAAGTATTAAAGAATCACAAAGTTGGAGGACATTGCCTAACTCCAAGACTTACTACAAAATTAGACTATTTAATGTAATGTGGACTGGGCAGATGACTCAAGCAGTTGTCATGCGAGCAAGAAGACTGGATTTAGGATTCCAAGATCCAAGCAAAATGCTGGCTGAGTGTGGTAGCCTGGCAGTGCTTCCAGCTTTAGAAGGTGGGAGTCCCTAGAACAAGCTAGCTAGCCAACCCTAGTCTTATCAAATAGCTCTTGGTTTGATTAGAGACCCTGTTTCAAAAGAATATGTTGCAACATTGAATTAAATTAGTAACTCTTCCAGTACATAGCACATACCCTTGGATGTTGATTGGATTGCTTATTTTTTCATTGCTTTTACTTTATTAGACTAATGCCTGATGAAAACAACTTAAACAACATTTACTAACATAAACCTCTAGGTTCCACATGCACACGGACACACCTGTATGTAAGCCTACACATATTTGCAATCACACAGTTGTGAACACACATCCATTCTGGCATATTACCCACAGATATACTTATAAAAATGGAAAAAGAAAAAAAACATGATTTCAGTAAAATAAGAGAAATAGATTAATATACATAGAAAACCTAGAAAAAGATTCACATAGATATAATCCTAGACAAAATGTTAAAGAGTACAATGGATCAAAGACGCCTATTCAACAAAAGATGCTGAAACAACGACACATCCATGAAACAATGAGTCAAGATGCAGATCTTAAGTCACTCATAGCAATTAACAAAAATGTTCATGTAATATGCAAGTTATAAAACTCTAAGATATGTTAAGATAGCTTTGGATTTCACAAAGACAATTTTTGATACACCAAAACCATAACCCAAATGAAAAGAAATGATAAATTGAATTTAATTCAAATTAAAATCTTCCCTTCTACAAAAAACACTAAGACTGAAAAAGCTAAGCAAAAGACTTTGGCATATCTGGTAAAGTATTACCACAAATGTACAAAGAACTCTTAAAACCTAACAATAAGAAAGCTAATAATCTAGTTGGAATTTTGGGCCAGAGGCCTTAACAAATCTCCAAGTAAGATAATGACCTATAAACATGTAGAATGTTAGAGGACATATGTCACCAGACAAATACAAATTAAAAAAAATTACCACTAGATACTTACAGAGCAAATAAATTCCAGAAAATGCAAGATACTAACTTCTGTCAAGAATGTGGGGCAACAGCACCTTCATTGCTTTTAGAAACATAAGATAGCATGATTATTTTGAGATCAGTGAGGCATTTCTAAGGAATTTAACTATATCTTACCACACAATCCAGGAAATAGCATTTACTTTTTTAAATTTATTTTTTCCACTCATACAAACTTAATAGGTACTTCGGTCTCCTCCCTCCCTCCACTCCTCCCCGATCCCCTTGCTCCTTCCAAACTTTTCCCCTTCCTTTCCCCCCTCCCTCCCTTTCTCCTAGTGGCCTCCTCGCTCCATCCTTGGGCGTCCTTTAGTGTGCATGTCAAACTTTCCTCTGGTTCCTCCTCTCTGATGAGGTGTAAGAACGCAGTACCATTGCCTAGAGGTCTTTCTTGTGCTCCCCTTTATTATAGAACACTATTGTGGCTGTTAATCCCTTGCCTCTAAGGATCCTAGTGCCTGTGATCCATGATAGACTTCGGGAGATCAATGATATGTTGGTCTTTGTGCAGATCATGCAAAGTCCTATTATGATTACTTCGGCCCTAACTTATGTAGAGTATCTTGCATATCGTTGCTCCTCCCCATCTTTAGGCTCTTACAATCTTACTGCCCCATCTTCCGCAAATTTCCCTGAGCTTTAGGATGGGGAGAGATTAGGCTGGCCTCATTCCAAGTGATTAATGTAGGGTCTCTGATGTTCTGAATTATGGTGGTTTTTTTCAGTTTTGCTGCTCCTGCATCGCCCTTGGCTCCATCCTGATGGGTATTGGATGTCACCTCATAGCCAGAAATAAAAGGCTGTTAAAATAGAGTCTTACTATAAGAGTAGATTCAAAAGTAGATGAAATGAGAGTAGGAGACTGCAGTGAGGGGGGTTCAGTCTCCCATTTGCAGGATGGTTACCATCTATCTGCCAGACTTTATGCTTTCCAGTGACTGGTGAGATCATACCCCCTCAGTTGCAAATGACCAGGAAGGAAAGTCTGTGAGCTTAACCAGATGTCTCACTACATACTTGCAGTACTTGATGGTGGCCTTTTTTCTCTGCTGTTGTATGATCCCCTCTCTCCTTGTTTCTGGCAGGGTCCTCCTTCCCCTTTCCTCCTGTTTATAACCTTTGCAATTACTATAGGTATTACAGAGATTTATCTTTGAGTGTGTCTCTAAGTGGGTTTGGTACTAGAATCTACCTATTAGGGAGTACATATGGCACTTAATATTCTGTGTCTGGAATACTTCATTCAATATAATTTTTTTCTAATTCCATCCATTTCCTAGCAAATTTCATTAATTCATCATTTTTGATGGCTTATCCACTTGTCAACTGTTGGGTATTTGTGTTGATTCCATAACTTTGCTATTGTAAACAGTGCTGCTATGAACATGGTCATGCTTGTGCCATTGAGGTGAACTTTTGCTGAATAGGGGATTATTCCCAAAAGTGGAAAAGCAGGGTCATATGGCATTTCAATCTTTAACTTTTTTAAGAATCACCAAATGGCTCACCAGAGTGGTTGTATAAGCCTGCATTCCTACCAGCAATGTAGGAGAGTTACCTTCTCACCACATCCTTTCCAGCATTTGGTGGTGTTTGTATTGTGGATTTTTGCCATTCTGACTGATGTGAGATGATATCTCAGGGAGATTTTGATTTGCATTTCCCTGATGGCTAAGGATGCAGAGCATTTTTTTAAGATATTTGTTAGACATTTCAATTTCGTCCCTGGTAAAGTTTCTTTTAAGTTCCAGGCCTATTTTTTAATTGGGCCATTTGTTTACTCAGTGTTCAATTTTCTAAGTTCTTTGTGCACTCTGGATAATAGAGCTCTGTCAGATATGTGGTTAGTAAAGATTTTCTCCCATTTTGTGGGTTGCCTTTTTGCTTGGGTTACAATCTCTTTATCTGAACAGAAACTCTTTAATTTCATAAGATACCATCTGTTGAGTGTTGGTTGTAGTGACTGTGCTTTTGGATTTCTGTTTAGGAATTGTTGGCCTAGTCCAATCAGATCAAGGGAGTTCCCTATCATTTCAACGAAGGTTTCTATAGTCTCTGGCATTATGTTGAGATCCTTGATCCATTTGGAATTAATTTTCATACATGGTGACAAGGACGGGTCTAGTTTTAATCAGACATTCAGTTTTGCCAGCACCATTTGTAGAAGATGCTGTTCTTTTTCCATTGGATATTTTGGGCTCCTTTGTCAAAGATCAAATGGCTGTAGTTGTGTGGGCTTACATCTGGGTTTTCAACCCCTATCCATTGGTCTGTGTGTCTATTTTGGAGTAAGTACCAGGCTGTTTTTATAACTATGGATTTGTAGTACAGATTAAAGTTTGATATGGTGATACCTCTAGCAGTGTTTTTGTTTCTCAGGATTGTTTTTGCTATCCTGGGTCTTTTGTGCTTCCATATGAATTTTGTGATTGTTTGGTCAATTTCTTTAAAGAATTGCTTTGGGATTTCGATTGGTATAGCATTGAATCTGTATATTGCCTTTGGTAGGATGGTCATTTTTATGATATTGATTCTGCCAAATCAGGAACATGAGAGGTCTTTCCACCTTTTGGTGTCTTCTGTAATTTCTTTCTTTAGGGTTTTAAAGTTTTCATTGTAAAGGTCTCTTACTTCCTTGGTTAGGTTTATACCAAGGTATTTCATTTTTTTTTAGGAGCTATAGTAAATGGGATTGTTTCTCTCAGGGCTTTTTCACTTCTTTCATCCTGGGCATGGAGGAAGGCCACTGATTTTTGTCATTTATTTTGTATCCTGCCACCCTACTGAACTTCTGTATTAATTTCAGGAGTTTCCTGGTAGAGTTTTTGGGATCACTCAGGTATAGGATCATGTCATCTGCAAATAGAGATAACTTGACTTCTTCCTTGCTGATTTGAATCCCTTTTATGTCCCTTTCTTGTCTTATGGCTCCAGCTAAGACTTCAAGTGCAATATTGAATAGAAGTGGTGAGAGTGGACAGCCTTGTCTAGTTCCTGATTGAAGCGGGAATGCTTCAAGTTTTTCCCCATTGAGTATAATCCTTGCTGTGGGCTTGTTGTAGACAGCTTTCATTATATTGATAAAGGTTCCTTCCATTCCAACTGTCTCTAGAGTTTTGATCATAAAAGTCTGTTGGATCCTGTCAAAAGCTTTTTCTACATCTATCAAGAGTATCATGTGGTCTTGAATTTTGGACAGGTTTATATGGTGAATTACATTTATTGATTTGCATATGTTGAACCAACTTGTGTGCCTGGGATAAAGCCTACTTGATCACTGTGAATGATCATTTTTTTATTTTTTTTTCCTTTTTTATTAAAAATTTAATTATACATTTTAAAATTTTTTACCAGTTCCCTCCCTCCCCCCTCCTCCCCCCGAATCCCGTCCTCCCCCTCCCCTTCCCCCAGTGCCTCCCCCCCCAATTCCCAGAGAGTCCTTTATTGTGTACGCCTAACTCTCCACTGGGTCCTCCTCTCCGATGACATATAAGGACCCAGTGGCATTTCCATAAGCCCTTTCTCTTGTTCCCCTTAAGCATAAGATCACTACTATGGCTGTCAATCCCTTGCCTCCAGGGGTCTCGGTGCCCTTAACAGATGCTAGACTTTATGAGGGCAACAGTGCGCTGGACATTGCGCAGGGCATGCAAAGTCCCATTATGATTGCTTTGGCCCCAACTATTGTTGAGAATCTTGCAAATCGTTGCTCCTCCCATCCTTTTGCTCTTACAATCTTACCGCCCCCTCTTCCGCAAATATCCCTGAGCTCCAGGATGGGGAGAGATTAGGCTGGCCTAGTTCTATGTGATTGATATAGAGTCTCTGAAGTTCTGGATTGTGGTTTGTTGATTTTCTTTTGCAGTTTTGCTGCTCCTGCAATTCCCTTTACTCCAGTCTGCTTGGCACTGTATGTCACCCCCTGGCCAGAGACAAAAAGCTGTTAAACTGGAGTCTTGTTGTAATAGCACATTCAAGGGTAGATGTAATAAGAGTAGGAAACCTCACTGAGGGAGGGGTCCATCACCCATTTGCAAAATGATTACTTTTTATCTGCTAGACTATATGCCCTCCCCTTCTGGTGAGATCAGGAAAGAACGTCTGTGAACTTAACCAGGTTTCTCATTACTTACTTGCAGACCTTGATGGAGGCCTATTTTCTCTGCTGTAACATGGTCCCCTCTCTCCTTGTTTCTGGTGTGGCCCTCCTAACCCATCTCTCTTGTTCATAATCCTTGCAATTACTGTGTTACATAGGTTTACTTTTGAGTGTCTCAATGTGGGCTGGGTGAGTTTGGTACTAGGAGCCACCTATTAGGGAGTACATACGGCGCTTAATTTTCTGGGTTTGGGATACTTCACTTAATATAATTCTTTCTAATGACATCCATTTCCCAGCAAATTCCAGTAATTCATCATTTTTGATGGCTGAGTAGTACTCCATTGTATAGATGTACCACATGTTTCCTTATCCACTCGTCAACTGTTGGACATTTAGGTTGATTCCATGACTTTGCTATTGTAAACAGTGCTGCTATGAACATGGTCAAGCTTGTGCTATCGAGGCAAACCTCTGCTGCATGGGGGGTTATTCCCAAAAGTGGGATAGCAGGGTCATATGGCATTTCAATCTTTAATTTCTTTAAGAATCTCCAGACGGCTCGCCAGAGTGGCTGTATGAGCCTGCATTCCCACCAACAATGTAGGAGTTTTCCCCTCTCTCCACATCCTCTCCAGCATTTGTCGTTGTTTGTATTGTGGATTTTTGCCATCCTGACCGGGGTGAGATGATATCTCAGGGAAGTTTTGATTTGCTCAATTGTGCGTGTGTGTGTGTGTGTGTGTGTGTGTGTGTGTGTGTGTGTGTGTGTAAAACTATGGGCAAATTCAGGAACCACCATGGACCGCCTCCACCTCCTTTTTTACTGCCCCGGGATTCAAAGGCTCTGCCCTACCAGGATCAGAAATACAGGCTGCCCCCGCTTCTGCCTGGTGTCTATACGTGAGGTGTAGGATCCAAACTCAGGACCTTCAGTCTGTAAGGCAGAGGCTTAACCCTTGAGCTACCTATCCAGCCCCTACAGTAAATGATCTTTTTGATATGTTTTTGAATCCTATTTGCTAAGACTTTGTTGAGAATCTTTGTATCTGTGTTCATCAAAGAGATTGGCCTATATTTTTCTTTTTTTTTAATGTATCTTTATTAGGTTTTGGGATTAAGATGATATTAGCTTCATAGAAAGAATTTGGTAGCATTCCTTCCTTTGTTATTTGATGGAACAGTTTAAGGAGTATTTGTTCCTTAAATGTTTGGTAGAACTCTGTGCTGATTCCATCTGCTCCAGGACATTTTCTGGTGGGAAGATTTGAGATTACTTCATCAATTTTCTCATTTGTTATAGGACTATTTAAATAATTAAAACTTCCTGATTCAATTTATGTAAGTTGCGCTTACTCAGGAATTCATCTATAATTCTCTGAATTTTTTGGGTATCTGTAGTGATAATTCCATTTTCATTTCTGGTTTTGTTAATTTGGGTTTTCTCTCTCTTGTTTCTGGTTAATTTAGCTAGGGGCATATCAATCTTATTGATTTTTTGAAAGAACCAGCTTTTTGATTGGTTGATTCTCTGTATCATTTTCTTTATCTCAATTTTGGATATTTCGCCTTTGATTTTGCTAATCTCACTTCTACTGCTTTTGGGATAGGATTGTTCATAGCATTAAAGCTATGACCTTACCTCTCAGGACAGCTTTTATTGTGGCCCAAAGATTTTGATAAGTTATATTTTCATTATCATTTGCGTCCAGGAATCTTGAATTTCCTTTATAATTTCTTCCTGAATCCAATTCTCATTCAGCATCATAGTGTTAAGTTTCCAGGAGTTAGTGTATTTTCTGTGGTTTGTTGTGTTGTGGATGTCAAGCTTTAGATCATGGTGATCTGATAGGGTACAGGCTAGAATTTGAACTTTCCTATATATGTAGAGATTTGTTTTATGGTCCAATATGTGGTCTATTTTGGAGAAAGTTCCATGTGTTGTTGAGAAAAATGTGTATTCTTTGGTGCATGGATGAAAAGTTTGATAGAGATCTGTAAGGTCCATTTCAGTAAGAGTTTGATTAAGTTCCAATGTGTCTCTGTTAAGTTTTTGACCTGTTGATCTGTCCCATGTTGAGAAGGTGGTATTGAAATCCCCAAGAATGATCATTTTGGGGTTGATTTCTTGCTTTAGACACTGTAGCATTTGCTTAATGAATGTGGAGGAGCCTATATTAGTTGCATATATGTTCAGTATTGTGAAGTCTCCTGGTGAATTGTACCTGTGACTAAAATGTAGTATCCATCTTTGTCTCATGATTTTTTTTGGTTTGAAGTCCACTTTGTCTGATAGCATACTAGCTACCCCTGCCTGTTTCCTGGTTCCATTAGCTTGCAGAATTTTGGACCAGCCTTTTATTTTTAGGATGTGCCTATCTTTTGTGGTGAGATGAATTTCCTGAAGGCAGCAGATTGATGGGTTGTAATTTTTAATCCAAGTTTGTAATCTGTGTCTTTTGATTGTTGAGTTAATTCCATTGACATTTAATGTTATAATGGAGAAATTACTTTTAATTCTGGACACTTTTTATGTTTAGTGGCTTTTGTAAGTGTATTATTTGGCTTTTAGGTTTTGGTGGTATTATATTTCCCTTCTGTCCTCCTTGATACGCGTGTTCTTTTCTTCAAGCTTGAGTATTTTTTCTTGCATTTTTTGAAGGCCTTGTTTGGTAGACTGTAAGCCTTCAAGTTTTCTTTGTGCTGAAAAACTTTTCTTTCTCCCTCGATCATGACAGATAGTTTTGCTGGGTATATCAGTCTGGGTTGACATTTTTGCTCATTCAATACTTGAAGTACGTCTCTTCAACTCTTCTTGATTTTACTGTTTCCATTGAGAAGTCATTTGTTATTTTAATAGGTTTACCTTTACAGTGACTTGTTTTTTTCCCTTGAAGCTCTCAGCACTTTTTCTTTTGTCTTGAATGTAGAGTACTTTGACTATTATTTGCCATCATGAGTTTCTATTTTGTTCATATCTGTTTGGGGCGTGGATTGCCTCTTGTATTTGGATGGGCCTCTCATTAGATGAGAAAAGTTTTCCTTGATGATAATTTGACAAAATTTCCGCAGGTGTGATATTTGGGATTCTTGCTCTGGTATTCCATGAATGTGCATGTTAGGCTTCTTCAAGGTGTCCCACAGCTCTTGAATATTTCTCTCAAAGTATCTTTTTGGCTTTAACAACCTCTTCCATTGAGCTGGTTAATTCTTGTACTTTGTCTACAAGATCTAAAATTCTATTTTCTGCTTTGTTAGTTCTGCTAATAAGACTCTCTTGAGTTCTGGGTTGAATATAACTTGTAAACTCTGCTTGAGACTGTTTTAACTGCTCTATGCCTATTTTTTGTTTTGCGAACAGTTTTTCTCATCTCCTCCAAGTGTCTATTGTGTTCCTGTTCAAAGTGGTTGATGTGGTTATTTAACTACTCCCGGATTTCCTCTTTCATAGTATTGATCATGGTGTGATGATCATGCTTTGAAAGTCGTTATCTTGGGTCTAGCTTGCTTAGCTATATTCTGTGAATTTTTTCTGATTGGAATCTATCATTATGGGGTTAATTCTTTTGGTGGGAAATTTGTTTTCTCAAGTTTTTTGTTTCTTATGGATTTGCACTGTGACTTGGGCATTGTTGTTTTATCTCTTAAGACCTTCTTTCAGTTTCTGTGTGTTTTTGACTGAACTGAATTAGTTGGTATTTGTACTCTCAAGCAGTTATTACTAGTGTTTGCCTTGGAGTTGGGTACGATTGTCTGTTGTTATTGTTATTTCCCAGATGAGGCTATTAGACTGTTAGTACATCAATTAAGTCAGGTTTAGTGAACAGGGGGTGAATATTAGTATGGTAGTGCACTTTTACAACTTAGTACCTTGGTGATATGGGAGGGTGAGTGGATAGTTCCTGAAGTTTTATGTTTTGGGGGTGGCTATATAGAAAAGTTAATCTACAGTGACATAATTGAAAGGAACAGGGTGGTAAAATGCAGTTTACTTATCTTTGAGCTGGATGTGAAGAATCTCTCCCATATGATAAGATGATTTTAGAGGACTTCAGATATATGGTCTTTGTCCCCTGAAGCTTTGGTTGGGTTTTCTTTGGACTCTGTTGAATTCTGAGGAGCAGTGTGTCCTGCCTGGACCATGAGCATACTGGGCAGAAAGAGGAGAGCTGGTAGATGTGGGCGCAGTTCATCTGGGACCTGGGGTGTGGCCTAGTGGCCCTCCATAGCCCAGAGCAGACTGGGTGCTGCTCAGGCTGGCTGGTGGGAGGAGCTGAGACCAGCAAGTGACCTGGGGGCTTGGGATGGGTTGGGGGGATTGGCCTGATGAGCAGTGTGTCTTCGCTGGACTGCAAGCTTCCCAGGAGGAAAAAGAGGAATAGCATTTTCTTGGTACTTTCCCAAAGGAGTGGAAAACTATATCCACCTAAGAACCTTCATCTACATGTTCATATCATTTTTATTCATGCTTGCCAAAAACAGAATTAACCACATATCTTCCAACTATTTCATGATTTAAATAAAGTATAGGATATCAAAATAATGGAATGTTATTTAGCTCTCCAATGAAATACTCTATTAAATCATAAAACATAAGACCCTGGAGGTTACTCTGAAAACTTTTGACAATGTAAAAGAAGACTTTCTGTAAAGGATATGTACTCTATGACCTGGTATATGACATTTTGAAAAAGTGAATCTAGGAAGGTAGTAAAGAGATCAGTGACTGTGAGTGACTGTGGGAGAGGGAAAATGAGTAACTAAACCACAGAAGTTTCAGGTTAGTGAAGCTATTCTGTGTGATACAATAATGATGACTATATGCTATTCCACAATAGTCCAGGCTGATAGAATGAATTACATTCAGTGTGAGCACTAATATGAACCTTGACTTTTGGGTGGCAATAATGTCACAACTTAGGGAGAATGTGCTATTATGATGGGAGAAATTGCTGGTAGGGAAGGCTGCATGTGTTAGGAATACAAGATATTTCTCACTCAACTGTTTATTGTAGATATATCATGTTTCTAAAAAAAATGAAGTCCATCCTTTTAAAAAAGAAAGCTTATATTTATTTTGTTCTTACTAAATTATTATATTTGTTTATAACTATAAGGGCCCAAACATAGTCTTTTAAAGTGACTTTAATCTTTAAAGTATAGGTGAGTAGTTCAGAAGTGATTTACCTAGTCTTCCAAAGGAACAGAACAAGGAATCTAAATTAGATGCCACTTGTGCTACAACGTTTTAGTTTTTATTTTAAATTTCTGTAGAATTCATCCCTGGAGGACACGTGATTTTTAGGAAAGTCTGGGTATATGATCGCTTCTTCCTTCCCTCACCTGTCTGTGCTTGTTGGATTTTTATGGGGTTGGATCTCAAAGGGGAATTCCATGGTTAAATGTTGGGAACAGTGTTGATCAGGGTATGAAGAGCACTGACTGCTTAGTGGGAGAACTTAGAAAAATGTTCATGGTTGTGTCCAAGGATTCCAAACACAAATTTAATAAATTCTTTTTTATTATTATTATTATTTATTCAATTGTGCACATGTGTGTGCGTGTATGTGTGTGTCTGCATGTGTGTGTGTGTGTAGAACCACGGACAAATTCAGGGAACCACCATGGACCACCTCCTCCTTGTTTACTCTGCCCCGGGATTCACAGGCTCCTCCTTACCAGGACCAGAAGTGCAGGCACCCCCCGCTTCTGCCTGGCATCTATACGTGGGGTCTAGGATCCGAACTCAGGACCTTCCACTTGCAAGGCAGAGGCTTAACCTCTGAGCCACCTCTCCATCCCAAATTTAATAAATTCTTTGATGGATTTGCTGATGGTACCAAAGAAAGAAGGAGGCAAGGAAGGAAGGAACGAATGAAGGAAGGAAGATCAGGAGAGAAGTCACTTAAAGAAGGAAGGAATTGATGAGGGAAAGAAAGAGGCAAAAGCAAGGGAGGAAGATATTTCTAAGTGCCTATTGTGTATGAGCTATTATAAAATATTATATATGTAGTAATATATTTTTAATCACAACAATAATTTAAGTGTGGGTAGAAGAATAATTATCCATAATTTTATATGAAATAAAACTGAGGCTCATAAGTTTTGACTAACTTTATGAAGAGTACAAAGACATTAAAAAGCGTATTAAGATTCAGTATCTAGGCATATCAGAACCTGGATTATCATCCACTCTTGTTTTAGTGCTCCCCCATGAAATGTTCACCAAGATCTTGAACAACTTCAGGATCAAGTTTTCCAGAGTTATTAATCTGTTCTTTCTGAACAAAGACAAATATAATGTGCATCATGGACTCAGGCTGAGTCCCAACAGGATTAAAATTAATATTTGATAATGTTTCTATTAAGCAGTACTACTCTGGCTATATAGTGTTTCATGTATCAAATTACTCATTTTCCATGGAATTATGAATGAAAAAAATGTGACTCTAGGTCCCTGTGGGAACTGGGAACTTAAAGAGAGGAAAATGTTGGGGACTTTCCAGTTCATACAACTTTCTGTATTCTGTGATCTGGAATTGGCTCCTCTTCCATCTGTCTTCACTGTCAACTTGCAACTGATTAGAGTCATGGTTATCAAAATGTCAACAGGAAGTTCTCAGTTTGAAAAACATATCTCCTGTGTTAAAAGACCCACTTAAATTCAGTTGTTTGCATTTACACACATTATATCCCTAGAATTTACACTCCTAATTTAGCTTATTGGAGTTCTCTGGCCTGTAACAAGGCTAAATTTTACTAAATGATATGTGACAAGATGTAAGTAATGGAACTAGAAGAAATGCTACTTTTACATACTAAAATTATAATAGATGAAAAAATTAATGACCATTTCTACCTAATGCTAGGCTCAGTGGTTATATTTCATGAAAAATATTTATTCCATTATTTGCAGGTGAGAAAAACCTCTCTGATTCCATGGGCAATTAACCTAAAGACACATTAAATAAACTATCAGGATTTACACTGAGATCCAGTATGTCTTTGATATGCTGAATGCTCAGCCTCTCTTAATTTGATGCAATAACATACTAACACAAGAAATAAAAGATTCTTGTTCTTTTGGAGTCCAGTTGCTTATATGCTTTGGGCAAGTTTTTCCAATGTGTGTATATAATAGCAACTATTTATGAGATGTTTGGAGTACTGTCTTCCTACCTAGAGATTCATAGGCTGTTCTTTTCTAGTGTTCTATTTCCTTCCCTTTTTTTAGGTTCTTGTTCTAGTTAACAGTAATTGGAACTGTTAACAATAACACAAATGTGTTCCATTCTGACAAATGGGTCTTGAGTCCAATCTCAAGAAAGTTGTTGGTTATCTCCTTGATACTAATGCCATGATTACACTGGTGGTCATTTGTTGCCATTTTGTTTTTTATTGCAACCTGCATCTCTCATAAATTGATGAGGTCTTTGATTATTTTTCTCCTTCAGCAACTTCTACAGTATTCCTTGGTACTGTGAAAGCAACAAACAAGGAGGAAACTCTTGCACCAGTTCCAGTTGATGAATTTTGCCCATGTTCTATAATTCATATGTACTGCATCTTCTAAAGTGTTCTCATAGAGTCCAATAGAATAATCTACTTCTATTCTCTGTTTCATTTTCTCTTGTCCATTTCTTCTTTCTGTGCTCACTTTTAAATAAAATAGACTAATTAAAGAAGTAGGTTCAGGCTTATTTTTCTGCTCCAGACCTGGACCTATGTGGACTCCCTGCTCCTCAGGTAGGCCGCATAGACCATGCCCCAGGCCTCAGGTTATCTGCATGCCTCACTAGTAGCCAGCCTACCAGGCCCTGGGGAAAGCCTCTAGGCCATGCCCCAGGCCCCAGATCATCTGTGCACCCCACTAGCCACTCTGCCTTTCTGTCCCCATCCTGGGCAGGCTCTCTGCTCCTCAGAATTCAACAGAGTTCACAGAAAACCCAAACAAAGGCTAGGAGATCAACACTATTCATCTGAGGTCTTCTGTTTTCCCAATCAAACAAACTTAATAGGTACCCTGGTCCCCTCCCTCCCTCCACCCCTCCCCAATTCCCCTTGCACCTACCTCCCCATTCCCATTTCTTTTACCCCCCTCTCTTTCTCCCAGTACCCCCTTCTTCCCCCCTCCCATTCCCTGAAGCATCCTTTAGTGTGAAGGTCAAACCTCCCTCTGCATCCTCCACTCTAATGAGGTGTAAGGACCCAGTGGCATTGCCCAGAGCCCTTTCTTGTACTTCCCTTTAGTATGGGAACACTATTGTCACTGTTAATTCCTTGCCTCTAAGGATCCTAGTGCCTGTGATCCCTGTTAGACTTTGGGGGGTATGGGGGTTGTCAGGCTCAATGCCTGCTCTCTGGATGATACATTGGCATCTGAAACGGGCTGTTGATAGGTGCTCCTTCCCTGGGGGGTTTAGTTTGCCTCTTGTCTACAAGACAATGGCAGGCCAAACTCCTTCTTGGATCGCTTTTCTTTCTCCTAGAAACTGGCTGGGCTGCTTCTCCAACAGTTCCTTCCTGCTTATCTGAAATATGCTAATGCACAGACCAGGTAACTCTGTTTTGAGGCATACATTGTCCATTCCTTTCTAGCAACAAAGTGCCATGCCTGCTTATCTGGAAACATCCTGCCTGGTCCCACAGCAAGTAGATGTTGCTCCTGCCTTTTCTTTGTTAACTGGAATGTATACGTTTTACATAATCCTGTAAAGAATTTGGCCCTGTTCCTTGACTTTTCCCTATAAATACTATGTATGTTACAATAAAGTTGGCTTAGATGATGGATATCCTAGGGTCCCTCTGACCCGATATCTGATCAATTCCTACCGCTCCCACTTCTGTTTCCTGCATGTAAGTCTATGCTGGTTCCTGGGCCCAGATGGGGGGAGGTCATTGACATGTCAGTCATTGCACAGGTCATGCAAAGTCTGATGATGGCTACTGTAGCCCTAACTTGTGTGGAGCACATATTGTAAAATCATCCAATCATACAGGAGAGAATCTTCACATCCAGCTCTAAGATAAGTGAACCCTTTTTACCATCTTGTTCCTCTCGATTATTAGTCACTGTAGTTTAACAGTTCCATATAGCCACCCAAAAAACCATACAAGTTCAGCGACTATACCATTCAGCCTCACATGTCACCAAGGAAGTAAACCTAAAAAGTGCACTACCATACTAATATTCAATACCTGTCTACTAAACCTACCCCAGTTGATGGATTAACAGTCCAATAACATCATGTAGAAAAAAGCACCAACAACAGACAGGCATACCCAACAATAAGGCAAACACTAGCAATCACTGCTCAAGTGTAGTGATACTGTCTAATTCAGTTCAGCCTAAAACAAAAAGAAGGACATAAAAGATAAAACAAAAATGCCTAGGTCTCAGCACAAATCCATGAGAAACAAAAACCAAGACAACAAATATCTTACAAAAAGAATCAACACCATAATGATAGAATCCAACCAGAACAAACTCACAGAAAATAGTCCAAGAAAGCAATACCCAACCAAGATAATGATTTTCAAAGCCTGATCTTTATTATGATCAAAACAATAAAAGAAGAAATCCAGGAGGATTTAAATAACTGCATCACCCAGTTTGAATAGGAACACAACAGGCACTTGGAGGAGATGAGAAAAGCAGTTGAAGAAACAAAAATAGGCATAGAGCAGTTAAAATAATCTCAAGCAGAGGTTAAACTTGGACTAAAAGACAAGCTAACTACAACCCAGAACTTAACAGAGAGTCTTATCAGCAGAGCTAATACAGCAGAAAATAGAACATCAGATCTTAAAGACAAAGTGGAAGAACTAACCAGTTCAATTGAAGAGGTTGTTAAAGCCAAAAAGATATTTGAGAGGAATATTTAAGAGTTATGGGACACCTTGACAAGCTTAACATGCACATTCATGGAATACCAGAACCAGAATCCCAAAATACCACACCAGAGGAAATTTTTCAAATTATCATCAAGGAAAACTTTCCACCTCTAAAGAAATAGAGGCCCATCCAAATTCAACAGGCATTCCATACCCTAAACAGGTATGACTAAAATAAAAACTCCCCACAGCAAAAGTAGTCAAAACACTACACGGACAAGAAATAAAATGTGCTGAGAGTTTCAAGAGAAATAAAACAAGTCACTTTTAAAGGTTAACCTATTAAAATAAGAAATGGTTTTTCAATGGAAACAGTAAAATCCAGAGGAGTTTGGAGAGACCTATTTCAAGTATTGAATGAACACAAATGTCAACCCAGGCTGATATACCCAGCAAAACTATTAGTCATGATCTAAAGGGAAAGAAAAATTTTTCATCATAAAGACAACTTGAAAGCTTACATGACCCCCAAACCAGGCCTTCAAAAATGCTGGAAAAGATACTCAAGCTTTAAGAAAAGAACAACCATATCCAGGAGGACTGAAGGGAAGTATAATACCACCAAAACCTAAAAACTAAATAGTATACTTATGATGAAAGCCAATAAACACAAAAAAGTTCAGGAAATAAAAGAAATTTCTTTCTCTATTATCATACTAAACATCAACAGAATTAACTCACCAATCAAAAGACACAGGTTACAAACATGGATTAGAAATCACAGCCCATTCATCTGATGCCTTCAGGAAACACATCTCACTACAAAAGATAGGCACATTCTAAAAGTAAAAGGCTGGTCAAAAATTCTTCAAGCTAATGGAACCAGGAAACAAGCAGGGGTAGCAATTATGCTATCTGACAAAGTGGACTTCAAACCACAGAAAATTGTAAAAAATACAGATGGATACTACATTTTGGTCACAGGTACAATTGCCCAGGAAGACTTCACAATATTGAGCATATATACACATCTAATATGGGCTAATCCACATTCATTAAGCAAATGGTACAATGTCTAAAACAAGATATCAATCCTCAAACTGTAATTAATACTCAGGGATTTCAATACTGTACTCTGAACATGGGATAGGTCAAGAGGCCAAAAACTTAACAGAGACACATTGGAACTAAATCAAACCCTTACTGAAATGAACCTTGCAGATCTCTCTCAAACCTTCCACACAAGCACCAAGAAATACACATTTTTCTCAGCGGCCCACAGAACTTTCTCCAAAATAGACCACATATTGGGCCACAAAATGAATCTCTACATACACAGGAAAGTTGAAATTATAGCCTGTACTCTATCAGACCACCAAAGTTTGACATCTGCAACACAACAAACAGCAGAAAATACACTAACTCTTGGCAATTAAACACTAGGATGCCAAATGAGAATTAGGTTCAGGAAGAAATCAAAAAGGAAATTCAAGATTTCTTAGAAGCAAACTATAATGAAAATACAACATATCAAAATCTCTGGGACACGATGAAAGATGTTATAAGAGGTAAATTATAGATCTTAAAATCTATGTCAAAAAATGAACTTAACAATGCAGCTTAAAGCTTTAGAAACATGGGCTGGAGAGGTGGCTCAGGGGTTAAGCCTCCACCTTGCAGGCGGAGGGTCCTGAGTTTGGATCCCAGATCCCACGTATAGACGCCGGGCGGAAGCGGGGGCGGCCTGCGTTTCGGGTCCTGGTAGGGCGGAGCCTGTGAATCCCCGGGCAGAAGGAGGTGGAGGCGTCCATGGTGGTTCCCAATTCGTCCGTGGTTCTACACGCACACATGCGCACGTACAATTGAATAAATAATAATAATAATAATAAAAAAAGCTTTAGAAACACAAGAGCAATCTGATCCCAAAAGCAGTAGAAGAGAGGAGATTAGCAAAATCAGGGGCAAAATATCTGAAATTAAGATAAGGAAAATTATACAAAGATGAACCAGACGAAAAGCTGGTTCTTTGAAAAAAATCAATAAAATCGATACACCCCTAACTAAATTAACCAAAATCAAGAGAGAGAAAATTAATAAAATTAGAAGTGAAAATGGAGTTATCACAACTGATACCCAAGAAATTCAGAGAATTACATGGTCATATTTCAAAAACTTATACTTTGTGAAATTTGATAACACAAAAGAAATGGATGAATTCCTGAGTAAGCACGACTTACCTAAATTGAATCAGGAAGTTTTTAATTATTTAAATAGTCCTATAACAAATGAGGAAATTGATAAAGTAATCTCAAATCTTCCCACCAGAGAATGTCCTGGACCAGGTGGATTCAGCACAGAATTCAACTAACACTGATACTCCTTCAACTGTTCCATAAAATAATGAAGGAAGGAGCACTTCCAAATTCTTCCCATGAAGCTAATATCATACTGATCCCAAAACCTAATAAAGATATACTTAAAAAAGAAAACTGTAGGCCAATCTCTGATAAGCACAGATGCAAAGATTCTCAACAAAATCTTAGGAAATCAGAATCAAAAACATACCAAAAAGATTATTCAATATGATCAAATAGGCTTTATCCGAGGCACACAAGGTTGGTTCAACATATGCAAATTGATAAATGTTATCCATCATATAAACCAGTCCAAAGTCCAAGACCACATGATACTCTTGATGGATGCAGAAAAAGCCTTTGACAAGATCCAGCCTCCTTTTATAATCAAAACCTCAGAGACAATTGGAAGAGAAGGTATTTGTTTCAACATATTTAAAGCTGTATACAACAAGTCTACAGCAAGGATTATACCCAATGGGGGAAATCTTGACACATTCCCGCATCAATCAGGAACTAGAAAATGCTGTCAACTCTCACCACTTCTACTCAATATTGTATTTAATTGGCAAGGAATATCGGATTCAAATTGGCAAAGAAGAAGTCAAGATATCTCTAATTTGAAGATGAAATGATATATATCTGAGTGATCCTAAAAACTCCACCAGGAAACTCCTGGAACTAATACAGAAGTTCAGCAAAGTGGCAGGTTACAAAATAAACGTGAAAAAAATCAGTGGCCTTCCTATACACCAAGGATGAAAGAAGTGAAAAAGTCCTAAGAGAAACAATCCCATTTACTATATGCATAAAATATGAAATATCTTGGTATAAATCTAACCAAAGAAGTAAGACATCTTTATAATGAAAACTTTAAAAACCTAAATAAAAAAATTATAGAAGATACCAGAAGGTGGAAAGACCTTCCATGCTCCTGGATCAGCAGAATCAGCATCATAAAAATGACCATCCTACTAAAAGCAATATACAGATTCAAGGATATACCAATCAGAATCCACAAGCAATTCTTTAAAGAAATTTATCAAATAATCTCAAAATTCATATGGAAGCACAAAAGACTAAGGATAGCCAAAACAATCCACAGTAACAAAAACACTGCTGGAGGTATCACCATACCAAACCTTAATCTATACTACAATCCATAGTAATGGCTCCAAAATAGACATGTAGATTAATGGAAAAGTGTTAAACATCCACATATAAGCCCACATAATTACAGCCATTTGATGTTTGAGGAAGGGCCCAAAAAATCCAATGGAAAAAGAACAGCATCTTCAACGAATGGTGCTGGCAAAACTGGATATCCACCTGCAGAAGATTAAAACTGGACCCGTACTTGTCGCCATGCACAAAAATTAATTCCAAATGGATCAAGGACCTCAATATTAGGCCAGAGACTACAAAAGCCCTAGTTGATTGGACTAAGTCAACAATTCCTAAACAGAAATCCAATAGCATAGTCACTGGAAGCAACACTCAACAAATGGGATCTTATGAAATTAAAGAGCTTCTTTTCAGAAAATTAAGCGACGTATGTACTCCCTAACAGGTGGCTCCTAGTACCACCCACTTAGAGACACTTAAGGATAATTCTCTGTAATACCTACAGTAATTGCAAAGATTATGAACAGGAAGGACGGGGAAGGAGGGCCACACCAGAAACAAGGAGAGAGGGGACCATGTTACAGCAGAGAAAATAGGTCACCATCAAGGACTGCAAGGGGTGACATCCAATACCCATCAGGATGGAGTGAAGGGCATTGCAGGAGCAGCAAAAGTGAAAAAAAAATTAACAAACCATAATCTAGAACATCAGAGACTCTATATCAACCACCTGGAACTAGGTCAGCCTAATCTCTCCCAGTCCTGAAGCTCAGGGAAATTTGCGGAAGAGGGGGCGGTAAGATTGTAAGAGCACAAGGATGGGAGGAGCAATGATATGCAAGATACTCCACACAAGTTAGGGCTGAAGCAATCATAACTGGACTTTACATGCCCTGAGCAATGTCCAACACACTACTAACCCCACAAAGTCTACATTTGCTAAAGGCTCTAGTATCCTTGAAGGAAAGGGATTGACAGCCACAGTAGTGTTCTTTTTTTTTTTTTTAATTTTTTTATTATTATTATTATTTATTCAACTGTGTGCATATGCGTGTGTATGTGCGCACGCGTGTGTCTGTGCGCGCGTGTGTATGTCTGTGTGTGTGTAGAACCACGGACGAATTCGCAAACCACCATGGACGCCTCCACCTCCTTCTGCCCCGGGATTCACAGGCTCCGCCCCACCAGGACCAGAAGCGCAGGCCGCCCCCGCTTCCGCCTGGCGTCTATACGTGGGATCTGGGATCGGAACTCAGGACCTTCCGCCTGCAAGGCGGAGGCTTAACCCCTGAGCCACCTCTCCAGCCCCCACAGTAGTGTTCTTATGCTTAACCGGAACACAGGAAAGGGTTCTGGGAAATGCCACTGGGTCCTTGCACCTCATTGGAGAGGAGGACCCAGAGGAGAGTTTGGCATGCACATTAAAAGATGCTCCGGGGATGGGAGGGGGAGGCACTGGGGGATGGGGAGGGAGGGGGTGTGGGGGGATTGGAGGGAGGGAGGGGACTGGTGTACCTGTTAAGTTTGTATGAGTGGAAATAATAAAAATAAATTTAAAAAAGAGCTTCTGTTCAGATAAAGACATAGTAACCCAAGCAAAACAGCAACCCACAGAATGGGAGAAAATCTTCACTAACCACATATCTGGTAGAGCTCTATTATCCAGAGTTCACAAAGAACTTAAAAAAAAAAAAAAAAAACCAAGGACATAAATGGCCCAATTGAAAAATGGGCCTCACATCTCCAAAGAAACATTTTCAGGGACGAAATTGAAATATCTAACAAATATCTTAAAAAATGCTCCACCTCTTTAGCCATCAGGGAAATGCAAATCAAAACTTCCCTAAGATATCATCTCACCTCCCCCCCACCTCCAGGCTGGATGAATGGCAAAAATCCATAATACAAACAACACTAAATGCTGGACAGGTTGTGGAGAGAAGGGAACTCTCATACACTGCTGATGGAAATGCAAGCTTATTCAACCACCCTGGGGATGAGTATAGCGATTTCTAAAAAAGTTAAAGATTGAAATGCCATGTGACCCTGCTATACCACTTCTGGGAATAATCCCCCATAATGCAGCAATTTACTACAGTGATATGAGCACAACAATGTTCATTGCACCACTATTTACAATTAGCAAATTCATGGAACTAACCCAAAGTTAGTGGATAAGACGAGTGGATAAGTAAATGTGGTACATTTATACAAGGGAATACTACTCAGCCATCAAAAAATATGACTTAATGAAATTTTCTGGGAAATGGATGGAATTAAAAAATTATATTGAGTGAAGTATCTCAGACACAGAAAGTTAGATACCATTTGTACTCCTTAGTAGGGGATCCCAGTTCCAAACCCACTTATTGACATATTCAAAAGAAAATCTCTGTAATACCTACTGTAATCACAAAGGATTATAAACAGGAGGGAAGGAGAAAGAGGGCCTCAAAAAAATGACATAGGGGATCATGCTTCAGTAGAGAAAATAGGCCATGGTTGAGTATTGCATGTAAGTTGTGAGACATCTGGTGTCTCACTTCCCTTCTTGTTCATTTGCAACTGAACAGTTTTGATCTCACCAATCACAGAGGGTATAGGGACTGGCAGATAGATCGTAACCACCCAGCAAATGGAACACTGACCTCCTCTTACTGCTGTGTGCTACCCCTATCTTCCATCTACCCTTGAGTCTCCTCTTATATTAAGGTCTTCATTTAAACAGTCTTTTATCTTTGGTTAGGAGGTGACCTTCGATATCAATCAGGATGCAGCCAAGGGCAGTACAGGAAAAGCAAAACTGAAAACAACAACAACCCATAATTCAGAACAGCAAAGACCCTACATTAATCACTTTAAACTAGACCAACCAAATCTCTTCCCATCCTAATGCTCACGGAACATTACAGAAGAGGGGGCAGCAAGATTGTAAGAGCCTAAAGATGGGGAGGACCAACAATATGCAAGATAGTCCACACAAATTAGGGCTGCAACAGCCAGAATTGGACTTTACTCGACCTGCAGAATGACTGGCATGTCAATGACCCTCCAAAAGTAGAGAATGGATCACAGGGGAGAAGGCTCCAAGTAGTAGGATCCTTAGAGACAAGGGAGTAACAGTCATAATAAAAGGGGCTGGGATTGAAAGGGGTGAAAGGAAAGGGGGGAGGGGAGAGAGTTCAAGAGGGGGACAACTCTAGAGGGAAGGAGGGAGGGAGACAATGTGGTTACCTATTGAACTTGTATGCTTAGGAAAAAATAAAATGTGGAAGGAAAAATAATTAAATAAAAAAGTTAGTTTCAGAAACTCACTTTGTTAGAACCCTTATTAAGACATCAATGCTATTTACCATCCATTTATCCAGCAAGAATATAATATAGTATCAGAGACTCAAAAGCTTATAGTGAATGGATGAAAATAAATAAAGCCATTGGGATTAAATATTTAGTGATTTCATTTCCAGGGTTCAAGTAGTACCATAAAGAAGTCCCTGATCTTTTCTCTCTGTCTCTGTCCCCCCCCTTCTCTTTCTCTCAGTGACACAAAGTTTTTCACTCAAGTGACAGTGATACTCAATGCAGTTTGGTGGTATTCTTACAAAATTGTCTTCCAAGTGATAAAATAGAAACCAGATGCTCCTGCTTATTGTAATCATTCCATCTTCATATTTTCTACTTCTAATTATGCAAAAATAGGGGAAGATGCATATATTTTTATGACAGAATGATGTAAGTTACATCACCTGTGTTCATTGTTTAATGGCTGAAACATGGTCACCTTTCTCTTGCTACAGGCAATGCTAAGTGGGAATGTACCTTCCAGTATTCCAAGAAATAGATTGCCTCTTACAGGAACTCAAGCAAGATTATTCAGTAGAGTTGCAAAAGCATTGGTAAGTGAGACGGTTTTTAATTAATTAGTTTTTACATGAATATAGAGAATTTATGGTATTTCAAAGAAGTTTTATAGATGACAAATTTGGTGATGATACTTGGAACAAAAGGAAATCCCTGGATAAAAATCCACACAGAGCGAAGTCTCCAAAGTAACGTGACGTTCTTGGAAACCGGTGTCCACTGGCCCCATGGCATATGCGAATCGCTTTCCTAAGTCGTCTATTTATTTTGGAAGTGATAGGACAGATATCTTAACAAATCTCCTCTCATCCAAGAGTTTCTGAAACATTCTTCATGGAGCACAGTTTAGTTAAAAATCAACCCACTGGATAGGAGAAAATGATGCAGGAAAGAAAAGGCAACAGTATTGAACTTGTCATTAATGCAGGTGTAAAGGTTACTCTTAACTATTGCTGTGAGAGAACACTCAAAGCCAATCAACTTAAGGGAGAAAAGGAGGTTTATTCAGCTCACAGTTCCAGAGGGGAGGCAGTTTCTCATGGCAGAGGCGCATGGCTGGCTTGTCAAAGCTGGAGGAATGTAAGTTACCGCAGATATCTTGGAAGCTGAGAGCTGCAGACTGATTGCTGCAAAGGCAGACCAATCCACCTCAAGCCCCACCCCTTGTGACTGCCTTCCTCCAGCAAGGCTCCACCTCTCAAGGTGCCATGACTTTGCCAAACACATGAGACTGTGGGGGACACATTTCAAACCATAACAGCAGGTAACTGTGGCTTGAGCCTGGGAAGGATTGTTGAAGGATTTTCTTTTTCCCATTGTAATATCATGATTTATGACCTGATTCTCTATCTTGCATATTGGAACACACAAGCTATGTTTTAGAATGCCATTCCCAAAACTGTAAAAAGGAACAGTATTCATAGCAAGAATAGTTAATTTTCATTTCAGTCATTATTTTCAGCTTTTATGAAAGACTAGGTGCATACAAATTTCAATGATGAGATCTTGTGAAGTTTTCTTTAACTTTATCAGTCTAACTTATAAACACTCAATCAATATTCTATGTATCTATGTTTAAATATATATGTGCAACTTCTAAGAATTTTGTTAAAATTGTAATGAGATATGGAAAATATATCAATATTGTTTGCTAAGAACATTTTAGATGAAGTACTGTCTAATCTACTCACCATCAGACTATAAAGGCTCCTCTTGTAAATTAACTAGGTAAGACCACTGTTGGCAAATGATTTAGCACCAACAAGTTATTGAAAATGGAGCCTCACACCTTTAAGAAATATAATGACTGGATATTCAAAAGTCAAGGTCAAGTTATAATTTGGAAGACACCAAATTCCCAAGAAAAAATCCTTTTTGGTAATATCTTCATGTTACCATTGCAATGATAGCTGTACTTTAAATTGTATATAGTCTGGATATATTGAGCACATAATATTTAAGAAGTAAAATGAAGCCCTCCTCCCAATTCTACTATTATAAAGAAATTAATCAACACTTCACATTAAAAAGGTCTATTCTCTCAACAGCAAGTCAGTAGAGAATGTGTAGGACAATTTCTAAAGAAGCAATTAAATGCCTTATTATTTGTTGCAGTATATTTCCAGCATTGGAGGATTTTGAAAAGATTCACATCATTGATCTGAGAAGATCAAAAGTTATTCAGAGGAGATATCGGATGTTATCTAACTCTTAAAGCTTCTCAGTATATTTAATACAATCTCCTTCAAAATGGTGGCTGTTTGTCAAAGTTAACCAGTGAAATTAGCTCCAGTCTTTTCTGCTGTAGTTGGTGCTCATGGAAATAGTCATTCTCTCACACCTAAAGTATGTGTTTCATCTACTTCTATCTCCCCAAACTCATGTGTTAATACTTTAATGCCAACATGCAATAATACTGGGACATAATTTTTAAAGGATACTTAAATAAGGCAATAATGTAAAGATCTAAAATCATTGGCTTTCATATTTGAAAACCCATCAGAATGTTGAGGAAAGAGTCTAGCAACTAAAGAACTGTTTGCACAAGGAGAGACTAGAGTTTAGATCCCCAGTACCCATAGAAATACTCATGGCATCAGATGCTATCTATTCTTCCAGTCTTGGAATGCAGAAACTGGGGATTCCCAGAAATGCTGACTATATTGAGTAACCACATCTATGAGCAATGTGCTTAATTGATTTGATTGGGAAACCCTGGTTAAGAGTTTGTGTACACCTGGATACATAAGGTATAAAAACAATCAAGATTTGGGCTTCCACATGCATGTACACACATGAACACTCATATCTAAAAGCACATATATGCCCACACATATGCATACATGCATATAAACACATACTCATCACATAATATAAGATATAATATATTATATTGTGTATATAATATATAATACATTATATATATATATATTTATGAAAAGCCAAGAACAGACATTGGGTGCTAGAAATAATTTATCTCTGTCCTTTCTTCTCTCTGTTCCTCCTGCTCTCCCAATCTTCCAACCATGATCTATTCCTCCATCAAGGAGAGGTCATATAAGTATTCAGTAAAAAGTGGGCATGTGTCTTCCAGAATGAAGTTTCTTATCAGAACTGGAGCAATACATTTCTATTGTAGTTTTTGTTTTGTATGGAAATATTCCATGGCACTCCACACTGACCAATACACTATGCACTCATATTTACTTCATTTTGGCTTATGTTGATTGAATTTTTACTTACCTTGTTGCTTGCTGTAGTAAGATTGCCCTTGACCTTTAGTCATGAAAAATTTGATCATTTTCTCAACATGCAAGGGTTGCTACCTTTTCCAGTGTGCACAGCAAACTATGTGTAAGTGTTGTCCTGGTTGTGAAATATTTTTCACCTTCTGTCATAGTTTTCTTTGTGTTGCTGTGATAAACCCTGACTAATATACCTTCCACACATTTAATAAAAGCAATTGCAGTTTCTAAATGTGGAGCATGGCAACTTACTTGCAGTTATTTAAACTAGTTACTGTATCATTTCCAGGCTTACACAAGTAACACAGTGAGAAATGGTAGTCTTAGCATTAAATTCTTCCTCTTTCTTTCAGAGGTAAACTCTTCAGGGAAATGGGAACTTAAATTTAGTAGAGAGTGAACATAAGTTTTAAAAGTGTGCCATATAGAATGATAGTCAGAGTGTCCCATTTCACATAATGCTTTGATTTCTGGATTCAATACTACATTTGTGTGTTGTTGTTTCAGCGAATATATGCTATTTTGAAAATACTGCTGCAGAGGTTTCTGGTACTTCACTATGTTCTTGTAGTGGTTAATACCATGCACTGCAAAAATACTACTGTAACTGCAAGGACTTTTTAAAACTAGTGTATTACTCAGTTTATATTTTATTTGGCAGTTACTTCCTAATAATGAATATGTAATAAGCCAATTTGACCTATGATTATATATCTATCTTTCAAATTTCAAGGACAAGAAAGAAAGGCAATTTCATCTCTTTATACACATAGGGATATGTAATTTATGATTGTGTGTATATATATATATATATATATTTCATTAAAAGACAATAATTTTTTTCCTGAGAACAGATGAGGTTTTACATAATCAACCAATCACAAAGTAACTGACTGGTTTTCTTGAGAGAATGTTCATGACAAAGATTCACCTTTGGTCTTTGATAGGGAGAGATTGAATGTGTTTAGGATAATAGCCTAGGTTAGACTTGGGAATAACATCCATCCCATGCTGCCCGTTCATGCATATAGACAATCTCTGTCACCATGAACATTTATTCATGGATACGTTATGCTAGTATCAAGCTAGTAAAAGTCAGGTTGGCTAAAATCTACAAAATTCAGAGTAAAGTAATAATGGCAATGAATGTTTTCATAGCATATAAGAAAAATTCTGTATCTCCATTTTCTATTAAGTATGACTTCCCTTTAGAATTTGTTTCTATTGGCATAAGTCTACTCATGTAAATTCTGTGCAGACTTCCTTTCTGCCTTTCTTATTATCCTAATTCCTACCCAACAAGGGTATTTATTTTCCAACATCCATGAGTTCATGCATCTTCATACCTGCTGTTGACTATCCAAGAGTTTTTCTCATGGCTGTACTCTCTGAAAGAATTCTCCCCATTATTCTTATCTATAAAAATCCCTAACTTTGTGGTATGGTAGTAGTCTTTTTAAAATTATTATCTATATAATAAATCGGTGCTAAAAATTCATTACTTTAATAGTCCTCTGAGGTTTTATGGTACACATTTCCCTTTTGCTGGCTTTAGTTCACAAGTCTCTTTCTAAGCTATTTATATTTTTGGAAACTTCGGGATCAAAAGTCCAAATATACATAAGAATACAATACAATATAATATAGAGTTGAATACTTATGATTAACAATGTCTCATGCCAGTCAAATACTTGAGCCACGGAATAATCCATCTTCCCTTATTATAAGCCACTATGTATGAACAGTGTTAATAATTATGCTATTGTATGCCAAAAGATCATCACTCACTTTCCACAAAAAATTCCTTCCTGATTTACTAATAATCAAACTCTAAATTCCAGTCACATGTGTCAGTTATATGCAAATTCTTCCAGTGACTACAGGCTTTCACATTTCTCTGAAATTAGAAACTTATTTAAGGATTACACATGGGTAATTTATTTTGGGACATAATCACATGGCTCAAAAATAATGAATATAGCTCCCTTCCCCCCCACTCCGCCGCCTGGGACGCGCGTGCGTGCAGTCCAGCCGGGTCTCACTGCACCGCGACCTAGAACCCCAGGCCTCCCGAGGGACCCAGCTCCTCCCACCATCCAGCCTGAGCCACGTGAGCAGGGCGTGGGAGGAGGAGAGGGCACCTCTTCTGCACCCGGGCCCCGCCCTCAGGTCCCCCAGGTTTAAATAGCACCCCGCCAACGCCCCATCCTCCCTTCCCCTCCACTCCGCCGCCCGGGTACCCGGGCGCGCCTGGTCCAGCCTAGCCTCACCCCGCTGCGACCTAGGTAAGCTCTGGTCCCCGCCCACCCTCAGAACCCCAGGCCCCCGCCCACCCCCAGAACCCCAGGCCCCCCGAGGGACCCAGCTCTTCTCACCATCCAGCCAGAGCAGCCGCGCAGGGCCTGGGAGAAGGAGAGGGCACCCCCCCTGCGCCCGGGCTCTCCCCCAGCTCGCCCAGATTAAATAGCGTCCGCCGATGCCCCATCCTTCCTTCCCCCACTCCGCAGCCTGGGACGCGCAGGGTCCAGCCTGGACTCACCTCAACCTAGGTAAGCTCCGTCTCCGCCCACCCCAAAAACTCCAGGCCAAATAATTCAGTTTAGTGAAAAACGCACAGAAATTAAAAGAAGATCTTAAGAGTTAAAACGACAATGCCAAAGTCAAAGTACAAATCCATGAGAAACAACACTCAAGTAAACAAATCTCCCACTGAAGGAATTAAATCCCATAATGTTAGATTCCAACCAGAACAAACCCATGGAAAATGGCCAAGAAAGCCTGACCCAGGATAACGACCTTCAAAATATGATCGTTACCATGTTCAATACTATGAAAGAGGAAATCCGGGAGGAATTAAATAATCGAATCAATCGCTTTGAGGAGGAACACAACAGACACTTGGAGGAGTTGAGAAAAACAGTGCAAGAAACAAAAACTGGCATAGAGCAGTTAAAGCAGACTCAAGCAGAGTTTAAAACTGAGCTAAAACACAAGTTATCTTCAACCCAGAACTCCACAGAGATTCTTATCAGCAGAACTAATGAAGCAAAAAACAGAATTTCAGATCTTGAAGATAAAGTGGGAGTATTAACCACCTCAATGGAAGAGGTTGTTAAAGCTAAAAAGATACTTGAGAGAAATATCCAGGAAATATGGGACACCCTTAAGAAGCCAAACATGCATATTCATGGATTACCAGAGCAAGAATCTCAAAATACCGCCCCTGAGGAAATTTTTCAAATGATCATCAAGGAAAACTTTCCTCATCTAAAAAAAGAGAGGCCCGTCCATATACAAGAGGCATTCCGCACCCCAAACAGATATGACCAAAACAGAAGCTCACCACGGCAAATAATAGTCAAAACACTCCACAATCAAGATAAAGAGCTGGTGCTGAGAGCTTCAAGGGAGAAAAAACAAGTCACTTTTAAAGGTAAACCTATTAAAATAACAAATGACTTCTCAGTCGAAACAGTAAAAGCAAGAAGAGCTTGGAGAGACATACTTCAAGTATTGAATGAGCAAAAATGTCAACCCAGGCTGATTTACCCTGCAAAACTATCCATCATGATCGAGGGAGAAAGAAAAATCTTCCAGCACAAAGACAACTTTAAGGGATACATGTCCACCAAACCAGGCCTTCAAAAATTGCTAGAAATGATACTAAAGCTTGAAGAAAAAAACAGGCATATCCAGGAGAACAGAAGGCAAGTATAACACCATTAAAAGTGAAGCAATATACTTATAAAAACTACTAAACATAATAAATGTCTGGAATCAAAAATAGTTTATCCATTATAACACTAAATGTTAATGGAAATAACTCACCGATCAAGAGACACAGATTACAAATTTGGATTAAAAATCACAATCCATCAATCTGCTGCCTGTAGGAAACCCATCTCACCACAAAAGATAGGCATGCCCTAAAAATAAAAGGCTGGTCAACAATTCTACAAGCTAATGCAAGCAGAAAACAGGTAGGGGTAGCCATTATGATATCAGACAAAGTGGACTTCAAACCAAAGAAAATTATAAGAGACACGGATGGATACTACATTTTAGTCACAGGTACAATTCACCAGGAAGACTTCACAATACTGAACATATATGCACCTAATATGGGCCCCTCCACATTCATTAAGAAAACCCTATAGCGTCTAAAGCAAGAAATCAACCCCCAAACGATAATTCTTGGAGACTTCAACACCGCCCTCTCAACATAGGATAGATCAACAGGTCAAAAGCTTAACAGAGACATAAACCCTTAAAGAAATGGACTTTACAGATCTCTATCGAACTTTTCACCCACACACCAAAGAATACACATTTTTCTCAGCAACACACGGAACTTTCTCCAAAATAGATCACATACTGGGCCACAAAACGAATCTACACATGTACAAAAAGGTTGAAATTTTTGCTATGTCCAGATTAAAGGTTTTAAAATCTAATAAAAATTTAATACTTTTACCTCTTAAAAAAAAAAAAGTTGAAATTCTAACCTGTGCCCTGTCAGACCACCATGGCCTAAAGTTGGACATCCACAACACAACAAACAAGAGAAAATACACTAACTTCTGGAAACTTAACAATATGATGCTGAATGAGAACTGGATTCAGGAAGAAATTAAAAAGGAAATTCAAGATTTCCTGAAAGCAAATGATAATGAAAATACAACTTACCAAAATCTCTGGGACACAATGAAAGCTGTTCTAAGAGGTAAGTTCATAGCTCTTAATGCCTACATCAAAAAAATGGAAACATCAGAAATAAACAACTTAACAATCCAGCTTAAAGCTTTAGAGAAACTAGAGCAATCTGATTCCAAAAGTAGTAGAAGAGAGGAGATTAGCAAAATAAGGGGAGAAATATCTGAAATTGAGATTAAGAAAACGATAGAGAAAATCAACCAGTCAAAAAGCTGGTTCTTTGAAAAAATCAATAAGATTGATACACCCCTAGCTAAATTAACCAAAAGCAAGAGAGAGAAAACCCAAATTAACAAAATTAGAAATGAACATGGAGTTATCACTACTGATACCCAAGAAATACAGAGAATTATAACATCATATTTCAAAAAACTTATGCTCTGTGAAATTTGACAACACAAAAGAGATGGATGAATTTCTAAGTAAACACAACTTACCTAAATTGAATCAGGAAGTTGTGAATTATTTAAATAGTCCTATAACATATAAGGAAATTGAAGAAGTAATCTCAAATCTTCCCACTAAAAAATGTTGTGGACCAGATGGATTCAGCACAGAGTTCTACCAGACATTTAAGGAGTTAATAACACCATGTACAAGACTTAATTCCAAATGGATCAAGGACCTTGATATAAGGCCAGAGACTATAAAAACCATAGTTGAAAGGATAGGGAACTCCCTCGAGCTGATTGGGCTAGGCCAACATTTCCTAAACAGACATCCAATGGTATAGTCACTGCTACCAACTCTCAACAGTTGGGATCTTGTGAAATTAAAGAGCTTTTGTTCAGATAAAGAGATTGTAATACGAGCTCAAAGGCAACCCACAGAATGGGAGAAAATCTTCATTAACCACATATCTGACAGAGCTCTACTGTCCAGAGTGCACAAAGAACTTAGAAAACTAATCACCAAGGAAACTAATGGCCCAATTAAAAAATGGGCCCTGGAACTTAAAAGAAACTTTACCAGGGATGAAATTAAAATGTCTAACAAATACCTTTAAACATGCTCCACTTCCTTAGCCATCAGGGAAATGCAAATCAAAACTTCCCTGAGATATCATCTCACCCCTGTCAGGATGGCAAAAATCCACAACACAAACAACAACAAATGCTAGAGAGGATGTGGAGAGAGGGGAACTCTCCTACATTGCTGGTGGGAGTGCAGGCTCATACAGCCACTCTGGCGAGCCGTCTGGAGATTCTTAAAGAAATTAAAGATTGAAATGCCACAGGAAGGAATACTACCAAATTCCTTCTATGAAGCTAATATCGTTTTAATTACAAAACCTAATAAAGATTTACTTAAAAAACAAAACTATAGGCCGATCTCCCTGATGAACACAGACGCAAAGATTCTCAACAAAGTCTTAGCAAATCAGATTCAAAAACACATTAAAAAGATCATTTACGGGGACCAAGTAGGCTTCATCCCCGGCACACAAGGTTGGTTCAACATACGCAAATCAATAATTGTAATTCATCATGTAAACCAGTCCAAAGTCCAAGACCACATGATACTCTTGATAGATGCAGAAAAAGCTTTTGACAAGATCCAACGCCTTTTATGATCAAAACGCTAGAGACAGTAGGTATGGACGGAACCTTTATCAATATAATAAAAGCTGTATACAACAAGCCCACAGCAAGGATTGTGCTCAATGGGGAACAATTGGAAGCATTCCCACTTCGATCAGGAACTAGACAAGGCTGTCCACTCTCACCACTTCTATTCAATATTGTACTTGAAGTCTTAGCTGAAGCCATAAGACAAGAAAGGGACAGAAGAGGGATTCAAATCAGCAAGGAAGAAGTCAAGCTATCCCTATTTGCAGATGACATGGTCTTATACCTGAGGGATCCCAAAAACTCCACCAGGAAGCTCCTGGAACTAATTGAAAAGTTCAGCAGGGTGGCAGGATACAAAATAAATGTGCAAAAATCAGAGGCCTTCCTATATGCCCAGAATGAAAGAAGTGAAAAAGCCTTGAGAGAAAAAATCCCATTTACTGTGGCCCCTAAAAAAATGAAATACCTTGGTATAAACCTAACCAAGGAGGTAAAAGACCTTTACAATGAAAACTTTAAAACCCTAAAGAAAGAAATAGCAGAAGACACCAGAAGATGGAAAGACCTTCCTTGTTCCTGGATTGGCAGAATCAACATCATAAAAATGACCATCTTACCAAAGACAATATACAAATTCAATGCTATACCAATTCAAATCCCAAAGCAATTCTTCAAAGAAGTTGACCAAACAATCTCAAAGTTCATATGGAGGCACAAAACACCCAGGATAGCAAAGACAATCCTGAGTAACAAAAACACTGCTGGAGGTATTACCTACCATACCAAACCTAAGTCTACACTACAAATCCATAGTTATAAAGACAGCCTGGTACTGGCTCCAAAATAGACACACAGATCAATGGATAAGGATTGAAGACCTAGATATAAGCCCACAAAATTACAGCCATTTGGTGTTTGACAAAGGGACCCAAAACATCCAATGGAAAAAGAACTGCATCTTCAACAAATGGTGCTGGCAAAACTGGATCTCCACATGCAGAAGATTAAAGCTTCATGTACAAGACTTAATTCCAAATGGATCAAGGTCCTTGATATCAGGCCAGAGACTATAAAAACCATAGTTGAAAGGATAGGGAACTCCCTCGAGCTGATTGGGCTAGGCCAACACTTCCTAAACAGACATCCAATGGCACAGTCACTGCTACCAACTCTCAACAGTTGGGATCTTGTGAAATTAAAGAGCTTCTGTTCAGATAAAGAGGTTGTAACACGAGCTCAAAGGCAACCCACAGAATGGGAGAAAATCTTCACTAACCACACATCTGATAGAACTTTGCTGTCCAGAGTGCACAAAGAACTTAGAAAACTAAACACCAAGGAAATTAATGGCCCAATTAAAAAATGGGCCCTGGAACTCAAAAGAAATTTTACCAGGGATGAAATTAAAATGTCTAACAAATATCTTAAAAAATGCTCCACTTCTTTAGCCATCAGGGAAATGCAAATCAAAACTTCCCTGAGATATCATCTCACCCCTGTCAGGATGGCAAAAATCCACAACACAAACAACAACAAATGCTGGAGAGGATGTGGAGAGAGGGGAACTCTCCTACATTGCTGGTGGGAGTGCAGGCTCATACAGCCACTCTGGCGAGCCGTCTGGATATTCTTAAAGAAATTAAAGATTGAAATGCCATATGACCCTGCTATTCCACTTTTGGGAATAACCCCCCATACAGCAGAGGTTCACGTCGATAGCACAAGCTCGACCATGTTCATAGGGGCACTGTTTACAATAGCAAAGTCATGGAATCAACCCAAATGTCCAACAGTGGATGAGTGGATAAGGAAACGGTGGTACATCTATATAATGGAGTACTATTCGGCCATCAAAAATGACGAATTACTGGAATTTGCCGCGAAATGGATGTCATTAGAAACAATTATATTAAGTGAAGTATCCCAGACCCAGAAAATTAAGTGCCGTATGTACTCCTTAGTAGGTGGCTCCTAGTACCAAACCCACCCAGCCCACCTAGAGACACTCATAGAAAAATCTCTGCAATACAGTAATTGCAAGGATTATGAACAGGAGGGATGGGGTAGGAGGGCCACATCAGAAACAAGGAGAGAGGGGATCATGTTACAGCAGAGAAAATTGGCCTCCATTAAGGACTCAAATAAGTAATGAGACATCTGATTAATTTCACAGACTTTCGTTCCTGATCATTTACTTCTGAGGGGGTATGATCTCACCAGAAGAGGAGGGCATATAGTCTGGCAGATAAAAAGTAATCATTTTGCAAATGGGTGATAGACCCCTCCCTTACTGTGGTTTTCCACTTTTATTACATCTACCTTTGTATGTGCTTTTATCACAAGACTCTAGTTTAACAGATTTTTAAAATTTTTTATTTATTTATTTATTATTTATTCAATTGTGCATGTGTGCGCACGTGTGTATGTATGTGTGTGTAGAACCACGGACGAATTCAGGAACCACCAGGGACGCCTCCACCTCCTCCTTGTTTACTCTGCCCAGGGATTCACAGGCTCCGCCCTACCAGGACCGGAAATGCAGGCCGTCCCCGCTCTGCTGGCGTCTATACATGGGATCAAAGATCCGAACTCAGTACCTTCCACCTGCAAGGCAGAGGCTTAACCCCTGAGCAACCTCTCCAGCCCCTAGTTTATCAGATTTTTGTCTCTGGCCAGGGGGTGACATACAATGCCCACCAAGATAGAGTGAAGGGCATTGCAGGAACAGCAAAACTGCAAAAGAAAATCAACAAACCATAATCCAGAACTTCAGAGACTCTATATCAACCACCTAGAAATAGGCCAGACTAATCTCTCCCCATCCTGAAGCTCAGGGACATTTGCGGAAGAGGGGGCGGTAAGAGTGTAAGAGCAAAAGGATGGGAGGAGCAATGTTATGCAAGATACTCCATACAAGTTAGGGCTGAAGCAATCATAATTGGACTTTACATGCCCTGCACATTGTCCAACACACTATTGACCTCACAAAGTCTAGCATCTGCTAAAGGCACCAAGATCCTTGGAGGCAAGGGATTGACAGCCACAGCAGTGTTCCTATACTTAAGGGGAACACGGGATAGGGTTCACGGAAATGCCACTGGGTCCTTGTACGTCATCGGAGAGGAAGGCCCAGAGGAAAATCAGGCATGCACAAGAAAGGACTCTCTGGGAATTGGGGCGGGAAGCACTGGGGGATGGGGAGGTAGGGGGATGGGGAGGGGGAGCAGGGGATTGGGGGAAGGAGGAGGGAGGGAGGGAACTGGTGTACCTATTAAGTTTGTATGAGCTGAAATAATCATAAAAATGTATTAATAATAAAAAAATAATGAATATAAAAACTGGAAACTTAGATGCAGCTTGAAATCCCTGCCCATTGGAGGTTGAGACAGCAGGTTCATGAGTTCTGGGATATATAGTGAAACAGATCAAACTAAACAACTATCTCCCAGGTGGAAAAGAGGGAATGAAAAGGAAAAGAATATAAACATGAACGGTTGAGTCTATAGGTGTCAGGTGCTCAAGTCTGCATGACCTGTTTATAAGTCTCTGAGCTGCTGCCCCAGTCTCGTCTTCGGCACATCAAGGAGGCTGCATGTATGTGGATGTCCCACCCTTTCATACTGCCCATTCATGGTGGTGAGAGGCTTCCACACAGAACTTATGCTTCGATGGCATAGATGCCCTGGAGCAGGAAGGACTATGTGGCATGAGAAGAAGCCGAAACACATTTAGGATGCATCTGGTGAAGCTAGTTTGTTTCTGTATAGAGTCAATTGTAGCAACAGAAATATGACTGAAATAAGATGATATTTTTGCCAATTGTTTTCACAAGTTTTCTCCAAGTACATGAAACCCTTTGTTTTCTACCTAATCTAAGTTCCATATATCCTTTAATTAGTTTTGTGGAAAAGTAATATAATTGACCAGAAAAAAGGCTAGCAGAGACTTGAAGACTTCTCATCAAGGGGGCAAAGTATCCATGTACTGTAAATGAAATACCATCATCCAGAGTCTTTGACTTATGTTATCCTATTAGCGTTAATGTATTTTGTAATTGATGAGATGTATTTTAGCAGTCGGACTTCAACCCCCAACTTATGATCATTTGATTTTTTGAAGAAAAATATTATTTAATATTTTAATGAATGTACTCACTGATTATATATATATATATCATGTTCTATCAAGTTGGCAAGAAGAGACCAATATAGGCAACCCAGATGAAATTCATTTTGATACACTTAGAAAAAAAAAACAAGAAAGTAGGAGGAGACTAATTGGAAAAGTTTGCAATGGGAAAGGAGGTCATGGAATTAGGTAATAAGAGGTGAAAATGTAATTCCATTGTATCCATTTATGAAACTCTAGAAGAATATAAATAAAAAACTTGAAAAAGCCTTAATAGAAGAATAGCTTATTTATTCACATAGCTTAAAATTTAAAAGTTCTTCCTAGCAAAATGAAACATATCTTTTAATAATCTGAACACATTTTTAAATATTTCATTAAGAGATCTTGTATAAGTGGTAACAGTGCAATATGAAATATTCAGGAAACATGCTAGTATGCTCATGATGTTTTTGAATAATATTTAAAAGCTTTATATTGCATGATTGAAGTTTATTTTAAGTGACATTTACCCACGAGAATAAAATGCATATTTAATAAAATACTAAATTTATACTATTATAAACTATTATATGTGCTTAAAACTATACACGTGCATGCATAAAGTTTCATAAAATTAATAATTATTAAAACTTGCCAAGTAGAACTATAAACTAACCAGACTGAGTTTTTTCCAAGCTACCCATTGATGTAAGCTAAGTTTTATGAATATTGACTTGTAAATCATAGAGAAATAAAATTAAGTTTATACTTTTGAGGAAGGAATAGTACTAAAATGTAAATAACTGAAAAACTGAATATTATTTTATCTTTTCCTAGGCTAATGTATATTTTATTCAAGTTTTGATTTCTTGAACTGTAAATCATAAACGTTAGGGCTGAAGAAGGATCATAAGTTCTAATTTCTGTAAACTAAAGGCGTTTCTGTTCGTTTTCCTATTCAAATTCTTAAAAGTTATACCTGAAATTAAAGACTAATTCTTAGTTTTTCAATTACTGTTTTTACTCTTATAGTTGGTACCTAGAGAAAGTGGAAAAAAGAAAGAGAATTGAAGGAATTCAGTGAATCCATGAGACCTGGAGAGTCGCCTAGTCAAACAGCATTTGGTTAATTACCAAGTATTACATCAACACTAGCCTGTGATGAGCTTGTTACCATGGCAAATTATTTTACCTTCTAAACTTCTGCAACCATGTTTATGTGCTGCTTTCTTGTTTTAGAGAGGTGCTTTTCCCTCCAGTCCTCTCTGCTGGATTTTCCTCTTTATCAGACTTCAAATTCTGGGAAACTCTTGGATGCTTGGATGCTTCAATACTTTGCTACAATCTTCCTGCAGGAATAACTTATCTTTTCCCATGATTCTTGATACCACTAAATACTAATTTGCTCAAAAAGAGCATTTTAACCAATCATGATGAAAAAAATGAGTGGCAAAATTTCAACACTTCCTTAGTCTTGGATGCATCTTTTGTGTGACCTTTGACAAATGAGTTTATGCCTCAGTTGGTATCATTACTTTGTGTTCAAGGTTTTTGTGAGGATTAAATGACAATGCTCCAAAAAGCACTTGGCATGGAGCCTAGCAAATAGAAAACACCCAATAACTGCCCAGATAATAAATATTAGTTATGTAAGGGATAGTCCATTTATTTATGTGGACTATAATAATTCAAACACACCCAAACTGTTAAATCTTCATTTCAAAGTCCCATGTGAAAACTCACTTGACCTTTCAGAGTCTTCCGTTATGAGTCGTCCCAGTACAACGTATTAATGATACGTATTAGTGATGATTTCCTATATTTAGTCAAGGTGACAGTTCACAGCTCCACCTCACCCATCACTAAGCCTCCCATCTTTTGGATTTTTACATATGAATTAAGTCAGTTGATGAGAAGCTTAAAATGTATATCAGTTGTTAAATATATGCATAGAATTTAAATTATAGACACTAGAAAAATTGAAATTATTCCCTGTGGTGAGAATGTTATATGCATCAGGCAAATTTAACACATTCCTTCAAAATTTGTATAGTCTTACAGGGATACGATTCTGTATGTATCACCTTATTTTGTCATTGTTAACCATGTAAGAAGACCTATTTTGTAGTCGGGTCTCTCTCATGATTTGGTTGGATGGGATGGGGAGCAAGCAGGGGTCTTCCTGTCTCACGCGTTTTGGAATTATAGGTGTGTTCCACCATGCCCAGCAGGAGACCAACTTCATGATTGCATGGCAAAATTTTTCCAGTAATATTTCTTCATTATTTCTTTTATTATTTTTTCTTTTTTTCTATTATTTCTTCCATGGCAGATTTCAAAGTGAATTAATTTTACTATATGAAATAGGACAGATATTTTTCACTTTTTTGTACATGAGTGCGAGTGCATGCATGTGTATGTGTGCGTGTGTGCTTGTGAAGACCCAAGAGAGTTTTGCAGGTTCTGATTTCCAGGACCAGAATTGCAGGTTGCTGCCATATCAAACTTGCATTTTTACATAGGATCTGGGAACCTGGACTCAGGTTCTTTTGCCTGAGACACAAAAGCTTTAATCCCTGAGCCATCTCCCCAGCCAACTTTTTACTTTTTAGCCCCACCTTCTTTATTTGTCTGTCATTTAAAAGGTTTCCTCTTTGTCATTCTGAGATTCTACATCTATGAGCACTTTAGTGTTTTATGTACTGTATATAACTTTACACCATGAAACATAGGCTATTGACATTTGAGAATTTCTTATGAGGTAGAATCTACCTGAATATCTACCAGCTGCTAAATGAGAGCAATAAAGAAAAGAACTATAGCAAAAGGCCATACTATAAAAGGACACGTAAGTGGTGAATAATATTCAGAAGCAACTCCAGCTGGGCCTGAACATAGTTTTTTCATCATCATCCTGTCATGACCGGGTGTTGATTCTTTGAACCTCCATGTGCATCTGAAAATAGGACACTGGCAGATACTTCTCAGAGTTAAAGTGCTTCATCTGTTATTGATACTGTATAAGTTTTTGTTCCTGCTGCATTTACTATATTCTCCTAATCACTTTAAGATCACTTTAACTAAAGATGTCACCCTAAAGAAAAAAGGAAATGCAATCCCAACAGGCATTTCACTACAAAGCATGATATAGTAATCAAAATCTAATATACTTTCTGTTTATTCCCTAACTGCTTCAAACTTCTTCAAATGTAATCATCTCTCTTTGAACAAATAATTATAAGTTTAAATATAGGACAAACTCTATAGAAAGCATTAGAATGTTTGTGTTTCTAGGCCCATTTAGTGTCCCTCTAATAGCAGGTGATGTGTAAATTATTTAATGATATTCCACTTGAAAGAGAAATTTTATTTAGATTGCTATTGGTTTACTTTACTGAGAGTGATTTCTGTTGATAAATGATCATGATCTCATAAGTCAAACAATGAAACCTCTTTAAAAATCTGCCTTTCTTAGCTTTCAAAAATGTCAACTTTTCCTCATATGTATGTTTTATTTTCTCCCAAAAAAGACTCTCACAATTTTTAGAAAGACTGGAAGAAAAGACTAAAAACCTACATACACTACTAATCTTCTGAAACTAGAAATGTTCCTATAGTTAGATACAAACATTCTAGAAATAAAGGAGACTATATATCATTTTCATACATGTCATTGATTAGAAAATAGATAATTTCAAGAATGTTTAAGTAAATATTGTCTTCTGAAGATAAATAATCCTTAATTAAAGTTTTTATTGGTTAAAGGGAAACTATCATCTTCCCATCAAAACTATTGATTTTTAAATTTCTTTAAAGTAAAACCAAATCTTGTTTTACTTGTGAAATCAAGCATTAAGATATGTTTTCTAATTTTAAAAGCTTTTTGCAGCAAAGGAAGTGCTATTTTTATATCACTATGACAGATAATATGAAATTGAATTACAGAACCCCTAAAGACATATTTTAAATATGTGGAGTGAATAATTAGCCTTTAAATCTGGTTTCATTGACCTTACATACTCAATTATTTTCATTATCTACAGAGCAAATTTATTTTTAGAGATAAAGATTTTTATGATGATGTTTGGAAATTGACATCAGCCACTGCTGAATAAACAACTAACTCCTGTAGGTAGTCAGCTTCTCTGAAACTGCAGCACACACTGCTAAACAAAGATGATAACATTTTCTCTCATTCTCTGTATCAAGCCAGCTGCCATACTAGATTTCTGTTTTCTGTTCCTCATATCAAGCATAAAGATCAGCAAATACTGATTATCTCTAGCGAAACAGGAAAAAAAAAAACAAACCATAATGACTGGCGGGTCTGAGATGTAGATCCAAATTCTAATGTATAACTTTCTGGTTATATAGATTTATCCAAAGTTTTATTACCTGAGACTTGATTTTCTTATCTACAAATTTGACTTGTATAAAACAATGCTAACTGTATAATTTATCCTAATTTTCTTTATTTTTTTAAATGAAAGAATAGTGGTTATACAAATTTTATCTATATGAATGACATTTCTTGTATAGACATTAACATTCACTCAAGAAAAGTACAATTGCCTTCTTTGGTTTCCCAAAAGTGTCATTTTTAGTCATAAATTCCTTTTCACAAAATAGACAGATCTGTCAAATTCAATATAAGTGATAATGCTAGTTAAATAAGTGAACTCCAATAAAATACATAACATAACTCTCAGGCTATTAAGATGATTTAGATAAGAAAGATGTCGCTGCCAAGCTTGATGATCCATTTTATACCTGGGACCCACATAGTAGAAAAAGTAAACTGACTTCCACAAGTTGCCCTTTGATCCTCCACATGTGTGTGATGACATGCATACATATAGGCACATAAACACAGGTAAGATAAATGAATCAATGCAAAAAAATGGAAAAACTCTTACACAATGTTTAGGATTTTTCTATGTTTCAGATCATTCTGTTTGGACATAGGTACCTAAAATTCATCTCTTTTCTAATTTGGATAACTTTTTTCTTTTTTTTTTTATTTCCACTCATACAAACTTAACAGGTACACCAGTCCCTTCTCTCCCTCCACTCCTCCACCCCCCTGTGCCCCCCTCCCTTCCCACTTCCCTCCCCATCCCCTAGTACCTCCCCCTCCCATCCCCGGAGCATCCTTTAATGTGCATGCCAAACTCTCCTCTGGGTCTTCTTCTCCAATGAGGTGCAAGGACCCAGTGGCATTTCCCTGAACCCTTTCCTGTGTTCCCCTTAAGCATAAGAACACTACTGTGGCTGTCAATCTCTTGCCTCCAAGGATCCTAGTGCCTTTAGCAAATGCTAGACTTTGTGGCAAATGACTCCTCCCATCCTTGTGCTATTACAATCTTATTGCCCCCTCTTTCGCAAATTTCCCTGAGCTTCAGGATGGGGAGAAATTAGGCTGGCCTAGTTCCAGGTGGTTGATGTTTAGGATTTTCTATGTTTCAGATCATTCTGTTTGGACATAGGTATCTAAAAAATGCATCTCTTTTCTAATTTGGATAATTTTTTTCTTTTTCTTTTTCTTTTTCTTGCATTATTGCTCTGCCTAATAGTACTCTTTTATGGAGTAGGAATGGTAGGAATGGTAAGTGTAGACAAACTTGTTTTGTTCCTGGTGTTAAAGAAAAATTTTCCATTGTTTCATCATAGAGTTCTTTCATGACCCTTATTATAATGAGATAGTTTCATTTTAATTTTTTAAGAATTTGCCTCAATTGTGTGACGAAGATTAAAAATTGGTGAAATATTGAAAAAATATAAATATCTCCATACACATGGATTCCTTGGCTTGACACTCTGAAAATATCCATATTACCCAATGTAATCCACAGAACGATATCAATTTCTTTCAAAATCACATTAATTTGTTTCTTTTCTTTTAGACATAGAAAAACAATGCTAAAATTCATATGGAATGATTAAGGACCATGAGTACCCAAAACTATTCTGAGAAAAAAATGAAATCAGTTGTCTCATGCTTTCTGGTTTCAAAATATTCTACAAAATATAGTATAAAATATTGTAAATATAATATAAACATAAAATAATAGGGAAAGAATGAAAATCCAAGAAATAAACCCAAATATACACAGTTTGCTGCTGCACAACATGAGTTGAATTACATATCCATGCATTCTGCCTTCAAAAAATTACATCTGTACTGGATATATACAGGTTTTATCTTGTCATTATTTCCTAAACGATGTACCATGATTGCTAGCCATAAAGTGTTAATATTTTATTAACTACAATATAGTCAAGGGTTTATTAATGAACTTATAAGATTTGCATTTGTTATCTTCAAATACTGCACATTTTATATTAAGTTCTTGAGCATTATCTGATGTGAGGATCTGCACAAGGTCCCGGTAGCTACTGATACTGAAAGATAACTTTAAGGTCAACTGATTTTTAGCAAGAATGTCAGGAACACACAACAGGAAAATGATAGTTCCTTCAACAGAGGTTCTGGAAAAGTGATTGTCCTCAAAGAAGAAATGAAATTGGAGCCCTATAGCGCACACACGTCCCTATACACATACTCGAAATGGTTGAGATGCAAAAGATATCCTTAGGCTAAAATTTCTAGAAGGAGGTACAAGAGAAAGTTGGCAATAGTTTCTTGACATACAAATCCAGACACCATAGCAAGGACTCCACCATACAAGAAATATTCTATATTCAAAGAAACAATAGAGTGAAAAGTTATGAAACTGTTTGGAAACTATATATCTGATAATAAAATAATATCCAAAATATGTCAGAAATTCATATAACTTCTACATAAAGCAAGAATGAACAGAAATAACCTGAGTATAAAATGAGAAAAAACTAAGTATTTCTTCAAGGAAGGCATATAAACCACCAAAAGAACATATATAGCTAATCATCTGAAAAAAATCAATTTGAACATATAATGAGACAAAATCTCACACATGTTAAAGCAGTCTCTTTTTAAAAAAATAAGATTAATAAGTATTTCCAGAAAAGATATGGAGAAATAGAGATCCTTTCACATAACTGACAAAGCATAAAATAATGCAATTACTATGAAAAATATTATGAATATTCTTCACAAAAAAATAAACACACCATGGAATTCAGTAATCCCAGTTCTGGACAGTTATATAGAAAAACTGAAACTATGATCTAGAAGTAACATTTAAAGCCTTCTGGTATTTAAAAAGCCAAGATATAGAAACTATCTAAAGATCTTCCTAGATGCACAGATAGGTAAAACATGGTACAGATATGTGCAATGGAATGAGCTTTACATAAACTGAGATTTATTAATAGTTATTTTCCTCCTCCGTGGCTGAATTCATATGCTACTGACCATCCTATAAAGCCTTAGTAATGGATTCTTAGCTGATTGCTTTCTTCCTCCAGTCCCAAAGTTAAGGATGACATCAGACAACATCCAAAACCTATAGCAAAGACTTCCCCCACTTTGCTGTAATCTGCTTCCTGTTGTTCAACCAATGAATGTAAAAAACACATGATTTATAGCTTTCTCTTATTCTATGATCATAAAAGTTCTTGTGACTTCTTCCATGTTGGAACATCTTATTTATGGAAACCTGAGGTCATATTCTTGGGCTATGGCCATTCACATGTTGCTTAACAATCAATGATTTCTTATGTGTTTTTAAGAAAGTGACAGCTATTTTTGTGCTGATAGTTAAAAGCAATCCTGCTACCTTTTACAACATGAATGAAACTGGAGTAACTCATAAATAGTGAACCGAGAAGACACAGAATAATGACTACATGGTTCCATTTAGACCTTGAGGGTGGGAAAACAAAAGTTGTTACTCAAAAGGTGCAAAGCTTCAGTAATACAAAAGGAGGAAGCTTCAAAGTTCTGCTGTAAAACAGTCTACTTACAGTTACAATACTCATGATATTGTTTGTAAAGTAATTTCAAAAGGAAAAGCAGAAGGAAGAAAGGAAAGAAAAAAGAGGCAAAAAGGAAAAAGAAAAAGGAAAGTTGTTAAATTTGAGCATCATGCTGTTTGTATTTCTGAGCTTTGTATCATTAAATCTCAAGTAGTTCTACCAGTTATAGCAGGATATTGTATTGCGAAAATTCCTTAAGCAAAAGTATCAGCTGAAGTTCAAACTTTGCATTACTTTCCCAAACTACTTGAGGGAGGATTGGCTTGTATTCCATCCATGAAACCTCTGGCTAAGTCTCCAATAGGCACGGGTCTTTTTGTGTATCAGAAACTCAAAAGTATTATGGTTGATTACCAGCACTGTGGCCTATCATGGGTCCCTTAACCATACTTGACTTCTGTTTCTTTATCCATAAACCTAAAAGTCTGGACTGACTGAGTAATCCTGCAGAGTCTTCCTGGCCCAGTGTCCTCTGGTACAACATATAAACCAAAAATAAGGATTTTCAAAGTAAAATAAATTCAGCACTGCATCCAATTTGGGATGCATTGACCTGGTGTTACTAGATTTAGCATATCTGTGGAGAGGGGGGGAAACAAAAACAGAATTTACTGGCAGCCTGGATGAGTCAAAAGGCTAAGCTATTTTTGGTAAAGACCACTAAAATGGCTTATTATATGCATTTTCTCAGCCAGTCACAGCATTTTAAATTCCAAGGGAAGACCTCCACCTCTACAGCATTAGAAATATCCTTTGGTAAAGAAAGCATACCCTGTATGACAGGTGAGGTATATAGCAGACTTCAAGGCTGTCAAATGATATAGTTATCACAGGACTCATCACTGAAGGAGTGGCTAAACACATTATTTGAACTTTCCACATCCCTTCCCCTTTCTGGCCTATTAATTTCCAACATCAATAAATTGAATTAACAGGTCCTTAGCAAGCAAGTGGCTTGGGAAGACTCCCTTTGTCAGTCTGTAAAAAGCAATAAACCAGCATATCCTAAGCTGGCAAGACAACTTACAAACTGAAATCAAAGAAGCAGGTCTTTCTATTGTGTGTAGATACTAAATATATATAATAGCACTTTCAGTTCATCCCCTAATTTCCCGTTGCATGGAAACCACTGAAATTTGAATGAGTTCAGTTCTGCTAAAGATAGTTAACTCTGGCATCTAATATGTCAACCATACAACATAAAGTGACATTTATAAATGTCCACATGGTAGACGGAGATAACAGACTTCTGAATGTTGTCTTCAGACCTCTACATGTATATCATAGATGCATATGTATCTTCTCTCTCTCTCTCTCTCTTACCCCCTTCTCTCCTGAATAATAAACAATGTGAATTAAATACAATTGGAGATCCCAGTGTCATCAGTCTCACTTATGGACTCTGCCTTCTGGTTGATCCTGCTGTCTTTGCTGTCATGAACAAACACAGTCAATGGGGAGGTTTTTCTTCTCTGTCCGTATGGTGAAGATATAATTATGCCTAATTGTAAGTAATAAATAAGCATGCTAGTATCAAATATACATCTAAATAATTTCTAACACACAGCAAACAGTAAATACTTTCATATTTCTACCCAAATGAACTTTGAATGATGCTTTATAATTGTATTCCTTGAATTTCTTTATCAATAAATTGGTACTTCTATATCACAAGACTCAGAGATACATCCATTTTCACCACTTAAGATCCATTGCTGTCACCTAGTACTCATCTAATCAATTCAGAGGTAAAATTTTAGTTCATCAATAACACCTGTAGTGTGAACATCTGGAGATACAAAAGCTGGATTAGAGCCTTTACCCAACCAGGATGGAATTGAGAAATACAAATTACTCAGAAAATTGATGGAAAAGTTCGAAAAAGAGAACCCAAGCTGGTATAGTGGCTTTTGGACTCTTAATCCAGTTATACCTAGACCTTACTCTTGAAGTATTCAGTGTACAAGTCTACAAATTTTCTATTTTGATGGAAATAGTTAGTTTAATATATGTCATCTGACCCAAATTTGGTTTTTCTTTTTAGACACTTGTTCTAACTATATAGCTCAGTATTCACCAGTGGAGCTGAGGAATTCTGAATCTTTAGCCAAGGTGCTAAACAATTTTTTTCTGCAAAATGCCTGCAATAGATTGAACTGTATTTTCTTGTAAGTTGTATGTGGAAGTTCTAACCCTGTACCTCAGAATGTGACAATATTTGGAGGTAGGATCTTTCAAGAGGCATTTAAAGCTGAATAAAGTGGGCTGTCATTTCATAGTCTGATATCTATGTAAGACACTGAAATAGACACACAAGGAGGAAAGACCATGTAAGTACAAAAGAAGAAAATGACTAAGTACAAGGCAAAATGAGGTTCTCAGGGAAAATAGTCAATATTTCCAATACCTTGGTGTTGAATTCTTTAGTTATAAAACTATGAGAAAATATAATTCAGTTGTCTCATTCACCAAGTCCTTTGTCATGGAAAACCAATTGAACTAATTTTTAGAAATATTAGTACTGTGTTTCACCATTCTGTATTACCTCATGTTCTTTAAACTTTCAATTTTTTCATGAGAGAGAGAGAGAGCAAGAGAGAGAGAGAGAAAGAGAGAGAGAGAGAGAACTATAGGACACTTGAATATGCATACCCATGAAGGTCCAGGTGACATTGGGAATCATCCTTATTGCTTTGCTCTGGGTTTTCCCAGGTTCTGTCTTCCAGGGCCAGAATTGCAGGTCAGTGCCATTTCCACCCTTGCATTTTTTATATGTGGGATCTAAAGATTAGAACTCAGGTTCTTTTAAATATGACACACAGGTTTGAACTACTGAGCCTTCTCCCTAGTTCATGTTTTAGAATTTTCTAGATGAGCTTTTACAGATGAGCTTCCTATAAAAGAAACCTTCAAAATTCCAGAAACCTTCAAAATTCCAGTATAGCTCACTGCATTTTGGAACTGTATCCTTTGAGAGAAAGCCTGTCATCCTTGATGCTGCATGTAAGGTATTTTAACAATAACATTGTCAAATGTTATCAAAGGATAGCATATTGGGACACTAAGCATCTACAATACATTCGGAATAACCACGTTTCACTTACAGAATATTTGATACTGTATTTTCATTTATAATAAGAAGCTTGATCTGAAAAGCCAAACTTTTAATTTATGGGAGATATTTGGTAAATGTGATTTGATTATGATCTGCATTCTCAATTTTCCAGCATTTCTGTATTAAATGTAGTTTATTATGGTTTCTGAAGAATAAATGAGAACAAGAGATTACCTCTGGAGAATTTTGAACTTGTGAGGACAATTTCCAAAATGATGTTATAATTTTAATAGTTTTTGGCTTCTTTGCCCTGTTTGAGTCACTTCCTCTGGCTTGCAAAGAAATGTTTACAGAATTTAAGCTTCTATGTGCAATCACAAACTGCCTATTTCTATAAATTTACAGTCTTTTGTCAGGAAGTAATGCTTTAAAAATCTATTTGGCCAATGTTCTAGAGCTGGTTTGCTGAAACTGATTATTCTGAGCAGGTACCATCCAGTGGTGTTGTTGAAGATGACTTCTTTACATGTACAATTGACCCCCCAAGCTTTCTACTAACAGGAGGTTGCTTCTCATGCCAAAGGGTACAGCACAGTCTGTCAAACTTGAATAAATATCTTTTACTTCAGCTGATTTGTTCAAGCTCAATGAGTTGTGATAATAGCAATGACAATTAGCATTTATAACTGCTTAGCATTGATCTCAGTATAAGACCTTAAATGCATTAACTCAATTAATATACATACTCATTGATACAGATGGATATTTCAATTACATTTTGTAGAGGAAATGCACAGAAATTTATTGACTCAAAAATTATGTTCACCTAGATAGCCAAAGAATAAAGTTTGCTTTTTCCAAAACAAAGATTGGCTTTAAAATCCTGGTACCAGACTGGAGAGATGGCTCAGGGGTTAAGACTCTGACCCACAAGCAGAAGGACTTGAGTTTGGATACTGAATCCCATTTACAAATTCAGGCAGAAATGGTGGTAGCTTATACCAGCTCTGGAAGGTGGAGCTTGGGAAATCCCAGAGAAAACCAAAAAGGAGATACAAGCAATCCAGGATGATGCCTGACATCATTCTTGGTTTTTCACAGGGACACACAGTGCCCTCTGGTACACATACTTATGCAAAAACAAATAAATAAAAGTTAGGAAAGGAGCTATATTTTTTTAAAAATTCCTGCTACCAATCACTATATGCCTTCTATAAAGAAGAATGAATAAATCAAGGAGAGAACTACTTATCCTCTGATCACAACTTTATATATATATATATATATATATATATATATATATAAATCATCTGTGTGCATGTATGTGGTGTGTGTGTGTATCTGTGTGCCTGTGTGTATGAGTACAGACATGAATGTATGTGTGTGATAGTCAAAGGACAATTTTGTGAAGTCTATTCTCTCTATCCAAATCATTATGGGTTCCAGAGACTAAAATTGGATTCTCCATCAAATCTGAGCAACAACCTCCTTAATCCACTGAGCCTTCTTATCAGCCCATGACATAGCTTCTTAAACTGTGGGTTGTCACCACACATGGAATCGTGCAACTTGACACAGGCGTCATAAAAAAAATTGACAAGAAAAGGGGGTTTCTGAACATATGATATCCAGAACTACTTCAAAACAAATGCACAAAGAAACCAAATTTTCTGGCAGTGCTCACCTGTGTTGTGTGACTTAACATCACTGAAGCTTTGATTTTGAACACATGACATGTTTTTCTGGTACCATGCATGTCACAGAAAGCCAGTGAAATCTACTCCAAACACCTCTGTTTAGATTCAACACCTCTGTATGTAATGAACTGTAACATTTTAAGCATGTATACAAAGCCTTTCTGCTCTGGTAGAAAATTAACAATTAAATTACAGAAAACAATCTTTTCCTTTTAATGTTTTCTTACCATTTTTCCTCAGCATGTTAGGATCAATAGTACATTTTTGGTTTGAATGTATTGGAATTTTTGATGTAAAAAGTTACAGACTTGAGTGTTGTAAAAATCATCAAATGAATATTGGTTTGAGATTAGGAAAGAATTTCCAGCTATCTCTGAAATGGCCTTGAATGTACTTCTGACATTTTTATTACATATTTATGCTAAACAGCATTCCCAGCATTGACAATTATAAAATCAAAATGTCAATCAGCTCTGAAAATTACTGAACATGCTGTACATCATGCAGTATCAAATATTCAGCCAAGATTTAGTTCTTTATTTAGTTCTTTAATTAGCAAGTCCATCTATCATATTAGTTTACAAATTTGCTTTTTCCTTTACAAAAGATAAAATTAGAATGGGTGTGCTTAATTCAGAGAATCAAACCAAGTCGAAGTATAGAAAATAAGCAATGGGATTGCTCAGCTCTAAATACGATATCTAATCACCTCTCAATCTAAAGCTCAAGGAATCTTGCAGATGAGGAGGAGGCAGTAAGAATACAAAAATCTGAAGGGGGGATGTGGACATGACAGCAAAAAGATATGAAAGTAGAAGGGAAAGTGACAGGGAAAAAAAGGGTTGTAATAGGAAAAGAAGGGGTGTAATTAAGTAAAAAAGGATAAAAAATATAAATTCAGTATATTCATGTATGAAACTTTAAAAGAATCAAAAATATTTTTGAAAAAAGTAGAAAGAACAAAACAAAAACTAAATGATACAATTATACACATGCTAAAGAACTGTTTTAAATAAAATTCCTCTACCATTTGTTATCAGTAAATGTTTGATTTGTCTCCCTATTAATATAAGTATAAGCACAAGATTGTTGTTGCAGTCAGCCTGCATGGTTGCTGATAAATGACCATCAAACAGCTTAAGGGAACAAGGGTTTATTCTCTTATGATTCCTGGCTATAGTTCTTAGTCCAGCTTGACGGGAGAGCATGAATCAACATCAGAGCCGAGGAGACTGGCCACACCATCATTGCATAACGGCTGAGAGATGGACAATCCTTACTTGCCAGACCAGCATGTCTGGCCAAGTATACAGAAGGATGCCCACTTTCTCAACCAGGTCTCAATATTTTATTCAACTCTTCAGGGCCTAGTCCCACCCACCATAGGTTGGGCTTTCCCCACCAGCTAGACAATCTCCTGCAGGTTTGCTCTGGGCTTAACTCAACCATCAGCTCTCCACAACTGTGCCCAGAGCTCAAACCCTCAACAGTCAAGTTGACACCTGTGCTTAACTATGACAATTGTATAAAGATTTCTTGGATGAAAGAGGTTTTTGAGTAGGTTTAAGAAGCCCTGCTGTGAGCAACATCTTCAAAACAAGAGTAATAACATCGGCCCCTTAAAGTCTTCTGTAACAGTTAAATGTAGACGTAATTTGTCTCAGCACCTGGCCATGGCACTTAGCAGATGCTCATGAAATGTTTTATAAATGTCAATTTCCTCCCATTCAACAACATATGTCACATGTACCTTGGGTGGTGATTTGAGTAAAAAAAAATAAGGCTTTGAGTTAAAATTCAATTGCCCTACAGTTTAGATCCAACACTAAAGCAAAGGAGAAGATATGAAAAGTTTGTAAAATAATATCACAGTGAGTTCATAGGTTAGGTATTTTGTGTCTGAATCTCACAGGGCTACTCGATGTCTGAATCACTTTTATCTAACTGTCTGCAAGCTCAAAGGTCAGTCACTTTCCCTCGCTAGATCTTGAAGACCTTATCCATAAAAGGGCAACTGTATATTTCATGCAGCTGATATGAAGATTTCAATGGCTGTTCTTTGCTAGTGTTCATTTATTCCAGGGAGAATCATAAGAAATTTACTTATTATATCCCTTTTAGTCTTCATAACTGGAGGAAATGAGCACCACAGCTCTTCATTTTATAGCCGAAGTAATTAACACAGGGCATGTAAATATTTGAAAAGAAAATGCTACATGAGTGAGAAGTGGTATGATTATGATACCATCCAAGGAGCATGATTTTTTAGTATCAAGACTCTTAGCACTTTGTACGAAACTGATTTTTAATTCAAAAATGATAAACTGGAAGCTCAAAAAATATTTTAAGATGCTAAAAATAAGCATAATTATTACGGTTTAATAATGAGCCAGAAAAAGCTCTTTAGTTTTAAGCAAATGAGAGGATTGCCAGTGTGTCAGGACAACACCACTGGGCTCAGTGAGCAGAATGATGGTGGTGGTAACTCCCTAAAGAAAGATCTCGGAGGAAATAAAAGTGATGGCATTTCCAGGCTTCTCAGTTTCTTGCTCCTTCCTGTCCTTTCAAAAGACTTTCGCTCTGGGCCACCCTGCTGCTGAGCAAACAAAGGTTCACAGATAACATCATGTGCGGCTGATGTGATTTCCTTGATGTTCCCAGTGGCCCGAGCTGCTTTGAAGATGTTCCTTTCATGGTTTCGCATGTGGTTCCAGAGTGGGCACAGGACCAGTGGGGGTCATATTGCAGCCATTTGTTTTCTCTTTGAAATGAAAGCTGTATTTCTATGGAAAATCTTGTTCCAGGAAGTGATTATTTCCATTGGAAACTTGATCTCCTAACATGATAGCTGAGGTTTTTTGTTGTGAAAAATAATTTGTATGTTTACATATTATTGCACGTTAACTTTGTCCATACATGTATATAATGACTAATGAGACATTCAGGTCCTTATTTTGAATGTTAAAATAGGATCTATTTAGGAACAACTTGTAGTTTCACAAAATCATTTTTCAAATCATATCAACCATTAATATAGATATTTAAGTAATATAAGTAGAGAAGTGTTCCTTTTTCCTTCCCTTTTTCATACTCCTTCTCTTTGGTGGAGGACTTTCATGAGGCATTTATGTATGTATAAGTATTTATGGAAATATATTGTTTCTTAACTGACCACTATGAAAAAAATAATTTGATCTCAGTGACTATAAATCTAACTTACTGTTTTTAATGACCTCAAATTCCTAGGTATAGGAATAATAACATTATTGAAAAAGTCTCATTTTTTGCCTTTTTAAATGTAATGATTCAGGAGTTACATACTATATTTCAAAGTCCCAGGCTGTTAGCCTTAAAGTTTGGTAATATATAATATGATCATGCATGTATATGAAAGTTACTATGGTATAGATCTAATCAGTACACAAACACACACACACACACAGTCACACACAGTCACATACATGCATATATTCTACATGCAAAAAAGTAAAATTTCACTTATCTTTTTTCTTTCACCACATACTACTACTAAATTGATTGAAGCTGGGAATTTTCAAATTTTGACTGTGTCCTTGGAAAATCCTCTTTTTCTTTGGCATTCTGAATTTTGAATATATTATGACTGATATGCGTAGGGCCCTTTTCTGTTTTGTTTTCTTCCATTCTTGACTCTGTGGTTTCTTTCTTTTTTATTTTTTTCACTTTTACAAGCATATTGAGTATTCATCCCACCTTCCTTCCCTCCCCTCTTCATCCCCTCCCTTCTCTTCACCATTCTTTCCCACTCCCTCCCACCCTTCTGCTATATGCTTCTTTGGACCCCAGGGTTCACTCTGACCTGCCTACTTCTTGACTGCTCAGGTTTCTGTGGTATATCAAGTTATCTCTCTTCAGGACGCCCCACTGATATGTGCATTTCTTTTCACTAATTCAGCTTTAGTTTCCACTTTAAGTGCCCATTCTGTGGGTATAATAACAGCTACCAGCTTTGTATGTATAGGTTTATTGCTATCTTCCCTATTGATTTTTTCCTTCCCTTTTTCATAGGTCCTTGTTCTAGTTTACATTAATGGGGATGTGTACCCTTCTAATAAGCAGGTCTTGAATCCAACAGAAAGCTGTTGGTTTTCTCCTTGACACTGGTGGTCACCTGTTGCCATGGTGATTTGTATTGTATCTTACAGATCTCATGCCATTGATGAGGTTTGTGATTAGTTCTCTCCCCCAGTAGCTTCTACATCTGGGGTTTCTTTCAGAGAATGTCTGTCTGTTTCCATGAACCCAGTAAAATTATAGTTACTTAAAAATCTCTGGTGGGAGTGCAGGCTCATACAGCCACTCTGGTGAGCCGTCTGGAGATTCTTAAAGAAATTAAAGATTGAAATGCCATATGACCCTGCAATTCTACTTTTGGGTATAACCCCCCATACAGTAGAGGTTCACCTCGATAGCACAAGCACGACCATGTTCATAGCAGCACTGTTTACAATAGCAAAGTCATGGAATCAACACAAATGTCCAACAGTGGACGAGTGGATAAGGAAACGGTGGTACATCTATACAATGGAGTACTACTCAGCCATCAAAAATGATGAATTACTGGAATTTGCCGGGAAATGGATGTCATTAGAAACAATTATATTAAGTAAAGTATCCCAAACCCAGAAAATTAAGTGCCATATGTACTCCCTAATAGGTGGCTCCTAGTACCAAACCCACCCAGCCCATCTTGAGACACTCATAGGTAAATCTATGTATTACCTACAGTAATTGCAAGGATTATGAACAGGAGGGATGGGGCTGGAGGGCCACACCAGAAACAAGGAGAGAGGTGACCATGTTACAGTAGAGAAAATAGGCCTCCATCAAGGACTGCAAAAAAGTAATGTGACACCTAGTTAAGTTCACAATTCGTTCCTGATCATTTACAACTAAGGGGGTATGAACTCACCAGAAGGGGAGGGCATATAGTCCGGCAGATTAAAAAGTAACCATTTTGCAAATGGGTGATTGACCCCTCCCATTGCTAAATGCCATATGACCCTGCGATTCCACTTTTGGGTATAAGTATTACATCTACCCTTGAATGTGCCCTTATAATAAGACTCCAGTTTAACAGCTTTCTGTCTCTGGCCAGGGGAGGACATACAGTGCCCATCACGATGGAGTGAAGGGAATTGCAGGAGCAACAAAACTGCAAAAGAAAATTAACAACCACTATCCAGAACTTCAGAGACTCTATATCAACCACATAGAACTAGGCCAGACTAATCTCTCCCCATCCTGAAGCTCAGGGACATTTGCGGAAGAGGGGGCGGTAAGCGTGTAAGAGCAAAAGGATGGGAGGAGCAATGATTTGCAAGATACTCCACACAAGTTAGGGCCGAAGCAATCATAATTGGACATTGCGTGCCCGGCGCAATATCCAACACACTATTGACCTCACAAGTCTAGCATCTGCTAAAGGCACGAAGATCTTTGGAGGCAAGGGATTGACAGCCACAGTAGTGTTCCTATGCTTAAGGGGAACACAGGAAAGGGTTCAGGGAAATGCCACTGGGTCCTTGTACGTCATCAGAGAGGAGGCCCAGAGGAGAGTCAGGCATGCACAAGAAAGGACTCTGGGAATTGGGGCGGGAGGCACAGGGGGATGGGGCGGGAAGGGTGAGGGGAGGGGGAGCAGGGAGTTCGGGGGGAGGAGGAGGGAGGAAGGGAACTGGTGTACCTATTAAGTTTGTATGAGCTGCAATAATAATAAAAAATATATTAAAATTTAAAAAAAAATTTCTGTCCTTTGAGTCTGGTTTTGAACATTGCTTTGTGTCTGCAAACTTGTCCCTACCTCCCCCATGCCATCTTCTGACAGGTCTTGTGACATTCCAGAGTGGGCAATAGGAATCAAGGTAATAGGTTTCTAGTGACTTGGAGCTGAATTTGGTTTAATGATTGTTGTGGCTACAGGTGTTCATCAATACAGATTCCTGTAATATCCTTGCACATGGAGCTCTCTTCTGTGCTCTTTTCTGTCAGAGTTTGTTTCTTATCACTCTTTGGCCTTTAAACCACTGTTAAATCACATATTAGCATAGAATTAAGACAGAGGCAGGGGAGAATTCTGTAGTTTTGCACTTTGATGGCGGTCAGTCTGCACATCAGGGCCTTCCCTCATGATCCTCTTGTCTCATGCTTCCTTCCCTTTTGCCTGTTGTATAGTGCTCGAAGTTCTTATGCTTGTTGACTACATGGACTCCTTTGGATGAGATAAGAAGGATGGAGAAAGTTGGATTAGTAAATAACTCCCATTTTTTTTATTGGGTTTCAAAATTGTTCTCTGGCAAAATCTTTCACCAAAAATTAGCTTCTGAGGTAGAGGAGACTTGCACACAATTCTTAGTTGTAGTTCTCCTCTTCTCTGCCAGAGATCTAATGTGATTGTTCTAGGATCCTCACTAGAAGATTGAAGATGTTCTTGAGGGACAAACACAAAAGTACAAAGAAATCCCCAAGATTATGGCCTCCTATAGTTTGAACTGTTGTGTAGTTATTTCTTCTAAATTGAAGCAAGTAAAACTTCCAAAGTTCAAGAAGTAAGCAAAGCTCATAAGTTTCAGGAAACTCCTGAAATGTAGTAGATTCACAAAAATTCTCACAAGGTTGTAAAAGCAGTAATGATTGCTGGGGAGAGGAGACCCTCCATGGGCCAAGATGCCTGCAAGCTGGACATCCAGGAGGCAACTCTCCTCAGGTGTCACTCATCCAGGTGGGCTGTTCAGTTATGCAGCTGCCTTTGAGCTATCCATGCTCTTGTTAGCCAACCCATTAAACTCATTGGTTTATCAGGTTTATCATTAAACTATCAGGTTTATGGGTGGAATTGCTTTCTCATCAGTGCCCTATTTAGGTATGAAGAGATGTTTGTTCATATTTCCCCAGAAAAAGTCTCACAACACTTACTCTCAAGCTATGTCATGGTGCCCAACAGTTTAGCAAATTTATCTATCAAGCGTTTCTACCAGTTTCTGATTTCATCAGTTTCTATCCTTGTAAATATCTTAGCTCTGTTTTCTGGGGATACATCTGTCTTTCCAGATTTGGAGTTGCTAAGGCACCTTAAGAGTGAGGTGTTTCTAAAAATACTGGTGATGTTCCATTTGTGCAAATTTTTCTTGTAATGACAAGAATGCTGATTTACACTCTCTGCCTGTTGATGTTGAAAACAGTGCTATATTTACTCCAACACACTTGTTATGCTATGATATAATATTTTTCAGATTTCAAAAAACCCTAATAAGCCCCTCAGATAGGATTTGTGGAAGAGGAGTTTACTGTATCTGAAACGTTTGCACCTATCCTTATCTTGTTACACACATAATTGATACCTAGTTTGGACATAAAATTCAAGGCTTAGGCCTTCTTTTTCCTTCCTTAGCTTTCTGAAGAGCATGCCTAGATATTCTCTTTATTTTTTTTTCCATAAAGATTCTGCTGTCAACCTTTCTTGCTTATTTGTAAGTTAACTGCATTAATCTGGAAGATATTAAAATTTGTTTCTTTATACGTAGAATTGCAAAATTCCACTTACAACTATGTGTAAGCTTTTTTGTTTTATTTTATGTTCATTTTCCAGAAACAGTTCCATGTGGAGACCCATATGTTTCTCAGACATGGAATGAAGTATTTTCCTATCCACCTATGTTTTTGTAAATCTTGGTTATTACTTTTATCACAAACACATCACTGCAGCTTCTATCTCAGTTATCACATGGTGTTTTCCTTGCATGTATCTACATCCAAATTGTCCTTCTCTTGCTAGGATGAGTCATGAGATTAGGACCCATGTAATCATGACTATAATTCAGACTAATCTCATCTTATTTTAATTACATCTTTATAAGACCACTTTTATGCATCCCATGAGTTAGGACTTCAACCTATCTTCTGTAGAGACACAACTTAATTCTTAACCACTGTCCAGCATGGATTTTTAAAAAATTACACTTCTTAAATGTGAGCTCATATAATTACTGGAAAGAGACTCAGTGTATAAGATTGTGTCCAGAAATCCATATTGTATCATAGAAGACTGATTTCATAAATTTAATCTGTCCTTATTTTGGCCAATGTTCAGAATCTCACAAACTAATCAAGGAAACAAAGAAAAGTAAGTGAAAAATTTACTTTTTTCTTTGAACTCGTGAAGGAATAAATGTGGAAGTAAATTGACATAACTAGTTAAATGAGATGTCAATGAAGGAAAAACTTATCAGAATAAATGTGAGATGCAAAAGTATGGAGAAGAACATGGAAAAAGTCATCATTTATTGGGGGAAAATCCTATTCTGAGTACATTACAGACAAATGAACACATGATATCACATAAAACATGTTGGGCTACAGCACTCAGATCTGTACACAGCAAGGCTATATGGTTGCACCAAGCAGAGACCCAAGGGGAGCAGATGTGTCAGGGAGGAAATATTTTCCTTCAGCTACAGTCCCCCTTTATCTCAGGGAGATCTTGAAGAAGCTATTGATTTTTTGTAGATTTTTCTGACTCACTGTGAAGAACTGACATGACAGGTTTGAAAATGTTCTTAAATGTTCTCTTATCTCATTGCCCTATCTTTTCAAATATCTCTGAACATATGAGATGCAGTTACTGAAAAAAATATGTTTCTTCACTCTTTATAGGGTAAAAAAATGCCAATCTATAGACATATAAAATTGACTGCAGTCTCAAATGTAGGTTAGACCAATTCAAAGAGTTGACATATGTATGAAGAAATGAAAATGCTGCCAGTACTAGAAGATGGCTTTTGTAAGCATTTCACTTTCACTGAAGGTTGGAGAATAAACCATATGATTTACTAAAAATATATAAATTGAAATATTTATTTTTCTTTAGAGAAAGTCATGGGGTGATAATTTTTTTCTAAAGTAATAGAAATAATGTAACTAAAGAGGCACATTTTAAATAAAAAACTAATGTAAAAATAGGAAAATGATACACCTCATCAGAGAGAAGGACCCAGAGGGAAGTTTAACATGCACACTAAAGGATGCTCAAGGAATGTGGGGGGAAGGAGCATTGGGAGAAAGGCAGGAAGGAGGGAAAGGAAAGAGAAAAGGGGGAAGGGACCAAGGGAATCCAGGGAGGGGTGAGGAAGGGAGGGGAATGGGGTACTTATCAACTTTGTATGAGTGGAAGAAATATATATATAGATATATAATAGGAAAATGAAATAATTCAAATTTTAATTTGCGATGATCAGAAAAATTGTGTAGATCTAAGTTTGGGTTGATGAATCTCCATATGTCTTTTTTAATATGTTTGTTCTTGTGTGTTTTAAAATGGGATTAAGTTCTGTTTTCCCAGTAATTTGTTTGATTGTTTTCATCAGGTTTTCAACTTTTTGATGGCATAGAGCTCACTATTCTCCAATATCTTGAAACTACCTAGTTCATTTAACTACTGTCATCATTTAAGTTTGTGAACCCCTACTCTGAAGAAATATTTTGCTTTATTTTTATTTTATGAAGTAGAATCTCTTGTAGTCAGGCTATGTTGCTAAAGATGGTCTTGAATTCTAGAACCTCATGTTACCACTTATCAACTACTGGGATATTAGACATGAATCATTACACCTGGCTCCAAAGAATATCAAATAGTGGTTATAGAACCTTGATATTGAGTGAAAAGTATAGCAGCTGTAGAAAATGTCTTCACATAGATTTTTTTTCATAAATTATGACTGTGGTATTTTTCCTCTGCAGAAGTAGAATCTGTGGCACATCCATGTATAAATATTATTTATTTCAAAATTGATCATAAATAAAGCATAATTTTGCAGAAGATAACTCCAGATAAAATGATTAGATAATATTTACATTTATTAAGCTTCTAACATCAAGAAAGATTAAGGGTTTGAGTAAATTCATTTATTCAGATTAAAAACGACTTTCTCTCTAAATGCAGATTTCAGCATACCCTCATGGGTGCCCTTGCATATCGTGTTGACAAGTGTGTTCATTTTGTTTTCCAAGTGAGTTTTAAGAGTGAATAAACCAACGATATTTATCAGTCTCTTGACAATAAAAAAGGATACTTCTGATATATTACACAAAATTTAGGGGGAGGACAATGTTTGGATTGGTATTTTACGTGGAATCCAGTACATCAGGATCATGGCTTGAAATGTGTTCCCTATCATTTCATGTGTTTGGGTGGGAATTGAAGTGGATTAATCCTACTGTACTTCGGCTCTTGCAGCTGGCAGTCTTGCAGCTCTCACCCTCCAAGATGTCTGCAGTGTCCTGTCTCTAGCTTCTACCAGCCCACCATGTCTTTTCCATCATGAAAGGACTGTTTCTCCCCTTCTGGAACCATAAAATGAATAATCTCCCTTTCTCCCCTAAGTTCCCGATGTCCTTGTGTCTGCATGTTAAGTTTTTAATCAATTTGCCATCTCCCTGGCCCTATCCTTCCATTCTTCAATTAGTTAAGTACCCTAATGGAGACCAAAGATTTATGTTTGGTTCTAGAAGGATTTGCAGGATCACGAAAGGGCAACATTTCATCGCAGACTTCCTACACAATTTCCTGTAGATTCTTCATCTACTAAAATTGCACAATTCTGAGACTGGCAGAACACTGTTAAGTTAACAGTAGAGGAACTCTGTTACAAAAAGTATTTGTCGTCCCCTTTCGCCCCACCCCTGCTCCGCCGGTCGGGACGCGTACGCGAGATCCAGCCTGGCTCTCACCGAGCGCTCTAGGAACCCCAAGTCAGCCCACAGGGACCCGGCTCCGACTCCCGCCATCCAGCCGGAGCCGCACGGGGGCCGAGGGACGAGGAGGACCTCCCCCTGTGCCCGGGCCCCGCCCCAGCTGCCCTCGGGTTAAATAGCTCCACGCAGACGTGCCCATCCTCCCTTTTCACCCCACCCCGCTCCGCCGGGACACGGTCCACCCGGGCCTCACCCCACGCCCTAGGTGAGTCCCCGTTTGGGCCCCGCCCACCAGTACCCCAGGCCAAATAATTCAGTTTAGTGAAATTGAGAGATCTTAAGAATTAAAATGACAATGCCAAAGTCAAAGTGCAAATCCATGAGAAGCAACACTCAAGTAAACAAATTTCCCACTGAAGAAATTAATCCCATAATGTTAGATTCCAACAAGAACAAACCCGCGGAAAAAGGCCAAGAAAGCCTGACCCAGGTTAACGACTTTCAAAATATGATCATTACCATGTTCAATACTATGAAAGAGGAAATCCGGGAGGAATTACATAATCGAATCAATCGCTTTGAAGAGGAACACAACAGACATCTGGAGGAGTTGAGAAAAACAGTGCAAGAAACAAAAAGTGGCATAGAGCAGTTAAAACAAACTCAAGCAGAGTTTAAAACTGAGCTAAAAGACAAGTTATCTTCAACCCAGAACGCCACAAAGAGTCTTATCAACAGAACTAATGAAGCAGAAAACAGAATTTCAGACCTTGAAGATAAGTGGGAGTACTAACCAGCTCAATGGAAGAGGTTGTTAAAGCCAAAAAGATACTTGAGAGAAATATCCAAGAGATATGGGACACCCTGAAGAAGCCTAACATGCGTATTCATGGAATACCGGAGCAAGAATCTCAAAATACCACCCCTGAGGAAATTTTTCAAACGATCATCAAGGAAAACGTTCCTCATCTAAAAAAAGAGAGGCCGATTCATATACAAGAGGCATTCCGCACCCCAAACAGATACGACCAAACTAGAAGCACACCGCGGCAAATAATAGTTAAAACACTCCACATTCAAGATAAAGAACTGGTGCTGAGAGCTTCAAGGGAGAAAAAACAAGTCACTTTTAAAGGCAAACCTATTAAAATAACAAATGACTTCTCAGTCGAAACAGTAAAAGCAAGAAGAGCTTGGAGAGACATACTTCAAGTATTGAATGAGCAAAAATGTCAACCCAGGCTGATTTACCCTGCAAAACTATCAGTCATGATCGAGGGAGAAAGAAAAATTTTCCAGCAAAAAGACAACTTTAAGGGATACATGGCCACCAAACCAGGCCTTCAAAAACTGCTAGAAATGATACTCAAGCGTGAAGAAAAAAACAGGCATATCCAGGAGAACAGAAGGCAAATATAACACCATTAAAAGCGAAGCAATATACTTATAAAAGCTACTAAACATAATAAATGTCTGGAATTAACAATAGTTTCTCCATTATAACACTAAATGTTAATGGACTTAATTCACCGATCAAGAGACACAGATTACAAACTTGGATTAAAAATCACAATCCATCAATCTGTTGCCTGCAGGAAACCCATCTCACCACAAAAGATAGGCACGCTCTAAAAATAAAAGGCTGGTCAACAATTCTACAAGCAAATGGAAGCAGAAAACAGGCAGGGGTAACCATTATGCTATCAGACAAAGTGGATTTCAAACCAAAAAAAATTATAAGAGACACGGATGGATACTACATTTTAGTCTCAGGTACAATTCACCAGGAAGATTTCACAATACTGAACATATATGCACCCAATACGGGCCCCTCCACATTCATTAAGAAAACCCTACAGCATCTAAAGCATGAAATCAACCCCCAAACGATAATTCTTGGGGACTTCAACACCGCCCTTTCTACATGGGATAGATCAACAGGTCAAAAGCTTAACAGAGACACTTTGGAACTCAATCAAACCCTGAAAGAAATGGACCTCACAGATCTCTATCGAACTTTTCACCCACGCACCAAAGAATACACATTTTTCTCAGCAGCACACGGAACTTTCTCCAAAATAGATCACATACTGGGCCACAAAATGAATCTACACATATACAAGAAAGTTGAAATTCTAACCTGTGCCCTATCAGACCACCACGGCCTAAAGCTGGACATCCACAACACATCAAACAAGAGAAAATACCTAACTCCTGGAAACTTAACACTATGATGCTGAATGAGAACTGGATTCAGGAAGAAATTAAAAAGGAAATTCAAGATTTCCTGAAAGTGAATGATAACGAAAATACAACTTACCAAAATCTCTGGGACACAATGAAAGCTGTTCTAAGAGGTAAGTTCATAGCTCTTAATGCCCACGTCAAAAAAATGGAAACATCAGAAATAAACAACTTAACAATGCAGCTTAAAGCTTTAGAGAAACTAGAGCAATCTGATCCCAAAAGCAGTAGAAGAGAAGAGATTAGCAAAATAAGGGGAGAAATATCTGAAATCGAGACTAAGAAAACGATAGAAAAAATCAACCAATCAAAAAGCTGGTTCTTTGAAAAAATCAACAAGATTGATACACCCCTAGCTAAATTAACCAAAAGCAAGAGAGAGAAAACCCAAATTAACAAAATTAGAAATGAACATGGAGTTATCACTACTGATACCCAAGAAATCCAGAGAATTATAACATCATATTTCAAAAACTTATACTCTGTGAAGTTTGACAACACAAAAGAGATGGATGAATTTCTAAGTAAACACAACTTACCTAAATTGAATCAGGAAGTTGTGAATTATTTAAATAGTCCTATAACATATAAGGAAATTGAGGAAGTAATCTCGAATCTTCCCACTAAAAAATGTTGTGGACCAGATGGATTCAGCACAGAGTTCTACCAGACATTTAAGGAGTTAATAACACCAATACTCCTTAAACTGTTCCATCAAATAGCAAAGGAAGGAACACTACCAAATTCCTTCTATGAAGCTAATATCGTTTTAATCCCAAAACCTAATAAAGATTCACTTAAAAAAGAAAACTATAGGCCGATCTCCCTGATGAACACAGACGCAAAGATTCTCAACAAAGTCTTAGCAAATCGGATTCAAAAACATATTAAAAAGATCATTCATGGGGACCAAGTAGGCTTCATCCCCGGCACACAAGGTTGGTTCAACATACGCAAATCAATAAATGTAATTCATCATGTAAACCAGTCCAAAGTCCAAGACCACATGATACTCTCGATAGATGCAGAAAAAGCTTTTGACAAGATCCAACAGCCTTTTATGATCAAAACGCTAGAGACAGTAGGAATGGAAGGAACCTTTATCAATATAATAAAAGCTGTATACAACAAGCCCACAGCAAGGATTATGCTAAATGGGGAACAATTGGAAGCATTCCCACTTCGATCAGGAACTAGACAAGGCTGTCCACTCTCACCACTTCTATTCAATATTGTACTTGAAGTCTTAGCTGAAGCCATAAGACAAGAAAGGGACATAAGAGGGATTCAAATTGGCAAGGAAGAAGTCAAGCTATCCCTATTTGCAGATGACATGATCTTATACCTGAGTGATCCCAAAACTCCACCAGGAAGCTCCTGGAACTAATTGAGAAGTTCAGCAGGGTGTCAGGATACAAAATAAATGTGCAAAAATCAGAGGCCTTCCTATATGCCCAGAATGAAAGAAGTGAAAAAGCCTTGAGAGAAACAATACCATTTACTATAGCCCCTAAAAAAATGAAATACCTTGGTATAAACCTAACTAAGGAGGTAAAAGACCTTTACAATGAAAACTTTAAAACCCTAAAGAAAGAAATTGCAGAAGACACCAGAAGGTGGAAAGACCTCCCTTGTTCCTGGATTGGCAGAATCAACATTGTAAAAATGACCATCCTACCAAAGGCAATATACAGATTCAATGCTATACCAATCAAAATCCCAAAGCAATTCTTCAAAGAAGTTGACCAAATAATCTCAAAGTTCATATGGAGACACAAAAGACCCAGGATAGCAAAAACAATCCTGAGTAACAAAACACAGCTGGAGGTATTACCATACCAAACCTAAGTCTATACTACAAATCCATAGTTATAAAGACAGCCTGGTACTGGCTCCAAAATAGACACACAGATCAATGGATAAGGATTGAAGACCCAGATATAAGCCCACAAAGTTACAGCCATTTGGTCTTTGACAAAGGGGCCCAAAGAATCCAATGGAAAAAGAACAGCATCTTCGACAAATGGTGCTGGCAAAACTGGATCTCCACATGCAGAAGATTAAAGCTGGACCCGTACTTGTCACCATGTACAAGACTTAATTCCAAATGGATCAAGGACCTTGATATCAGGCCAGAGACCTTAAAAACCATAGTTGAAAGGATAGGGAACTCCCTCGAGCTAATTGGGCTAGGCCAACACTTCCTAAACAGACATCCAATGGCACAATCACTGCTACCAACTCTCAATAGTTGGGATCTTGTGAAATTAAAGAGCTTCTGTTCAGATAAAGAGATTGTCACACGAGCTCAAAGGCAACCCACAGAATGGGAGAAAATCTTCACTAACCACATATCTGACAGAGCTCTACTGTCCAGAGTGCACAAAGAACTTAGAAAATTAAACTCCAAGGAAAACACTGGCCCAATTAAAAAATGGGCCCTGGAACTTCAAAGAAACTTTACCAGGGATGAAATTAAAATGTCTAACAATTATCTTAAAAAATGCTCCACTTCCTTCGCCATCAGGGAAATGCAAATCAAAACTTCCCTGAGATATCATCTCACCCCGGTCAGGATGGCAAAAATCCACAATACAAACAACGACAAATGCTGGAGAGGATGTGGAGAGAGGGGAACTCTCCTACATTGTTGGTGGGAATGCAGGCTCATACAGCCACTCTGGCGAGCCGTCTGGAGATTCTTAAAGAAATTAAAGATTGAAATGCCATATGACCCTGCTATCCCACTTTTGGGAATAACCCCCCATGCAGCAGAGGTTCGCCTCGATAGCACAAGCTCGACCATGTTCATAGCAGCACTGTTTACAATAGCAAAGTCATGGAATCAACCTAAATGTCCAACAGTTGAGGAGTGGATAAGGAAACTGTGGTACATCTATAGAATGGAGTACTACTCAGCCATCAAAAATGATGAATTACTGGAATTTGCTGGGAAATGGATGTCATTAGAAAGAATTATATTAAGTGAAGTATCCCAAACCCAGAAAATTAAGCGCCGTATGTACTCCCTAATAGGTGGCTCCTAGTACCAAACTCACCCAGCCCACATTGAGACACTCAAAAGTAAACCTATGAAACACAGTAATTGCAAGGATTATGAACAAGAGAGATGGGTTAGGAGGGCCACACCAGAAACAAGGAGAGAGGAGACCATGTTACAGCAGAGAAAATAGGCCTCCATCAAGGTCTGCAAGTAAGTAATGAGAAACTTGGTTAAGTTCACAGACGTTCTTTCCTGATCTCACCAGAAGGGGAGGGCATATAGTCTAGCAGATAAAAAGTAATCATTTTGCAAATGGGTGATGGACCCCTCCCTCAGTGAGGTTTCCTACTCTTATTACATCTACCCTTGAATGTGCTATTACAACAAGACTCCAGTTTAACAGCTTTTTGTCTCTGGCCAGGGGGTGACATACAGTGCCCAGCAGAATGGAGTGAAGGGAATTGCAGGAGCAGCAAAACTGCAAAAGAAAATCAACAAACCACAATCCAGAACTTCAGAGACTCTATATCAATCACATAGAACTAGGCCAGCCTAATCTCTCTCCATCCTGGAGCTCAGGGACATTTGCGGAAGAGGGGGCGGTAAGATTGTAAGAGCAAAAGGATGGGAGGAGCAAGGATTTGCAAGATTCTCAACAATAGTTGGGGCCAAAGCAATCGTAATGGGACTTTGCATGCCCTGCGCAATGTCCAGCGCACTGTTGCCCTCATAAAGTCTAGCATCTGTTAAGGGCACCAAGACCCCTGGAGGCAAGGGATTGACAGCCATAGTAGTGATCTTATGCTTAAGGGGAACAAGAGAAAGGGCTTATGGAAATGCCACTGGGTCCTTATATGTCATCGGAGAGGAGGACCCAATGGAGAGTTAGATGTACACAATAAAGGACTCTCTGGGAATTGGGGGGGAGGCACTGGGGGAAGGGGAGGGGGAGGAGGGGGGAGGGAGGTAACTGATAAAAAATTTTAAAATGTATAATTAAATTTTTAATAAAAAAAAAAAAGAAGCAGGCTGGTGCATGCATCTAGCATTTTCCATGGATCTAGGGATCCAAACTCCGGGCCTTTTGCTTCTGTGGCAGGCGCCTTTACCACTGAGCCACCTCCCCAGCCCAGGAGATGCAAATTTTTTTATTTAAACTTTTTAGAATTCTTTCAGTGTTTCATACATGAATACAGTGAATTTATGATTTTTTTTTCACATCTTCACTCCTAATCCCAACCCTCCTCTTTTTCCCATTACAACTTTCTTCTCTCCTGCCAGACTTCTTCCTTTTTTGAAGTCTATTTGCTTGTATGACTGACCGGGTATCATATGGTTTGTCTTTATGGCATGAGCTAGAGTTCTTGCTGGAGCATGGATCATGTACCAGTGAGTATATATCGAGGAGAGTATCTTCCGTTTCCTCCCCACCAGCATTAACCCTGTCTCTTTGGGAGCTGTGTGTTTGTGTGTGGGGGGGGACTCTTGAGACTTTTTCTGCTTCCATGGTGAAATGTCAATAGGACAATTTGTATTCAGATCTTGAGGGAATGCCGCAGGCCAGAGCCGTGGCCTCGAGACCAGGGCTTCCCTGGACCAGGTGAGGCAAGGAGTTGGTGGAATGGAGAACAGAAACATGCAACTCTCTAAGCTGAGTGAATCTGGACCTGTTTACTGAAATTTTGTAACAGCCTGTGTACTAGAAAATTTTATGGCAAAGAATGTGTCACTGTACCTGCAAACAGAGGAAAACAAACACAGACCCTCCCAGTCTCCTATGCTCAGTAAGAATAAACAATTTTTTAAGCAGCAAAAAAAAAAAAAAAAAAAAGTATTTGTCTATTTTAAGTAGGAAAACACAAATTTATTTCAACAATAGTCAAAGGAGTCACTTTACTATTTATATGGCTGTCAGATTTAGGTGCACTTAAAACAAGAGAGTACTACTTAGTCCCATTAGTACTGTGGCAACTGGAACACACTTGTCAACATGGGTGCAAGGGCACCCATGACAGTATGCTGAGATCTGCATTTAGAGAGAAAGTCGTTTTTAATCTCTTACCTGAAAAATGCAGGGTTACAACTAAATGTTTTAAAAAAGTAGTTGTTTATATCAGAATTACATTTCAATAGCAATGGGCAAAGTCAGAACATAACAAAAGAGTTATCATTAGAAAAAAATTTACATGGATCCTGTCTGATAATCCACACACTTTGAAGGGAATGGGAGGCTTAGAAAATGTTCTGTGTGTATTTATAATCATTGAAGGAAATTGGATCTATATTTTGAAACATATATGGTAATTGACAAAAAGAATGACTCTGCTTATTAGTGATAAACTTCTAATTTTCTGAATTAATATATCAGTTGTTACTTTATCATCCCTAAAAGTCCATTGTATGAGTAGAACAGAAGAACATAGATAATTGGTCAGATCAAGGTAATAACAAGAAATTTTGACTTGCAGACTTAAACACTGTTTTCTTTTCATTCTATCCCTAAACACTCTCATTTCTTTTCCTAATCATCATCCTCTACCTGGGTGTTAGAATGCTTCCCTTTTCTCTCTCTTTGGAATTCAGTTCTTTCATGTTTCATCCAAAGCCAAAGTGTACTATTTCTTTCTTTAAAAATCACCTCTATTACCCATAACCAGAGGAGAAGCATCCAATGCAGCTTGTAAAAGACAGAACTAATTCACTAGGAACTTAAGAAAAGCTTACCAGTTGTAGGCTGTGTCTATACCAAGAGGAAAAATCTGTCACCTTATGGACTTAATAAAGATGTCTGAAAAATTCACTTGACCTGTTTCAAATCACTGAATTCATTATGGCATATGTTGTGTCTCATTTAATGGTGTGAATAATATAATGAGTTGGTTGAATCACATGCCTTCTTTTGGGGAAAAAAAGTTTACAGCAGAAATAAGCAAACAAGAAAAGTATCTGTGAGACAGCACAGCAAAATTTACAAGCTGATGAAATTTACAAATGCCATACAAGTCTGTACCTTTCTACAAGGCCAGAGCAAAGTTCTGCTAAAAAATGAAAAATAAAAGCCATTTGATTACAGATACTTTTCTAATTATACACTGACTTCACTTTAATCTTTAAAATCTATTCTGATGCAGTGCTGAAATGTTAATAAAAAGAAAATTGCTTTCGTCCTGACCTTCTGTTTTATTGTTTCTTCTTAGCTTTTATTACAGAATCATTATTGCTGTGGAAATGTTAACTTCCTGTTTGTATTTCTGGAACCCTGAAGGGCATGGAAGTTGGCCAATTCAAGCTCTAATAGGTAGGTGGTGGAAGAAAAAAATTTTTGCAACAATTTTGTTTAATGTTGCCATAGTTAACCAAATGGGAGTTTGTCCATTAAAAAGTACACTTCATGGTCAGTGCTATAGTGATATATTCCTTTTCTCCCAGCAACAGACTACAAGCCAACAAATTTAGGTTAGTTTTGAAGACCTGCAATGAGTATATCAAAACGAGATATCTGATAGAAGGAAAGAAACGAGCTAGACCAGGGAATAAAAGCAAAAACTATGAAAGAGAGAGAGAGAGAGAAAGAGAGAGAGAGAGAGAGAGAGAGAGAGAGAGAGAGAGAGGAGTAAAGCCATTTTAGTGATGCATTAAGTATGAGTATCATAATAAAAACATTACTTTATATCCCAACATAAAAAGTAACTTAAAAGTACTTTACAAAAAAACCCCACCAAACCCAAAGACCAGAAATATAATAAACATAAAGTTAAATTGAATTATTCCCAAGATACAAATACCTTCAAAATGCTAGATGAGAGCAATGGGTAAGTCAGACAATTTTGTCCTAACAGGCACCTCCTTAGAGACGAGATTACAGGACAAAGAAAGCCATGTCTCTGCATTTTAGAGTCCATAATTTTACACTTGATCTTAGCCAAAAGGCCGAGAAGTGATGCATAATTTTAGTATTACAAGTTTATCTACTTTTCAATTGCTTTCTGTCCTTGACTGTGTGTGCTTGTGGAGGTTCAAGAGGGACACTGATAATCATCCTTGATCGCTCTTTCACCTTAGTTTTATGAGTCTGTGTCTCTAGTTGAACCCAGAGCACATCATCAGTAGTTGTCTGTCTACCCAGATTACTCTGGTGATTTCCAAGCTCTGCTTTCCAGGTCTAGAATCACAGGTAGATTGTCACAATTACTCAGCATTTTAAAAAGAAGTTTCCTTTTATACAAACATAATGAGTGGTTGTACCTGATCCTTTCCCTCCCCCCCCCCTTTTTAACTTCCTTCCTTTCCCTTCAACTAATCTATCCCTCTCCTTCCCACACTCTTGCCTGTCTGCTTGTGTAGACCCCAGGGTTCCCTTCGGTGGCCCTTCCTTGAGTAAACCTACAAAAAGGACCTTCTTTCTACCTATTTATCCACAGTCCCTAAGTTTCCCACTGCATATAGTTATTTCTCCTGGATTCCTCACTGTTCCATGGGGGTATGTTGATACACTAGCTGGTAAGTCTCATAGCAGCCTTGTCTTAACTGGAGTGACTTGGCCCACAGAGGACCTCCTCAGCTTCAGGTTCTTGTAGTCTTACTGTCCCCTCTTTAGCAAAATTCCCTAGGCCTTAGGATGGGAAGAAGTTGATTGAACTAATTCCAGTTGAGTGTTTTAGGGTGGCAGATACTCTGCATTACGGTTGGTTCACTGCTCTTCCATTGTACTAGGCTGCATTTTGGGTGCTGAGATCTTTTCTTATTTAAAGATGCAATGAGGGGTGTTCAGATGATGGTTTACTATCAGGTATTTATGGATAGTACTGAGGCAACTGATCCTGTCTACTGTTGTATAGACTGGTTTACATTACTGGGCATGTGTTCCCTGTCATTGAGGGCATTTAAGGGATAGTAAGCAGGTGGATGGTTACTTGCAGACTAACTCCACTCACTGTGTCCTATTTTTGTTCTTTCTTCTCCTTTAAGAATTTCTTACATAAAAACCTTTCGTAACTGTTTACCCATGTGCTTCTGTTGCTCTTTTGGGATCTTCCTCCACTCCCCCCCCCCATTTAAGCAGGATCTATGGATCCAGACTTAGGTCCTTTTGCCTTTGAGGCAAAGATTTTAAGTCCCTAATTCAAGTTTACCTACTTCTAAGCAGATTCTGATGCTACTTTTTTTTTAAAGTCTTTTTTAATTTTATTATTATTATTTATTCAACTGTGCGCATGTGCGTGTATGTGCCCGCGCGCGCGCGTGTGGTGTGTGTGTGTGTGTGTGTGTGTGTGTGTGTGTGTGTGTGTCTGTGTATGTGTAGAACCACAGACGAATTCGCGAACCACCATGGACGCCTCCACCTCCTTCTGCCCCAGGATTCACAGGCTCCGCCCTACCAGGACCAGAAGCGCAGGCCGCCCCCGCTTCCGCCTGGCGTCTATACGTGGGATCTGGGATCCGAACTCAGGACCTTCCGCCTGGAAGGTGGAGGCTTAACCCCTGAGCCACCTCTCCAGCCCCCTGATGCTACTTTTTAAATCAAAATTTTACTTTATTGATTTCCTATAGAGATGTGAGAATAGACAATTCTGTTGCTTCTTGTTCATATACCTTTCTGTTGCTGTAATAAAATACCCTGATGAAACCACCACAGGAGAGAAGGATTGCTTATTTTGGCTCAATATGTGAAGTTTCAAACCTCATGGCAGAGAAATCAGAGCAGCAGAATAAGATAGCTGATCTCATTGCATCCTCGCCATGAAGCGGAGAGTGGCGCATTCTCATGCTCAGCTTTCTTTTTGAGTTCAGGACTCAAGCCCTGGGAATGGTGCCACCTACTTTTAGGGTAGGTCTTCCCACTTGAATTTCTCTAGTTAACAGAGTGCCTCACAGATTTAGTCGGAAAGTGACGAAGATAATTCTTCACAGTGTTTGCAGAGGCTTGCCTCCTAGACTCCTAAGGGATTCCAGCTCCTGTCAAGTGACAATCAACATTAACCACATAGCTTCCATGCCCAATATTTATGCATTCAAAACTGTCCATAGAATGAGGCAGTTGTTTCATAAGATAGCAGGAAAGGGAACTGAATACTCTCAAAGGAGTTGTTAATCTAAAGTAAGGTCACGTATACATCTCTACAATGTTCGAAGCAAAGCATAGCACCTTGGTCTACTTGCTTCAATTATGCAGTGATATGTATTAAAAGAAATCTCCAAAGTCCTTTTATCAGCTTGTGCACTGCTTGCAGTGGTCCTAACACATTTCCCCTTTATTTGAACAAATAGACCTCTGTATATTTATGAACAAAATATAGTCTTGGCTCCGTGAGACATTTCTTTCATCGCTGAAAAATAGAAATTAAGTGTGTTATAAAACATTTTATGTGGTGCAAAAGAACACGAAGCATAAAAATTGGAAAGATTAAGGAGGCATAGAACAATAAAGACTTTTTTGTTTTTGGATATCTCAGTCCAGAAAGTCATCTCTGAAAGGTGACATTGGGAAAAGTCTGAGCTAAATAGGCCATGGATACTACAACAGGGCAAAAAAAAAAAAAAAAAAAATCTCCAAATGGTAAAAAGGTCCTGAAATGGAGCAAACACTTCTGGGTGACATAAAGAAAAGGAAGAAATCCTTTGACCCCTCTCAGGTGTCACAGCTGGAGGCACAGCTGGACTGGAGTGTGTACAGTAAGCATGATGCTACATTAAGATGAGGGTAGTGCAAGGCCTTGGTGAAGAATGAGGACTCTATTGTGACTTAAATAGGAAAGAGTTGGCAAGTTTGGAACCAGGTTGTGGCATGAATTGTCTCTAGCTTTAAAGAATTTCTGTACCACTGATTCTGTAGGAAGATATGGCAGATAATTCTAAAACGACGTTCAATCATTTCTGCATTCTGGCATTAATGTAATGCTCTCCATATGAGTATGAACAGGACCATGACTTGATTTCTGGACAGGAGAATGCTGCAGAAATGGTGAGATGTTGCTTTCTGTGATTATTTTATGCAAAACTATAACTTTGGCCTTGTTTCAAGCTCAGTATAATGATGTCCCAATTACAGACTTTGACATAGCAGGAAGATATGTTAGAGCAGTCCACATGATAAAGACCAGAGGGAAGCCTCTGGCTAGTGGCCAACCTAGAATGAAGCTTTCATCTCAAACACTTTTGAGAAACTGAATCTGGTGTATAGTATGCATGTATGCTTTTCTAGCCATGCCTTCTGTGGCAGTTAGCCTGCATGGTTGCTGATAAAAATTATGAAAAAAACTGCTTAAGGGAACAAGGGGTTTATTCTCTTACATTAGTCTGATTACATTTTGGCAGAAGAGCCTCATCCCAGCATCAAGGACTGAGAGACACCATTTCCATGTAATGGCTCAGAGAGGGACAATCCTTACTTGTGAGATCAGTATGTCTGGCCAAGTATACACAATGATGCCAACTTTCTCAACCAGTTCTCTCCATCTTATTTACCAACATGAGGACTGGTTCCACCCATCATGAATGGACCTTCCCCCTCAACTAGAAAATCTCTTGAAGGTTTGCTCTGGGCTTAACTCAACCCCTAATCCTCTGCAAATGTGCCTAAGAGCTTGAACCTTCAACCAAAATTAAGTTGGTACCTGTGCCTAACTATGACATTCTTCTAATGAGAACTTAGGCCTGGATCACACCTCAATTACAGACTTTGAAGAAGAAGACTCAGGTAACCTTGCATATATACCTTAACCATGGAAGTTATAAGAAAACAAAAGTCTGTTGCTTTAGCCGAACTTATTTATCAATGCATAATAAATGGGGGAAATAAAACAGGCCATGGAGAAAAGTTAGGCAGCTCAAGTTATAATCAAGGTGAGATTATGAGTGACTTAGAAATAGAGTACAGTAATGACTGTGTTGAAAAGGAGATGGATTATAAGTACAGAGTTCATACTTTCATTGGGATATTGGACATGAGCTATGCATGGGACTGAGGGACTCCTGGCTTTTGTCAAAATTTTTGGCCAGACCATCTCAGGTTAATATTACTAACCTAAAGGGGGCAAAGAGAGAAATAAGACTTTTGTCTGTTTGGTCTTATCTTTCTTTTTTTAAATTTTTTTTTATTATTTATTCAATTGTGCGTGTATGCGTGTGTGCGCGTGTGTGTATGTATGTGCGTGTGTGTGTGTAGAACCACCGATGAATTCAGGAACCACCATGGACTGCCTCCACCTCCTCCTTGTTTACTCTGCCACGGGATTTACAGGCTCCACCCTACCAGGACCAGAAACGCAGGCCACCCCTGCTTCCGCCCGGCATCTATATGTGGGGTCTAGAATCCGAACTTAGGACCTTCCGCCTGCAAGGCAGAGGCTTAACCCCTGAGCCACCTCTCCAGCCCCTGGTCTTATCTTTCTTATAAAACTGATTTATTGCGAGTCAAAGGTTGGAAACTCATGTTCTTTCTTGTGTATGTCAATACACAATTTGAGATGCTTATTAAATGTCTTCATGTAAATATTACATCTAGAATTCAGGAGACATACCCAGATTATTCTTACCTTTGTCCTATGAACTATGGAGAACAGACATACTCATCCATTTAGAAAGAAAGTAAAACTTGAAATGGCTCTTTACTTGAATCCCTTAGGATCAAGGGTGAGATAAAAATCAAAAGTTTAGGGAAACCATCAATTCCACTGATGAGGGTCAATGATTCCCTCCAGAGACCTGAACTGATAGAAATGAAGATAAATGAGTAAGTACAAAGCCAGAAGCTTGGCTCTGATATAGATTCTTTTATTAAATGGAAATAGAACTAATAATGACTACATAAGGAGTAAAGATCATACTTAGGGTCACTTTATGAGAAAGAAAGAGACATAAAAATGTTATAAGCAATACACACATTGGTTGTTCAACCAGTGTTTAAGCTAATAGAGGATGAGCAGAGGTTGGGTCTGAGAAACAGTAAGGAAGAATTATTAATTATAAGATTATAAATTTTGGAAGTTTGGGTTGGGTAACACTGGGGGCCAGAATTATCATAAGATCCTGTCAAGAATTTGTATTATAACATGAGAGCGGTACCCTGATGTTTACTTACTGAAACTGGTACCCTGGAAGTGATACATTCTCTGGGAAAAATCACAAGGGGATGAGTTGCAGATAAACACATGCGAAGTCATTTCAGAGCAGCTCAGTGGTATGTTCCTCGCTTGGTGATGCAGCATCGCGTGATGGTGACATATTAACAAAGTGCTTGAAGTTTCCATGTCACTGTAAAAGAGTGTTGTGCAAAAACTCAGAACACTTCAACATTTTTGTTTAGTTTCATGTGGATTCCTGAGTTACCTCAACATGAACATTCATCTAAAAGAATGCTTTTATGGGCACACATTAAGTCACTTAATTCTAGTAATGACCCATTAGGGCTTTTTTTGCTTTGTTTTTGTGTGTGCAGAGTTCAGCCAGGACCCTCTGTGCATGCTAAGCAAGCACTCTATCCATTGGTTTATGTTTAACAGATGAAGTTGAAGGAAAAAGCTTAAACAAACTTTACTCATATAGCAAGTTGTAGAGCTGGGATCACCTTGGGGGGGGTGAGTGTGTGTGTGTGTGTGTGTGTGTGTGTGTGTGTGAGAGAGAGAGAGAGAGAGAGAGAGAGAGAGAGAGAGAGAGAGTATCAGAGGGCACTTGAGTGTGTGTGCCTGTGGAAACCCAAGAGTTTTTTCAGGAATCATCCTTGATTGCTCTACCTCCTTACTGCTTTGCTCTGGAATTTCTCAGATTCTGCCTTCCAGAGTCTGCTTGGAATTACGGTCATGGTTATATCATCCCAACTTTTTATGTGAAATCTGGGGGTCAAAATCTAGTTCATTTTACTTGTGAGGCAAAGACTTTAACTCCAGAGCTGAATTTTTGTTTTTTACTTTTTTAAACTTTTAGTGAATTCGTTCATTCACACTTTTGTTCATGTATGTAGTCTGTTCCAATTTTTGCAACACCCATTTCTCTCTCCATCCTACCCTTATTATAGGATCTAAGATTTTTTTTAACCCAAGTGATCAGACTTTACAGTTCTCATTGAATATCTTACTATGTCACCTGGATTCTTTCTCAAAATTTGTCTAATAAAAATTACTTGTAAAATTCATATAACTAGATGAGATGACTCTCTATATGGCAGGGAAACTAAATTGAGGGAACCATATTCCCTTGAGAGAGAGAAAGGAATCCAGGGACACTACAACTAAGAACTCTGACTTGGAGCAACATAGAGACATTGGTATTAATAGTCATTGTGTACCTAGGGAAGAACTTTGAAGAACTGTATAGGATTTCTGAGTTTTTCAATTTTTTAGCATTTATTTATTTTGGGGGGAGGGTATAGGATGTATAAAGATCAGATGATTATTTGATGGAGTCAATACATTTCTTTCACCATATGAGTTTTGGGGATTGTACCCAGATTGTCAGACTTGGCACCAAACAACTTTACCTACTGGGTCATCTCCCTAGCCTAGAATTGTCCATTTTTTTAATAATTATGTTCCCAGTAGCCAAAGTAATCTCAGTTGAGGAAGGTATAATTTAAAATGGTGTGAGGTGCCCCAAGACTCATCATTCCCATCCCATCTCAGGTCTGGATAGTTGAGGGTACTTCAGGGTTGATGGAAGCCAGAAGACAAACTTTGAGGAAAACTGTAACCTTCAGCAGTGATACTCAGCTATTCAAAGGTGACACTGAAAAGAAGAGTAAAGTCCATCAGACAAGTGTTCTAGGATTAAAACTGTGTTCTGGAGTTAAAAATAAAATAAAATAAAGCCCTGCACATTCCTGGTTCCTTCGGGTTGACTTTCTGAAACCCCAACAATGTGAAAATATGCTACCCAAATTCTATACAACAAGGAACTCATATTTACTCAAACTCTAATTCAATCTCTCCCTATTGAATGAAGTCTAAGCATATCTGAGAGTGAACTTAAATCAAGTGTTTCTAATGGCAGACTTACTCAAATCCTAATTCAACCCTTTGCTTATTGAATAAATTTTTGGCATGTCTGACAATGAACTTATATCAAGTGTTTCTAATGGCAGTGAAACTAGAAAGTCCAGAAGACGTACTATTAACTTGGATTGGGCTCTGACAATTATAAAGTCATACTGCAGACAAATCTGAATGGAATGTAAGGAGAACAAGGACTATAAGTACAATAACTTGAGTTCCTGTCTTCCTGTAACACGCTTTCTCTGTGTTCATCAATTTCATTGTTTTCTCTCTAAGTTTTGCTCTCTAAATCTTTAAAATGAGCATAATTACAGTGTTTGCAGAACTGTATGGAAGATGAGTGTCATGGTTTAAATATAAGTTGTGTGTTTGAATCCTTAGTTGATATTTGGGAGGGTTATGGTGTCTTTGGGAGGTTGAGCCTTGCTATAGGAAGGCGCATTAAGGGCATGTCTTGAGGTTGATTAGCCCTACCCTGCTACTAGGAGTTTTGCTCTTGCAGTTTGTAGCTCTCAGCTTTCTTAATGGACATGATTTAAGCCTCCTTCAGCTTCTGCCAGCCAGCCATGCCCTTTCTACCATGAAGAACTGTATCTCCATTCTGGAATTGTAAGCTGAATAAACTTTATTTAGGCTGCTTGAGTTTGAGTTGTGTCTCACATTAGGGAAGAGGTGCACAGAGAAGGGCAAAGAGTTATAACTCCTTCTAGAAATCTCCAGAGTCACAACAAAGAAAGAAATGCATCCTATTTGCTTTTGAAAGGAAAAGGAAAAGACATGAACAGATGTTGAGAGAACATTAGCAGATCCTGCTAAGTATTCAACATATATCAATCATCTCATTTAATCTTCTAAATGCCACATGTGGGATAGATATCAGTACTATCATTTATAGAAAGCAAAGGCTTGAGGAAGTCATACACTTCAATCTGGATCAGCTATTTGGCCAGCTGCAAACGGCAAGCAGTGTGATTCCTACCTGTGTCTTTCCATGCCACTCATTCTGTTTGTTGCACTAAATATGCAGCAAGATGAAATGTGTAGTGTTGGAGTTTTCAGACCTGACGAAAAAGTTCAACATTAACATCACAACAATGAACATTCTTCTTTCTCTTTCCTAACAAAGTGCTGAAAGGAAAAAATCTGGATTCCCCTACTTTCAGAAGGGAATCACTGACAGATAATAGGATTGGGCATCTCAGTGTGGCCAGCTGGTCTTCATCACTTGAATAGTGTGAAGAGCTTGAATTTAACAATCTATTTTGTTTGTATTAGCTGCCTATTGTTGGTTTAATAAGTTACTAGTATATTTAGTGGTTTTAAAACCATGAAAGTATCATTATACTCTTCAGAAAGTCACAAATTTGGATAAGTTTATGGAATTGTAATCCATATATCATTGGCTCCTTCTGGAGGCTCACTGGAGATTTATTCCTAGTTTCTTACAGCTTCTAGAGGCTAATGTCGTTCCTTAGTTTACCACCCCATCTCTGCTTCCATTCTCACAACTCCATCTACTGATTTGTCTTCCACTTCAGGGATCCTCATCATTAGATTTGGCCTACTGGTAATTATTCACTAATATAATCATTCCAAATCAAGATGCTTAATCTAATCAAACCTGCAAAGATTTTTTTAAATAATGAAAGTTAGACTATTCATAGGTTCTGAGTAATAGAATGTTGCTATCTATGGATGATCATTATTCAGTCTCCAGGAAGGTTTCTCCTGAATTTCTGAAACTTCAGAATGCTCTTCTTATTGATGATGAGGGTCAAGACCTTGGAAGGAACCTGGTCCTCTTATTTATAAGCAAAGTTAATGAAACTATTCTGTGAAGTCAGCATTGCCAAAAGAGAATTTTGGGTTGGGTGAATTCTGTTTATTTTACCTAACAAATGACTCAGCATCATTGCCATGTATTAAGGAAAAAATGCAAGAATTTTATTTACAAAGGTTATTACTAACTCCACTTCCAAAATGGCATCATTACAAGAGAAACCATCTAAAGAAGTTGCTCATGAATTCACAAGCCCCATGAGTGAATCTGAATCAGTATCACAGTGAGAACAATCAGACACCACGAGCCCTGGAAATATTATTTCCCTCTCTCATTTGTAATTAAGAATGAAACCAGTCTCAACGACAGTTGATGGGAAAAAAAACTGACAGTAGTCAGGATTAGATGCCTTAATACTAACCAAAAACACTTGATAGTAAACCTTCAACTAAACTCCTCTCATTTTATCTTTAAATAAGAATAGCTCTCAATACCCAAATTAGACACAGCCTAGTACAATGGAAAAACAGTGAACAACAACGAGCAATGAACTCAGGAGAAACAATTACATGCAAGGGGAACTTCAGGGGGTAGAGCTAGACAGGTGAAGGGGAGTGCCCCTATCAGTGGGTCTACCCAAAGAAGGGCTACTTAATCTGCTACAGAGACCTGAGCCCCTGCTAGAGCAGACAGCCCAAAGGGAACCCTGGGGCCACACAAGCAGACAGTCAGGAGGGTAGGAGGGAGAAAGATGGATTGGTAAAGAAAGGGGAGAAGGGGGAGAGGAAGGAGAGAGGAAAGGAGGGGAGCAGGAACATCCACTCATTATACTTGTAAAACTAGAAAAATAAATGAAAAAGAAAATAAAATGCCTCTAGAGTATATAATAAATATACGAAGAGTTGAATATATATGTATATATGTGAATATATATATATATATATATATAATCCTTTTTTAAAAGGAAGCAATTGGAAACAATGGACATGGGTTGAAGAGAAAAATCACCTTCCAGGACCTAGTCTTCTCCATGATGACTAATTGAATGCATTTCAAAATACTAAAGCTGAATAATTTAAAAATTTTTTTGTCTTACCATACCTTCTTGTACAATTAGTGAATAATTCTCCTCCTCCTCTTTCTCATTGGATAATCCAGTCTCAAGTATTTCCAGCCCATGGGAAATAAAACTAGCCTTAATTATCCAAGCCACTAATTTCTACTTTTTCCTCTTCTTTCTCTTTTTGCTTATTGGATAATCCAGCCTCAAATAATTCCAAACCACAGGAAATAAAACTAACCTTAATTATCCAAGTCACTAACTTCTAGATATCATTTTATATTGTCTTATGATTTTATTAATGTCATTAAAGTGATCTCTAGTGTTCTCAAGGCTAATGTAACTATTCAAACATAATATAAGCATAATATTTGTAATACCGAGGGCCTAAAACAAAATCCTATTTGAATCTCAGAGACAGGAGAGTGACGGGTTATCTGGCCAGCAGCTTAGCTCCAGATTCAGTATGAGACTCTGTGTGAAGAGTATAAGGCAAGTGGTGATAGAGCAGAACACTGAGGTCCTTCTTCTCTGACCTTCTTGTAAGCACATGGATATGTGCAACCACATATACACAGAAAAGGCGACAGAAAGAAAGAAAGAGAGAAAGAAAGAGAGAAAGAAAAAGAAAGAAAGAAAGAAAAAAAGAAAGGAAAGAAAGAAAGAAAGGAAAGAGAGAGAGAAAGAAAGAAAGAAAGAAAGAAAGAAAGAAAGAAAGAAAGAAAGAAAGAAAGAAAGAAAAGAAAGAAAGAAAGGAAAGAGAGAGAGAAAGAAAAAAAGAAAGAAAGAAAGAAAGAAAGAAAGAAAGAAAGAAAGAAAGAAAGAAAGAAAGAAAGAAAGAAAGAAAGAAAAAGAAAGAAAGAAAGAAAGTTTCCCCTGATCCTTTCTTCCTCCTTGCTATGTCCCAGCACTCCTCATAAGAAGAAAGCCAAAGATGGAGTGGAACAAAAGAATGAAACTTCAGATGGAGAAACCACTCAAAAGATATTGTGGCTGGAGTTACAGAGCTCCGGTCATGAAGGATACACAGAATTCTCATCCAAAAGAGAACAGCAGGAAGTAACCTTACTTTCATCTCTGATGTTTTCCATTCTCCAGGTAAGCTCTCATGGTGCTGCAAAAGGATTTGACAGGTTCCAAAAAGACAGGAGAAAAGACACTGAGCAGTGTGCCATGACATCATACTGATTTTCAAATTTCTCTATGTGATGACTTCATAGACATGACTTTCAATAATGTTCCCTTTTCAATAAATTGAGCCATTTCTTTTACTCTAAATGTGATATTCTTTCAGCTGTTGGTATAGTCAGGAAATAATGTTTTGTTTGTTTATTTTTGTAGAAAGAAAGGGAATTTTTTTAATGCTGATGCCTTTTTGAAAATGCCGCTGATTTTTTAGTGGATTAGTTTGGTGTCCTCTTCTGCCTCCTTGCTGTGAGTTTCCATTTGTGATCAACAAACAGTAAGCACTTTGTTAAGATCTACTAACCTTCTTCCATATTCCAAAAATCATCTCCCACTCAGCTGTTTTTATTAAAACCTCACACATGATATTTTATGTAAACTTTCATTTCTTTTAAGACCTAGTCTTTTTCCATTTAGTTAAGCTTTCTCTCTGATTTATTTTTCGATTATATAATGGTTGCCAAATTAGTCATGGCCTAAAAAATATCACCGTGGCCTCTCTTGATGTTGAATTAATATTTCAGTTTAACCACCCAGTAGAAATTTCAATAGCCACCCATTCAAGTGGCAAATAAATTTAATCTTCATCTGTTCATAGCCTGGAAGAAAAGACTTAGTTCACTACTTACTGTCCTGACTTGATATTGATTTTCTATTCCCATGATAATGATTCCATAATCACAAAATATCAACGAGTTTCTGCAGTGCAGAAAGCAAAGCTCTGTGGCTGATTATGAGCGTGGGCTCAATGAAAAATGGTGCTGGAGACCTACCTAACAATCACTCCACTCACCCTTTTCCTCTACAAATGCATGCTTTCTCCAAGTAAGGAGAACTGCTGTCTGTCTAATAGAGACAGGAAATGAAAAGTTCCCTCTTTCCCAGCCTCCCTTGTCCTGAGAAATGCACCTCTGTTCCAGCCATTTTCACTGGAGTCTAACAGGAAATCTTTGAGGCTAAAGCAAGAAATGGGGATGGTGAAGAGGAGTATGGCAGTTAGTGTTTACTATCAACTTGACACTTGAGACCTAAGTTGTAGTACACACTTATGAGGAATTATCTATTTATGAGAAGACTTTCAGAGATTTCTTTAGTTGCATGGTTGACATAGGAAGATGTAGCTCATTGTCAGTGGGACTATTACCTAGGCAGGTATGGGGAGACAGAGAACTAGAAAAAGAGAGAGAGAGAGAGAGAGAGAGAGAGAGAGAGAGAGAGAGAGCTAGAATTTTGACAAACTAGCAAGCTAGAAAGAAGCATTGGTCGTTGCCCCTTTGTCCTTTCTGTGGATCTGATGTGATGATTTCTCTTGTTTCCTGACACTTGTATAATGCTCCTGCCGTAATTATGCATAACCTGAAAATGTAAGCCAATGGAAAAATCCCCTCTAAGTTGTTTGGGTTAATTATTATTGGTAGCAATGGAATATGAAACAAGAAGAGCCTGAGTCGTCTCTTTGGTGAAGAGAGTGTTTAGAAATATTGAATCCTTTGAGACTTTAAGTAGAATTGAATAGTGATGCTTTGCCCTGAGTTGTGATAGCCATCTTGAAACCATGAGAGGAAAAGCTTGAGAACAAAACTATCATTTTAAAGGTGACAGCAGAAAGGGAGAAAGAACCTAAATTGCCCCTGACACTTGAAACCATTGATGTTGATACTCCACTGAGTTTGGAATTACCCCGCCCCTCTCCCTTGAGATTATAATTGTATTTACAGAGTTCACCCTGCCTGAGTGGTTTCTATCTTGCAGTAAAAGGCATCCATGAAATGTACCTGCCTGTTCTTTTAGTTCCTTCACAGTTTGGTGGACATACCAATGCTTACAGTCTCTTTCCATAGATGTTTTTCACCCAAACCACATCATTCCATTCTGCTCCCTGGCTGACAGATAACTATGTTGCTATTTAAAAAACCACCACCACCACCAACAACAACAAAGGTTCTCAGACCTGCTTCTCCTCCATTAGCTTTGAAGTGCGATAGTGTTTTTGATGTGATCAATTGCACCACCTGTTGGTAACTGGCAGATTTGAGTGCTTTGGGAAGGATGGGTGGGCATAGAGCTGACTGTTCTTCCAGATTTCACTAGTAGTCTATGTTGTATTATATCGAAGTTTTCAAACTTTACTCACCTTTTCAACATCTTAAACACTGTGAAGAAATGGATTTTGTCTTTTTGGTTCTTAATTTCTCAGATTTTTTCCTGTAGAAAGTTTCCTGGCTTACTGTATAGTAACTCCTGTAAATGTCTATTAAAGGAAATAATGTTTTTGCAGGTTTAAATGTGAATGCTGAATGACCTCTTTGAGATTTTTATGATACAGTTTCTTAATTAAACAGGTAAATACAATAAGGATGAGGAAATTTATGTAACTTTCCCAAATTGTGGAGGTAAAACCCACTGCCTCCTAATACAGTGCTCTTTCTAGTTTAGTAGTAGGAATGAGGACATTTGTAACCTATATTATGTACACAGAAATATAGCTATGAATACATGCCGTACTTGGTTCTGGGAAACCAAGTCTGTGATACCTGCCAGGCAGCATAGCAGTCAGGATTCCTAGTGCAATTGACTTCACCCCTCTGGTGTCAGCTTTGAAATCATCCTTTAGAGAGTTCATCTCTGACTTTCTGATCTAAATTTGACAAATGTTTCTGCCCCGTTTCTTTCCACAGCACTTTGACTATTTTAACTTCTCTCAACTCCCTTCATAAAATTACACATTTGTTGGCTAGAGATGTAGCTCAAAGATAAAATGTTGGTCTTGCATGCATGAAGCTCTGGATTTGATCTCCAGCATCATAAAGAAAAACTACATGTTTGCCTTGTGTATTTCTTTATTGTTTAATATTCATCTCCTCCAGGAGAGTAAAAACTATGTCTATTCTGCTCCTCACTCCATACCCAGCACATGATATTTCTTCCAATACAACAGGCAATGCTACCTCTTCAGTCACTAATATGTTAAACAGCATTCCAATGATTAAATACAAAAGTAGAAAGACAGACAAGGTGATGACCTATTTCAACTTATAGTCCACTGGGAAAGAGAAAATAAACATCAATGCATAAGTATGATGCATGATGTGCTGAACTTCAGAAGTTGCCATTTCAAAGGTGCTCCTTCGATTTATGGTGAATAATGGAAAAAGCATCATTTATTCTTCCATGCTGTTGGTATTCTAATGCATCCTTACTTCACAGATGTGAAAATATGAATGAAAGGAAATTTCATAGCTGATGAAATAAACAGAATTGCCTGTTAAATGATGAGACATGGTGAATTGAAGCGCACATGTAGACAAGATATGTCAAGAGAATTCTTTGGATTGATGGATGCATTAAGTTAGACCAGAAGGGAATGACTAGCTGTAAAATTTCACATATCAACCTTGCATTCACACAGCATATGTTATGATGTCAATTGCAAGTATTGCCTGACCCCAAATCTGATAATAAATCATTTTTGGGAATAGAATGAATTTTTTAATGTGTTTCTTAAACTTGAAAATTGGCAATATTTGACAAAGATGCCTGTGAAATACATTGATTGGTCCTCATTCTGGGCTTTCCCACTGCTCCCACAGCAAATGTCTTCTTCTAGTAGGTTTCAGATGTGCTATCTCAGCAGTCCTGAGTCATCTGTTAACTTTACAAGATTCTAAAGAAGCTTAACATGATTCTTGGCATTCTTGTATGAGTGCTAGAATTTATAAACTCCCCTGCCCTGCCAGAGAATCTGGCTCTAAGATAATGCAAAACAGCACAGAGGTTTTCCAGCCTTGTTAGAGGAGCATTTCCTGGAGAGTCTAGCTCAGCTGCAGGCCCACTAGCTGGCCTGCCAATCTACAAAGCAGTCCTCCAGAAATGATTTAATTTCTTTTCTGTCTTGGGTACTGAGTAGGGCATTTAAAGAATCAAACATCTAAAACCTGAACACCTCTTGAAATCTCGAGGTCTCTCTGAGCAAAAATAGCTTCCTCATTTCAAAGGTCATTAAACTATTAGAAAGAAGTAACAACTGTTCAAGGATGGACTGGAATCTGGTCTTCCCAGTTCCAAAACCAACACCGCTTTGACGCAAATGTGAAGCCCTACCAGAAAAAGGTAGGGCTCGAGCATCCAATGCCTCCCTGCTCCTCTGGGCTGGGGGTGAAACGTGAAAGATGGGACTAGAAGAAAACAGGCCAAAAAATCAAAAAAGTGCAACATGTCTCATAGCTACGTCGGCCTGTCAAAGTTGCTTAGTAGCTGCTGGCCAGTTTCTGCACCATGTAGAGAGGTGCAGTTCCTGACTCAGACAAGACACTTGTAGTCTTCCATCTTGGCGCTCATCCATAGGCTCCAAGTAAAGCAGGCACAAGCAAAGATGGATTCTAAATACAGGCAAAATCACTTTTCAGGCTAAAAGTCAAGGACAGTTTGCTTTCAAATAGGAGGGACGTGTTTGAGCAGATTTTAGCAGAAATAGACATGGAAATTTGACACATTATGAGAGTTTTGAAAGAATCTAGGGTTCTGCTTTGCTTTAATTTGGAGTCTATTTCTAATTGAGCAATCCTGTATTGGTGACTGGGACTCTGTTTACTTATTTGGCCTTGTTTTCTCATCTCTATAATAGACAAATGTTCTTTCTTGTGTGTGTGTGTGTGTGTGTGTGTGTGTGTGTGTGTGCGTCTGTGTGTCTGTGTCTGTAGGTATCAAAGGATATTGTATGTGTCTGTAGAAGCCCAAAGGTGATTTTAGGAATCATCTTAGATTGCTCTGCCTCCTTTTTTGCTCTGCCTTCAAGGATCAGAAGTCTAGGTCACCACCATTTCTGTCCAGTGCTCTTTTATGGGATCTGGGATTTGAACTCAGGTCCTTCTAGTCATGAGCCATCTCTCTGGTCCCATATAATAATAGACAAATATTCTATTAGCGATATCTTAACATGTCTACCTTTCATTTTATTGGGAGGGTCAAATGTAATTTTGTTAACCTACAAACATTGTGCTTAAATTATATTAATAGCAAATATCTAAAGATGAGATTATAACACAGATACATTTTATGAAGAAGAGCAATGTTTAATAAATAGAAAGAAAGAAAGGCAGAGAGAGATAAAAAGAGAAGAGAGAAAGAGACAGGAGAGATGTACATGCTTTTATGCCATGGTACATGGGTGGAAGTTAGAGGACAGCTCAACTTTTGGAGCTCAATACTTTCCTTCCACTATGTAGACCTCCAGAGATCAAACTCAAGATATCAGATTTATAAGTAGGTGCCTTGCTGGCTGAGCTGTCTCGCTGACCTGAATAAGGCAGTTCACAGTTGCACCAAGGCTCAAATCTAGGACCTTCAGTGTATAAAACAGATGTGATAACCACTACACTATGGAATCATGTGCTATTGTTTCTTATTAAAAGTTTTCGCAGGCTGGAGAGATGGCTCAGGAGTTAAGACTCTGCCTCACAAACAGAGGGTCTTGAAATCAGATCCCAGGTACAGGTAAAAATGCCAGGCAGAAACAGTGACAGCCTGAACTTCCTGCTCTAGTGGGAAGAGCCTAGGAAATTCCTGAGTGAAGCAAAAAAAGAGGTAGAAGTAATCCAGGATGATTCTCAAAGTCAACCTTGGTACTCCACAGAGACACACAGTGCCCTCTCTTTCTCTCTCTCTCTCTCTCTCTCTTTCTCTCTCTTTCTCTCTCTCTCTCTCTCTCTCTCGCACACACACACGCACACAGTAAAGAAATAAAGTAAAGAAATAAAAGGTTTTCACACAGTTTGGACCAAAAAGTAGAGTGCATTTCTAAACTTTTGCAGAATGAAAGAAACACTTATCTACAGTTATATACATTACCTAGTACCTCTTCCTTCCCATTAAGCATTTCCCATTAAAGAAGACAATCTCTTTATATTTTAAGAGTAATAGATATGGCATGGATAGATAAAATGAGGTGCATATCAGCTCTCTAAATGTGTTTGTTACACATCCTAGCTAACAAAACAAAGTATGAGAGAAAGAGTAGTTTGTAAATGGCATGTTAAGCCATTTGTTCGAAATCCTCTGAGCCTTTATTATTTAGAACACAGTAGCACCTGCTGTGAAGATTATGAATACATTAGGTCTCTTCTTTCTCCACAGCTTCAGTGTTAGTGACTAGAGTCTCTCTCAGCCTTGCCCTCTGCCTCTGCTGGAATCAAACACGTTGTCCTCTACCACCACTAACAACTTACACACCCCTTCCCAACTACCTCTTGACTGTCAGTCATCCTCTTTCTCCTGCCTGGGAGTCAATTCCATCTCCTGTCTGCCTCTTGAAACTTTGCTACCTCATCAAAGCATCCGTCTTTCAATAAGCTTTTGCACAAATGGTCTCTATCATATTTGAAGTGCATCCATCTTATCCACTAAACTTGTACAGTCTCTATATCATAGTTCCACCTTTATACCTCTGACTTTGAAAAGCACATAATAGGACACAGCAAACTCATGATAAGAGGTCAGAAGACAGGAGCCAAGGGGTACCTGCAGACATCTATTTTCAGTAGATTCCACAGTGAGGAGCTGGAAGGTGAATGCATTGCAGACACCTGGGAATACTTAGTTCCCAGCCGACTTGTCTGCCAGGGTTGTAGCATATAGTGTGTTTTGTGAATTTAGTTTGTATAATGAAATAGGTAGGGACTGTAGAATGGGCATTCTTCAAAATTATAAAAATTTCCACCTTATAATGACCTTGCAGCTATGTTGGTTCAGAACAAGTTGCAATTGCTCTCCAGTAACTCAGCAATAAATTTTATTGATGAGAGCTGCCAATGTCAATGTGGCGATAACAGCTTGCCAAGTGTTAAGTGCTTTATGTGTTTTTTTTTTTTCATTTAATCCTCAAGAAATCATTAGCAGTAGACATTAGTCTTAGCTTTTCCATCTTCTAGAAGGAGAAACGGAGGCACCGAGGCAAGCAAATGAGCATGGGTCAAAGGCAAGTAGTCTAGTTTCAGAATCAGAGCTCCAGTGCACCCTGAACTATTGGTTTTAGTCTATAAAGTTCTCAGATGGCTTGATTCCACTGGCTACCAGACTGCCAGCCTTCCATCCTAAGCTCTCCAAACCTTATCGTCTGGCTAGTGCTCTAAAAGTGAAATAAGAAAGGGCTCACACATGCAAAAATCCCCTCTTCCACACACTCCACAGGACTTGCTTGCTGTTGCAACTTCTGCTTTTTGTCTTCCTTTCATCTCCCCTAAGCTAACAACCACTAAAGAAGGGGCAAAGCTTTCTTCAAACACAAACCGCGGGAAGTACCAGGCTGCTGGGAACCCAAGAAATTTTTGAATCAGTCACTGTTTGCTGCTGCTTTGAACAAACATCTCTTTGACATTCTACAGTGACTCAATCTCACATCCCACACCTGCCAAGGAGAGTTAGCTGCCCAGAGATGGGAGCTGCCAGAGAGAGCGTAATTTCAAAGAGGAGGTCTAGTTTTTAAGCTTAGCTGATAGGATGACCTGGGAACAGAAAACAGCTCTTGTTTATGTAACACTGAGAATTCAGGGTCAGTGTCCTGCACAGGAATTCTGGAATGCTAAATACTGAAATATGACCAACAGTATCATAGCTAAGAAAGCTACATACACACACCTCTTTAAATCTGAGCGACAAAGTCTCATCATAGCCCAAATCAATTTTCTCACTTGATACACAGGGTGCACACCTGAAATTGACTGAGAAATTTGTGTGAGCCTATATCCATATTTTTGGGGGGGTTGGGGGGGGCAGAAGAACCTCATTTTGAAGACTTTATCTTACTAAGAAAACATTTTAATAACCAACTAACGAGTCAAAACAAATAAGTCACCCTTTGTAAGCTCAGCCCTTGGTCCTCTGTGCAGGAAGCTCCCATGTGGTTCTGTCTTAGAAGCTCAAGTGAGCATTTGTGTTTTCTGGAGCTTCTCCCAGCCACAGATGCAGAGTCTTTTGAAACAAGAAAGCGAAGTACAGATAATGCCCTTCCCTCCAGAAATCCAGAGGTGACCTTGACTCTTCTCAGTTCCCCTGGTCCACACAGTCCCAATTTTCAACTAATGTCACGTGGTGCGCAGAGAAATAACCCTCAAAGACCATTGCCGGTAACTGAGGAACAATGCAGTGACCCACGGTGAGCACTTTTCTTTTCTTTTTTTTTTTTTTTGTTTTGCTTTGTTTCAGATCATAACTTTTTTTTAATTAATTTGTTCTACTTTTACAAGCATATTGAGTATTCATCTCAGCTTCCCTCCCTCTCTCCACCCTCCCATTCCCTCCCTCCCTTCACTATTCCCTCCTACTCCCTCCCACCCTTCTGCCTGCATGGACCTCAGGGTTCACTCTGGTTTATCTACTCCTGTCGAGGTTCAGGCCTCCACAGTGTGAGAAGTTACCTCTCTTCAGGCCACCCCACTGATGCAGAGCACTTTTCTTTTTAAACTGTGCATTGTTTATTGACTTTCTGGAACAAGCAAATGCCAAAGTTCTAGTCTGAACTATTCTCTGCCCACTGATATCTTCCTATTCACTTTTCATTTGCCCTGAATTCTTTTCCGCTTGCTGGTATAGTCCAGACTGACCTGGAAATCTCAATTATCCTACCTTAGTATCCAGAGTCCTGAAATTGCATGCATGTAACCCCTGTGCCCTGCTGGGTTCTTAACGTCTTTAATACATTTTAAAATTCTTTATCCGGAGCACTGTTAAGGTGAACAACTCTCATAAAATATGAAAATTGAATTATCTGCAATGTACACCCCAAAGGATAGAAACTAACATTTCATTAAAAGGTCCAGATAACAAAGAGGGAGCAATAAGATTGTAAGAGCACAAGGACGGGAGGAGCAATGATATGCAAGATACTCCACATAAGTTAGGGCCAAAGCAGTCATAATTGGACTTTGCATGCCCGGAGCAATGTCCAACACACTATCGACCCCACAAAGTCTAGCATTTGCTAACGGCACTAAGATCTTTGGAAGCAAGGGATTGATAGCCACAGTAGTGTGCCTATGCTTAAGGGAACACAGGAAAGGGTTCTGGGAAATGCCACTGGGTCCTTGCACCTCATGGGAGAAGAGGACCCAGAGGAGAGTCTGGCATGCACATTAAAGGATGCTCCCGGGATGGGAGGGGGAGGCACTGGGGGATTAGGAGGGAGAGGGGAGGGGGGCATAGGGTGGTGGGAGTTTGGAGGGAGGGAGGGGACTGATGTACCTGTTAAGTTTGTATGAGTGGAAATAAAAAAGAAAAAAGAAAAGAAAAAAAAAAGAAAAAGATTTTCAGATTAACTAGAAAAAAAAAAAAAAGGTCCAGATAACAGTGAGTTAGTCTTGGAGCATCAGGTGCTGTGTTACTTAAAATGATGGCTCTCATTACCAAAATTATGGATATTCAAAATGTGAGATTGGCTAAAGAAGCCATTCTCAGCTACAGCAATGTTATTAATAAGAGAACAAAGTTGATCCTTCTTTTAAATTTCATTTATTTATTAGAGAGAGGGTAAGTGAGCTGCTGCATACCATGGCACATAGGAGGAGGCGGGAGAACAACTTTCATAAGTCAATTCTCTCCTTTCGCCATGTGGGCTTCCAGGAATAGAACAGAACTCAGAACAGACACACAGTTTAGCAAGCAGGGGCCTTACCTGCCTATCTCACAAGCCCCCAGAAGTTAGTTCTTAAGGATTAAAGAGTGTTTGACCCTCCCCTCCTGGAAAATCTTATTCCTCAGTACTTAACTCATCACATTAAGTGACATTAAAGTTTTCTCTTGTGTAAGCAATGACAGTAACCAAAGAGAAACGTGAGCTTAAGGCACTTTTGTACCCTCTTTACCTTTGTCTAAATGCAGAACATCGCTACCTTTCTCTGTCTTGTTGTTCACTTGTTTGGGATGTTGTTTTGCCCCCCCCTTTTCTTTAAATTGCTGCCTTGGATTTGATACTTGAACCTTTCTGCTTTCTATCTCTGGTCTTAGAAATGCCAAATTGTCTGATGGATGCACCATGGCTTCAATCTGACACCAGAAACCAGGCCCATTTGGATTCAGTTTCAATTTGCATCGTGCAAACTGATGGAGGCTGAGACTTCATCGCAGTATCAGTTCACACTGGGCCATTATGTGAGAACTGATTGCTAATGAGTACATGAACATATGAGAGATTTTGATCTAATAAAAGAAGCCAGACTTTCCTTACTTCAAACTCTTGGGTGCTCTGAAGATATCTCAGGCACTTAATAGCTCTACATAACAAAATGTACTTCCAGATTCAGAAAACCCTTAAATTTGTTAAGGGCAACTGAGCTTGTAAAAACTACAGTCTCTGAAATTTCACCATTTGGATACAAATATAGCTATGGAACTTTCTGAAACCAAGTCCTCTTTTTAGTAAAAATAATAATGATGATGATGATTATAGTAGCAATAATCTCTATGTTAGGAAGTTTGCATGAAAAACTAGTGCAGAATTTTATAAATTATAAGCATCTAAGACATTATTATTATAGTTATTATTTGGAGGAACTATAAATATCAATTATCTACAAAATATGTAGATATTAAAATACAAAAGGTTTACACTTGCATCTGGCAGAAGTGTTTCTTTGTACATCTGCCTGTTGTTTATCTTTTTCTTTCTGTGCTAGGGTGGACTTCATGGCTTTGCTCAGACTAAGTAAACACTCTGCCATTGAGCTATATCTCCACAATTTTTAACCGACTCATAAAATTAAATATGTTAGGGCTGGAGTGATGGCTTCGTGATTAAGACTCTGAGTTCAGATCTCAGGTCCCACATAAAAAACACCAGGCATTAAGGGTGGCAGCCTGTATTTCTGGACCTGGTGGGTGGAACCTGAGAGATCCCAGAGGGAAGCAAAAAGAAGGTTGAAGCAATCCAGTAGGATTATCCAAGTCATCCTGGTCTTCTACAGGGTCACACAGTGCCCTTTGGCACACACACACACACACACACACACATACACATACACACACACACGCACACGCACACTAAAATAAATAATAAACTTTGAAAAATTATATGTGTTGGTCATTTACAATGCAATTTTTTACAACATTCAAAATCACATATCTTCAAATGTTTATTAGTACTTTGTGATTAAAAACATCTAAAGTCCTTTTTTGGAACTTTTCTTACACATGCTGTGCTCTATCTGCCTATTTTGCCATTTAATGTTGCTCAGTACTGAAGAAGTAGGGTCAAGAATGTGATCTTCATAAGCAGTTGTGAAAATTTATGTGGTGTTTTAAAACATAAACTCCTTCGTATGCATTATTCAATTATGCTAAAAATCCTTATAAAGTAGGCACAGCTTATTAAGTAAGTAGAATATAGACTTTTGTAAACTGTGAAACTCAGAAATTGGAGACACCGAGAGACAAACAACAACTTAACTAAAGGCAATTACTTATAAATTCTGGACCTAAAACTCACTCTTCCATTTCTTAAGACATAAGTATTTAATAATGTGTCTTCATGACAGCTGCCCAGTGGTCCTCCTGCTTCATGCTGGGCACATTCCCATGGCCAAAAATGATCCTTTAGCATGTGTGTCAAATCACATCACTCACATTTTGGATCTGTCAGGGGCTTTCTATTGCCTATTCTAGAAGTGATGAATGCTTGAGGAGGTAGATAGACTTACTGTGATCTGAATGCTATGCAGTGAAAAAAAGTATTAACACGTTACACTCTATCCAGCAGGCTGAAGTGAGAAATGCTTACCGTTACTGTAGATGCAGAATGGACTGACTATGATCACCTCTCTACCACATACGGTTTAAGTCACTATCACACTAAGTCATATGCGGGATTTCATCTCAACAAAATTGTCCTATCCCTACCTGATGAGTTTGCCCATAGGTTTCTTGGTTACTCTTGTTTGCTTACCTGACCTTAAGCAGCTGAACTGTGGGGATTTTTTTCTGTGTATTTGATTCAGTGACTGGTACATTATAGATACTGGTACATTAAGTTAGTCTCCTTTGGAGCTGTGACAGATTTCTTTTTCATGTCTTGTTGATGTGGTCTAGTCACCAAACATTAAATAACTTTGCCTTCTTAGCTACTCATTTTGTGGCAGCGACAAAATTCCTGATAAAAGTGATTTTTGACCAGAAGGGTTTATTTTGGCTCATAATTTGAGCCCATTATCTCAGAGAAAATCCAGTGACGGCAGTATAAGGCAGCTGGTCACAATGTACCACCCTCAGGAAAAAGAGAAAGAAGAACGCTGGAGCTCAGCCTTCTCCTTTGTATTCAGTTGGGAATTCCAACATATGGGGCAGTGGGACCCACATTCCAGGTAGGACTCTTCTGCCCTTTCTTCAGTTACACGTCTCTGTTAAATTTGCCTTCATGGACAAACCCAAAGGTGTGTTTCCCTGATGACTCTAAATTGAATCAGGCTAAAGATGAAGATTAACCATCACACCTCTTTAAAGGAATATCCTAATAAAGGTGTCCCCTTTTGGTCTGGTCTTACAGAGGCAGACTGTTGTTTCAGGAAGCATTTCAATATTATAATGTAGAATCGCTACTTTATCCAAGCCTCTGCTTCCAAAGGTTGGTTTTAATTAAAGTAGGGAGTACATCTCCTGATAGAGTGGCTAATGGTTCATTAAAAGACTTGTTCTAAAGATTCCTACCTCTTATGTCTTCACTACTTGGCTGCAGACATGGTCAGGAAGAGGGGGGCTGGAATATGATGAGAAATTTGAAATTAATATGAAAGCTGACCATATCCCTGAGTAAACATCTTCCTTAGCATGCTGTTTATCTGAATGTTTATTTGTCCAGAAACCTCCAGGCAAATGCTTATTTGGAAAATGAACCACAGTCTAACTAAGGAACCAGTTCCTGGGACTGTGTAGCCACTAGATAGGCATCTGAGTTTTAAAAAAACTCCAGGTAAAGGGATGCAGTGATGGGCAGGAAAGGTCACACAGCAGAGGTTGTGGCTCTTCAGCTGATTGCAAGTCTGATTGGGAGACCTCTGTTATGAGCTTCTGGGAACTTTCATCCCAACTTCCCGACATACCATGTTTTGTAATTTAGGAGAACTTCTTCTCACATTTCCTGATTTGCATCCATGACTCTGAGAGTTGGCCAGGGTGATGTTTAGAAAAACATGCCCCACAGAAGCTGTGATGACCATGAAACAGTGCCACAGTGCTTTTGATTGAATGTTGTATCCTTCAAAGTTCATGTGCTAAAAGCTTAACCCTCTAGTAAAATATACAAGGAAGCAGGGAACTTCAAGGAGGTGACCTGTTCATGAAGATGGAACCCATACCAGTGGAATTAGTGGCCAAAGGAGCAAACCCTGGAACCTTCTTCCATCACGTGAGGACATAAGAGAGGCCAGCAAAATTGCCTGCCTAGAACAGGGTCTCACCAGACTGCAGCTTCTGTAGTCTCTTGGACTTCCAGTTTCTGAACAATGGAAAAGAATGAAAAACGGTTCAGTTGGTGGTCTTTTGCTATAGCACCCTAGAATAGGACATGTGCCTATAGTTTAAAATTCTTATAGTTCTTCAGAGAAAGTCTAGAATCAATTATGCTTTGTGCATTTACCTGTTCAGGCTTCTATCTTAGGGCATCAGCCACACTTGCCTTTTAGTTCCTTGAAATCAAGACATTCTTCCTTTTATCCAGAAGCCTTCTGACTTATCTTCCCTGATTAACTGCTCTCTCTCTCTCTCTAAGACCACCGCATTACCATTGAACATGGTCACCTTTCAATGTTTAAGTTTAAAGGCTTACGAGGCCAGGGGCTCCTTTTGCAACTTCCATCTTTCTTTCTGTGTAGCACAGAGTCCTGATTATATATTTCTGGGCATGTCTGATTAAGTGCAATTTTGAAAGAAAGATTTATTCCAATGTACAAGCCACATGATCATGAAGTCACATTGCCAATCAACCAGGAAAACCCAACCAACATTCATCAGCCTATAACCTGTCACTTTCAAGCAGATCCTAGAACAGTTGGTTGCCAAAGTCCATTAGCAAAGGTTTCAGTTGGAATTACTTTTCTATTTATTTATTTACCTCTTTTACCTCTTTTGGAAAAGATAAATTCATACCAAATTCTTTTTTTATTGAATCTTTTTTTTTTCATTTATTCAATTGTGTGTGTGTGCGCGCGCGTGTATGCATGTATGTGTGTGTGTGTGTGTGTGTGTGTGTGTGTGTGTGTGTGTGTAGAACCACGGATGAATTCAGGAACCACCATGGACCGCCTCCACCTCCTCCTTGTTTACTCTGCCCGGGAATTCACAGGCTCCACCCTACCAGGACCAGAAACGCAGGCCGCCCCCACTTCCAGCCAGCGTCTATACGTGGAGTCTAGAATCCGAACTCAGGACCTTCCACCTGCAAGGCAGAGGCTTAACCCCTGAGCCACCTCTCCAGCCCCCATTATACAAAATTCTTAACATACACTATAATGCTTGTAAGTCAGAAAATAGAAGTTAAGAATAGTAATACAGTTAAAATTGTGTTTGTTAATGGAGACACTAACAAATATGAGTGAAAAGGTTAACAGCCCAGCTGCATCATTTACTTGTTTGTTTCTGCCTCTCTATTTCAGGGAAAAGATTCTTCTCAGTAGCAAATAATGTGCACTTATTCTTCCAATTACTACCATTTTATATACATAACCTCAGAATGAGGATTTCTGACTTCTTCAGGTGAGGAAGCTTAGGCATGAAATGTTGTGAACACTTGATCAGTCACCTCAGAGTCCTTGTCACCTAGGAGCGTGGTTTATCTCTCCAATCACCTGAATCAATTGCTGTCTGGCTTCTGGCCGTTCCTATTATGATGATGGTTATGAATGACCTTCTGCATCAAGTGCTGAGCTTCTGTGCCAAAGAGATGAAATGCTTCCCTGCTGGGAATATCTAATGTTGAGGTACCAGTTTTCTAAGCTTTAGAAGTGGCTGGTATAGAGGATGGAGGGCAGCACTTCCAGGGGCTCATCAGAAAATGCAGGTAGTGAAAATGTTTTCGACATGTGAGTTGATTTAAAGGATGTGAAGCCATGGTTATCTGATGGGGCTACTCCTGGAAAGCTAGCACCAAGCCTACCCAGAGCCCAGAAACAAAGGTTAAATTTACAGGACTCTCTGCTTAATGTCACCGAGGGCCTCACTGTCACAGGAAGATGAATGTAGTCTGCCGGCTTACTGTTGAAATGTCTCCTGTTGAGATAGTACAGATCCCCAGGCCTAGTCCAATTAAATCTGGAGATGAACTCAAACTTCAGTGTTCAGAGCCTGCTATCCACACATAGTCACAGATCACTTGAAAATACCCCTGGGGGCGGGGGGTGGCTAGCTTGATCCAGGAATATAACAAATGAAATGACCAATAACTCATGGTTTCTGTCAATTTCCTGTCAGCAAGTGATTAATGAATGGCCTACAGTCAGACTCTGAGATACATAGTCAATAGCCAGTCTATTTTGCTGTTCTAGATAAATAATGCCCCAATTTGTGTCAAGTGATAAATGGTTCCCAAATTAGCATCAAAATTTTAGCTAATTACCCTACTCCCCCCCAAGCATCATCATTCCTATATTCATTGAACAGTTGCATTCTGAGTTGAAAGCTTAAAGGAATACCAAAGGAAAACAGGGTTTTTGTCCACAAAGATTAGATTCACCTTGTTCTCATGGAAATATCCTAAGGACTGAAAATAATAGTAATGATGTCAATAACTAAATAATAATTAAAACCTAGTGGCGGTCAGGCATGGGGGCACAAGTCTATAGTCCTAGAACTAGGAAGGTAGAGATAGGAGGATCTGGATTCAAGAGCTGTCTTGAGTACATAGTAAATCTGAGACCAGTCTGAGTGACATAAGACTCTGTCTCAAAAAAAAAAAGAAGAAAAAAGAAAACACACACACACACACACACACACACACACACACACACCAGAGGTGTTGATACTCTTTTAAGTATTTTGCATACTTTGCCTGCTTTAGTTCCTATACATCCCTTAATAACCATGTGCTGTAAGCTGATATTTCCTCTTTATCTGATAGGAAACACACATAACTTATGAGACTGTTCATCTGAGGTTGCAGAGTTAGTTAGGGGGAAGTAGAGCTTGTGCTCAGTGTGGGCCTCTCTAGACTGGACGATTTCCATGTGTTACTGCTCTATAGCATTATAACCAGAATCTAAACCAAGCATTGTGATAAAAGATCAATGTAACAACACTCAGGAGGTTGAAGCAGGAGGATTATTACTTGCAGGCTAGTCTGGGCTATTATGCCTTAATTTTTTTTTTCAGAATTCATAGGCTATAGAGGTCAGTAAAGTTTTTGCTTCACAAGTCTGAGAATCTGAGTTCAGTTTCATATATATGTGTGTGTGTATATATATATATATATATATATATATATATATACATGCAATAAAAAGGCTGGGCATGGACTGGTGAAAGTTGTTCTCTCTCTCCCTAGTAAATAAAGAATATTTTTGGTCACAGTGCCCATACCTCTGAGCCACTAGGACAGTAGAAACAGGAGGATCCCTGGGGACTGGCTGACCAGCCTAAATGGTGAACTCCAGGCTCAGTGAGAGACTCTGTCTTACAAAAATAAGATGGAAAACAATTGAAGAAAATACTCCATGTTGGCCTCTGACCTCCATGTATACCTATACACACATCTACACACACACACACACACACACACACACACACACACTTCCAGATTTAGTAACTATAAGTACAAACAACTTTACACATATCATTTTACTTAATGCTTACAATTCAGTGATTGCAGTTAAGGACGTAAAGCTATTTAAAACTTTTCTACTTGCTTTCTTTCTTAACAATATAAAACAATAAAAAATTGATTATTTTTTAATCTCATGAAAGTAGAAAAAAAGGCTTTTTTCCAGGCTGACCTTTTGAGACTTAATTTCTGATGGGTTTTCTCTAAGGTTCAACTCCCATCAGACATTGTTGGTGTCAGACATGATGGCATCAGACAACAACCGGGGCAAGCATTCCCAACAGTTCCACTCTTGAACTCAGGTTTTATACTAACATTTGGATTTACCTGTCAGAGAAAACTGAAAGTTCAAGGGGTAGCTGTGTCATATGACTTTGTCTTCACTCACTAAGGTGTCATTGCTACATCACTCAAGAAGTCATTGGGGCAGTGGATAAGGTGCCTGATCCCATACCGGATCACCTGAATTCGATCCTGAGAAGCCGACATGGTGGAAGGAGAGAAGCGACTTCTGAAAGATTTCCTCTGACCTCAATGTGTGTCCTTGCTCCCGCCCCCCCACTGTCTCTCCTTTTTCTAATATACTATATATTTTTTAAATCCAGCTCTCCTTTTCTTGGAATTCAGACTGGAAATTGTTTTGATGGTTTATTTTGCCAGCTGAGATTGTATTTTTTCTAGGAATTCTGTTTGGTTTATGGACTTCTTTGAAGAAGAGGAGCCTACTCCAACTCCTGTCGAAACCGAAATAACTCTTCTCTTGAACTGGTTACTAAGCCCCTCCTCTGAAGGGGAAGTGACTTCTACCAGGACATTTTCAGACTTGTATAAGGATGACAGCCTGCGACTGATTCATGACCTGACCGGGGGTGGGGGACGGGGGACGGGGGAATGGGGTTGGGTAGTGGGTGTTCAGCTTGGAAATGATGAGAGGCAACTTCCAGACAAGCAGCTGGGGCTAGGGATGGTGGGACAAGAGACGGCTGTGGCAAATTCCCTAAGGTGTGAACAGCAGGGGGCAGAGAAGAAGCAGCTTGAACTGGAGGTTCAGTGTTTAAGATGCTACTAATACCCCTTTGGGTGCTAATGAGATACTAGGGAAGGAAAAGGTGGCTTGCACGGGTCTGGCTGCTCCAGGTACTTGGTCTTGACAACCTCAGACAATGGAAGTAAATAGGAAACGGGCTGGCTTCATACAGGAATGCAAACACACACACACACACACACACACACACACACACACACACACACACACACAACCAGTCCCTAGAACCTTGAAAATGAATGGTTGCAAACTTTGGACGGGAGCTTTGGACTCAAAGCGCAATCAGAGTTCCACAATGGCCCCACAAAAAGAGCCAGACAATAGGGCGAAACGGAGCCTGAATTTGTTCCAGAAAAGGGACAGTGTGTGGAACACTCGGGCTGCATTGGTCCTCCGTGTGGCTGGAGGCTCTGGGTGGATCAGCCACCGCCCAGGGGCTCCCAGCGTTGTGCCCAGCCCTCCCACCATGGGTCCCAGCTGCCAGGAGGCTGGCCTGGCGGGAAGAGGCAGGGGAACCTCAGATCCAGGCGCCTAGACAGCAGCTGCCTTGTTCGCCGCCCGGTGGCTCCCCCCACCCCCCTTTGCAGAGGGCAGAGATCCCAGCCCGCGGCCCCACGCCTCGCTCTCTGCAGGTCTGCCCCGCCCCAGTTCTGCAAGCGTTAACCCCCACCCCCGCCCTCATCGGCGTCCTGCATCCCCCACAGCTCGGGCCCGGCGTTCCTAAAAAGGAAAGGTGCAAAATGGGTCTAGAATAAAGGCATGAGGGGGTCATACTTCCTGTTGCTCAAACCTTATAAAATAACCTCATGATCGCCCTGGCTGCAGACACGCACCTAGCGCTGGTCCAGCCGCCGCCCTCTGCGCAGCGCCTGAGGATTCCCCGACACCACCATGCACAAGTGGCTGTGCTGCGCGCTCCTGGTAAGTGCGTCCCGGGACTGGGGTGTCCCTTCAGGGTCTGGGGGTTGCCCACCACCTGGTCTCCCCACCTCCCCACGCTATCAAGCCTATCTCTCTCTCAGAATGGGACGAAGGGATGAGTTGGAACATGCAACCTCTTTCTAGCCACACCACGCTGCTCGGGAGAGAGGTTTTACCCTACAAGTAAGTTTCTGTGGAGTTGACTAGGACCAAGGAGAGTGGGATTCACCCTTTGTGCTCCAAAGGTTTTACCCTTTTGATGTACCATATTTACTTGTGTAGTTCGTTATGTCTTTGCTAACTTGGACTTTTTATTACTACAGATGAACTAACCCTTTAGAGTATATTGGAAGGGAAAGTCAGTGTTCTGAAAAGTACTGTACAGAACCTAGTTTGTGAATTAGGCTGACTTGCACAGGTGTTATAGGCAATATAGAATAATTGGCACCAGAGAAAAATCTCTCTCTGATGCAATTTAATAGTTTAATTAATGAAGTTTTATTAAAATCGATTGCTTCATCCTTCAATTTCAATACAATGTGAAAAAAAATGTTGGTGAAAAATAAGGTCACTGTTTAGGGATGTATTTAAGTAACTGAATGAAGTTCAGCACTGAACAGGACTTAAGCCTTGTGTAGCTTTGTCTTCTCTCTTTTTAACTTTTTGGGGTTTTTTTGGTTAATCCCTAAAGTTGTTAAATTGTTCTGTGATTAGCAACTTACTTCCTTTATGTCAGTAGTTTGTAGAATACATAGAGCTACAAATGAGACATTCATGGAAGAGTAGGAAAAATCCACATTCAAGCCACATTAGTGTTTGGGATACCTGGAGTCAATGATTGAATTGCAAGCTCCAGCTTACACAGTGAATGGAAAGCTAAGTAATCTACCTGTTAGTTCCTGAGCTACCCAAACACACAGGTATATAAATAGCAAAGACACTCAGAAAGAGTTAAACAAGAGCCCACCCATAAGTATGCTAACTACATATGTACAAATCCAGATATGTATACTGTGTGGATATGTATATATTTATATATATAATATATGTGTACATATATATATATATATCCACTGATGGATACTATGAACTTTTTAAGACGTGAACCTTTTAAAAATGGAACCCATAATGAATTGCACAAATTTTAAGTGCCTATTAATTCCCAAGGTGAGCGCTTTTGAGCTGGCACAAAGATTAACAAATAATTTATCAACCCCCCCAAGCATCCTGTACCCCTTCCTGCCAGTACTCTGTCCAGAACCAGAATAATCAGTATTGTGAACTGAACACCACAAATTGGTTTTGCTTATAATCACGTTTTATATAAGTGTAATTTTTTGTATTTGGCTACTTTCACTCAGTTTTGTTACAAAATTGCAACTAGTGTTGAATGTACAAAATAATTTTCATTACTGCATAGTGTTCAATTTTGTGGTTGCACAGCTAATTTAATCCTTACAGGTTTGGATGATGTAAAGCACCCTATTGTTACTATGGTAGTATTTTTATTCTTTCTTAATTTTTATTCTTTATCAATTCTTTATAAAAATAGAATTTTAATCTTACTATATTCTATAAAAATTTATTTAATAAGAATTATACAATGACTTAAATATAAGATTTTCACTGGGTCCCTACTAATTGTATCTAAATAATAAAAATATAAGTATTTTATAGATGGATTACACAAGAGATGCATATTACTAACTTTTATAATATAGCATTTTCAGAAGGGATAACATTGAATATGTCTTAAACGCATAAATAAATATAAAAAATAAATAAATCTAGAGATGATAGATAAATGGGTAAATAGATGATAGATAATAGATGATAGATAGATAATAACCAGATAGTGAGATATATGATAGATAAAATATTCTAGATAATGGATAGATGGTTGATAAAAGAGATGATATATTGGCTATATATAAATAGAAAATACATGGATGATAGACACATAGATAGGTAGATAGATAAATACCTAGATAGACAGAGAGATGACAGGTAGTTGATAGATATGAATATTTTTGCTCTCCCTTTCTTTAATTTCTGAGATTGTTTTGATTTTTTGGATGACTAGAAATGGGCACTTTCTACTTGTACATGACAGAGACTGAATGCCCTTTGAAACACCTAGAGATCCAGTCCTAGGAATCAGAAGCCCTGCAGGTATTTGGTCCTTCTCATCAGAGATGCCACCAGGCACAGGGGACATCGTGAAAAGTCAGATGTCATCATTCCTGTTCCTGTAATACCTCACAGTCCCACAGAGGAAGGGACCATTGGAGAAGTACTGCAGGTGCAATTAGAGCTACAAAAGAGGAAGCCTCAAGGTGACCTGGGAATTGAGAACTTTGCCTTCCAGAACCTCCTAATGGAAGTTTTAGCACAGAGCTTACCAGCTGGATCTAATCCAAACACCAGCAAGCCACCTACCTGAGGAAGGACAGGGCAGTGGCCAACTTACTTCTCTCTGGTATTTTTATTTTTCTCTTCTTTGAGCTGCTTTCAGGAACATGCAGCATTGAGGCAACCATGTAAAGTTCCTGCTTCATACTAGCCCTAGGTTCTATCTGATTACAGTTAACTGTAGGACAAACTGAAGACAGATCTATAGGGAAGTGCTGCCTATTCTCAGGAGGGCCAGATAACCTCCTACTCTTGCCTTGATAGAAAGATAGGACATTTGATTGCTGGTGATAAAAATCAAGCCATCCTCAGATCCCCAAAATGAGAGAAGGCAGACATGAATTCTAGTTGCTCTCTAAGAGCTGAGGAGATTCTGGCCTGCAGAAAGCATAAGAAGGGAATCATCCTTAGGAAAGAGCCACAGTCATGGCTGCTGCTTGAATGCTCATGAGTTTTGCAAGGTGGGATCTTTATCACAGTAAGCTGTATCCTTCCTGGTAGCCATGAACCATCAGATGTGTTGAGAACACAGCCACACTGACCTAAGCCTAGGCTTTAACTGTTGGCTGAAATCTCCCATCTTGCATCACACAGAGGCAGAATTCCCTGACCGCCTCCAAGCCAATCTCTGAACACCAAGAGCCACTGTTCTTTCCTCAGGAAAATGGCCTGGTCTGCCTGTGTCTTCCTTTAGGAAAATGTCCTTGGGCCTGCTGGCTTTTTAGTTTTGTTTATTTTGGTTTTCCTTCCCTTCCCCACAAGTGGTTAAGTTCCTGGGTTTACCTCCCAGTGGCACCTCCCCTCCAGGCCTTTTCAGAAAAGGCTCTGAAGTTTTCTAAAAACATCTGACATCTATTCAACACCACATAGTCGTGACCCCTGTCCATAACAATCTTCCTGGCCTCTGACAGCTAGCAATCTTTAGCACAGTAACTCATTTCAATCTGGTATTTAACTTTACTGTTCAGGCTGAAAGCACAATTTCAAAGACCATTGGTAGAGGAAGAAAGCAATCCATGCCAAAGCACTAGAAGGAGGGGTAGTGATGTTTACCAAAGGGACATTAAGCTCACAGTCTGGTGTTACTTTCCTGTCCATGAACTTGCCTTTGGGGATTCAGCCTACAATGTCTCTTTGCATGAAAACTTTCTGTGGACTATGTGTCATTAACCAAGAGCATTTCCCTAAGTTCAAGTTTCCACTTTGTGAGCAAAAGAAACGCAAGATTTAAAAAAAGACTATGAAACATATTGAGAAAGAAAAGAGAGTAACTTAATAAAACTTTTTTTCAAGGCCTTGACAATAACGTTTGGCTGTCCCTTACGTTGCTTAACAGTAGAGAGATGCCAAAGTTATCAATGTATTTGTATATTATTCCATAGAGCAGTAGTTCTCAATAATGTCATACTTCTTCCACAAACTTTTATAATAAATCTTTTGTAGCATCCTCTTGTCTCCTGCAATGAAATTTGGAGTACATATATTCTGTCTACAAGTACAATTTATATAAGATCATTATCCCAGCATAACTATACTATAAAGGGGCAATAAAAGAAAGGAACTTATAATAAAGTAAGCCTCACTAGATGATATAACGAAGTCAACATACGTGGGAATGCTTGTTTGGAATTGTTAGAATAGTCACACAGCTAGGAATGATGACTGAACAGGTGCATTGTGACAACCCGTACACTCCATCAGACTTTGGCTTTGTTGTGGTGGTTTTGTGGAATTGTGAACAGCTCTTCCTAGTTTTAAGGAAATCAGTTTGATTTCCTATCAATTCTCATGCTGCTAAATTCTTGGATCGTTTGGTAGGGATCACAGTTATGCAAAAAGCACCTCCATGTATAAATAAAATGGCAAGTCAGTCTAGGCTCAGATGATATGCAGACATTCCACTTGGATTATTTACCTTAGTTGTCAACAGAACAGGGGCTTGTCCTCGACTGCTTAGGGCATCTATCATGGTCCAAATATATATACCACCAACAGTTCCCAAAACTCCTCTCAGGGACAAATACTAGTCCTGTGGTAATAAAGGGTAAGCCCTTCAGTAGCACAGATTTTCTTCTCATTGATAGCCCCTAGGATTCTGTTTCCTGTCATTTGTGTTCATTAAATCTGACTAACTACTCAGCAAGATCAGTTGCAATATTTTACATATAAAATTTATCAAATCCAAATGAATAGTTAAATTCTCAGTTTAATATCATGAATCCTGTGCTCTCCATTCATAAGAGGTACATACTCCAAGCAGAGGGGAATCTTGGGAAGCTAAAGCCAGCCAGGCTGATATGTCACTATTGACTCAAAGGGGTCATGGTGAGATAGTAACTCATTTCTAGATCACCCTACAATTTCCATTCATGTTTCAATAGAATTTGTCAACCTACTGGGCAATTAAACTACCTAATAAGGCTTTTTTTTTCCTCTTTTAAATATCACTACATTGGTCTATCTAGTTGATATCTTAATCATTCTATCACACATTTTCACTATGAAATTCAGTATTTTCATGGAAGTCCATTCTTAAGAAAGCAACAAAGTAAAGCAGATTGATTGACATGTAGATCTTTTGAGGTGCAGCACAAGCATGGCCTTCTGATTGGAGTGTGTGCTGTCTACAGAGTGGAGCACATGAGTTGGTAGTGTTGAATTTAGGCACTGAATATTCATTAAGGTTTGATAAATTTTATATGATTGTAAAATATCCCAACAGAGTTGGTGAATAAGTAGTAAAATTTCAGCCTGTACAAGAAGTTTGGACTTGAGATTTAGAAAAAAAAAACACTCCATGTCATTATCCCAGAGAACCATAAAGCAACACATAACAGGAGAGGAAAGGGTGAAGCCCCCAAGCGCATTTCTAATATGGAGAGTCTGGTAAACAAAATGCAAATCAGAGAAGCAATGGCAGCTGTGTTTAGAAAAGAAAACAAAAATAAAAGTTAGCAACCCACAATAGCAGGAACTAGGGAATCGGAAATCCTAGCAACATCTGTAAACTATCTATGCAAAAAGAAAGAGTGAAGTATAGCCAACTTGAAATAGATACAAGGACAGTATTTTTATGTGACATATAATTAGTTTTTGTAACTCACCACCACAGAATATTCTGGGGTAACTAGCGTTGTCTAAAGAAAGAATTGTTTTAGACAGTTGCAAGTGATAAGAATAGGGCTGCAAGGCACTAGGTGAGACGCTCTGTGGTACCCACACTGTCACTCACACTCACCTGGCCTCTCCAAGTTGAACTTTGGATGCTCTATGGAAGGATATTGTCTCTCAGCTGCAAGGTAGCACAATTTCCCACATCTGGGGGTAGACTTTTGCTGTCTGAACCAGCCAGATCATAAATAGCAAATGCACAAGGAGGTGAAGTTAATTTCTAAGTTAATTAACACACTCGTCTGCTCACATAATCACTTTTTGCTGTTTATGTGTGAGAACATTTAAGACCTACCATCTGAGCACTACAGCCTTATTACCTGTAGTCTCCATGCTGTAGAGATCTCTAGAACATCCCCACTGACAACTTTATGTCCTGAGACTAACATACCCTTCTGCCCTAATCAGATGATATAAGGAAGGCCTACTATAATTGCTATTGTATTCACTATGGAAAAGGAACATTTTTTTGCATGTGCAGGTGTGGGTGTATGTAGTGAATGGGTGAGTGAGGGTGTAGAAGAGGGCGCTGTGTGTGCCTATGGAGGCCCAAGGGTGACTTCAGAAATCATGCTCTATTACTCTACTTCTTATTGATTTGTTCTGGGATTTCCCAGGCTCTGCCTTCCAGAGTTGGAAGTACAGACCATGCCATTTCTGCCCTGTTTGCACATGGGATGTGGGATCTGAATTCGGGTTCTTTTGCTTGTGAAAAAGTCTTTACCCCCTGAGCCATCACTAGAGCTCCATGAAATGTCTTCTTTAAAAAAATAAACAGAACAGCTCATTCTATATCTTGTCAACATTTTCTGTAGTAAGTAGAAAAATAGGAGAAAGATTAACTTAAAGTGAAAAGAAAACAGTGGTCTATCTGAGCTTTCTCACTGAATTTGAAAGACTAAATTTTGCTTCTGAAGTATTTGATCTCAAATACTTAATATTCTTGCTTTTTTAAATTAATTTTCAGATGTTTTTATTTCTCCTTGGACAATTTCATATGTGTTCATAATCACTCTATTTATTTAAATAAATAGCTATCTCTGTTGTTTCATGATCTTCTGTTTTAATTCTTGTGTTTCTCCTCTTGTTCTTGCTCATGCGCTTGTGCTCAGCCTTGTTCTTTCTCTTGTTCTAGGTTTATTTGTTTTGGACTTTGTCTCCTACTCAGTCTTATATTTTTCTTGTTCCAATACAGAAACGTTCCTTTGCTTTCCTGTTCAAAACTTTTACATATGTAGAAAATACAGGTGCCAATATTCTGTTCTTTATAGTACTCCTCCACTATCAATGTGTGTTAACACTACCCGCAAACAACACTGTCACTCCTCCTATGCCTCTTCTTTCTTACCCTCCCTCTATGTCCTTTCTTCCATCCATCTCCCTCGCACTCTCCTATCTCTGTGCACGTGTAGAACCCAGGGATCTATTTGAGGCACTTGTACTGGCAAGAGTTCAGGCATCCATGATGGCGAACGTAAAAGTGGGGAAGCCCTCTTCTCTTATCTGGCACCTGCCTCAAAAATTCATTCTGGATAGAGCCATTTCTCCTAAGATTTTCATTCATTGGGGAATGTTGATATGTTAGCCATTGTGCAGATTTTGTAGATCACCTGGATTTTTTCTAAAGAACTAAATGTATATTGTTTCCTATTCCAAGTATGTAAATACCAAGCAGACTTATTTACCCACAAAATATTACATTTGCAAATTGTCTTTTTTTTTTTTTTTTTGCAGCTGTCAAAGTGTTTCTTTCAACCCTTTGGTTTAGGTCCAAGAGATTCTGTTGACGTTAAAGACACCACAGGAGGATGTAACATGGAAATGCTGCATAATTTTAGATTAGTTTAACTTATACTTGAGGGTCATGAATTATTCTTTTAATCTAAAAAAAAATCTTCCCATTCTGAAACAAGTCCTGCTTGTCATCAGTGGATGTGCATAGAAGTTAGTAATGTAGCTATTTTTTTTTCATATTTCATTTAGTTAGAAGCCACGGTCACAACATTCCCCTGGGACTTACTCTGAGTTGCCATTATGGTCACTAGCAATCTCCTTCGAGTTGCTGAGCAGAATTTTCATTGTATTTGTATTCACAAAGAAGTGTCTGACAAGTTCATATTGCTCATTGGAATAAATGTCAAATCTTCTGGCATACTCAGTATGGCCTATAGGTAGCTTGGCAAACCATTAAAATCTGCATGTGTATAATATACCAGTTGATACACAGATCTCTGCTCCCATACACTTCTTGACTTTTTTTAAAAATGTCTATACAGGGCTGGAGAGATAGCTCAAGGGTTAAGATTCTGTCTCACAAGCAGAAGGTCCTGAGTTTAGATCCCAGGTCCCACATAAAAATGCCAGGCAGAAGCTGCTTTGGTTTACACTTCAGGCCCTGCTGGGCAGAGTCTGGTAAATCCCAAGGCAAAGCAAAATGGAGGTAGAAGCAATCCAGGATGATTCTGAAGTCACCCTTGGTCCTCCACAGGGACGCACAGTGCCATCTGATACAGAGGCACACACGCGTATGTACACACGCACACACACGCACACACACACTAAATCAATAAAATTTAAAAAGAAAAAAGTGCATACAAAGGAAGAAATACATGTCAGCTAGTTTGTGCAGACATGAGTTATGTTTGCTGGAAGGAGCTGTGGTTGATGTGACTTTCCAGCCATTCTCAGTTCTTATATTTCAGAAACTTGATGAGGATGGAATGAGGGTGGATATGACCATCCTGGCCAATCACCAGCAAGGTAAAATAACATATCTCTTCCAAATTAGAGAATCTTATTGCCATTATTATCCTCTGCCCAAGCATTTTGGTTATTTGGTTTGGTTTTCTTTTTCCTACTTTGTCAAACAGAGGTGGTAATTTCTCCATCATTTCTACAATATTTCCTCTGGGAAGTTTCACTTACATTCATTGATAACTTCAACTTACTTAAACCAAGCTAGGAGAACATGGGCAGCTACCAGTTATGTTTAGAATAGAGTTCATGTCTGGATGTCTGCATTTCACTTAAATTTTGCAAAAAGATGGACGTTCAAAGAAGTTAGGTACTAAAGTTACTCAAATTATTTCCTGTTTCATGTAGAGTGTGCGAATACCTAGTAGCTGAATCCAATGAAAATTTAGTTCATGAACCAGAGCTTCAGCTGGAGTGAAGGATACTGGGAATGGGGTTCAGGATGGCCAATCATTTATCCTTGGAGAAATGGTTCCAATGTACTTTTTCTATCTGTGGTTTTATTCTTTGGCCCTTTCATCTCTTCAGCTCAAAGGGGGAAACTTCTTTGTAACTATGTTTTGCTTTGTTTAGTGTCTTTTACAGCTAAATCTCCTGGTCCTCATACTGAATACGAATCTAATTCCTTAGTGCTTAGCATGTACTTCCCTATTGCACAGTAAAACTCTGGAGAAGCAGGAGTGAGAAGATGATAGGAAGGACAGAAAAGAAAGGAGGTCCAATTCAAGGAGGTATGTTACTCAGAACTTACTGATGAACATGAGTTATAAGTGACAGCCCAATTGCACAGCTTTCCTACCAACTCATTGTGCCAACTGCTGCACTGCAAGAGAAAGCAAAAGGAGAATTTATCCATCAGGTTTCATGAATGCATGGAAATGTGTATAATAGATAAACAGGCTAATAGATATAGATATCTAGTAACAGATGATAGATATATAAGTGATAGATGATAGAAGAGAGATCAATGATCATATTTAATTTTATATGGTATTATTGTTGATTATTTACATGTCTGCTTCTTTCATAAGACTACAAAACTTATGACTCATAAGACTGTGGATAGAAGACAGTTCTTAAAGGCTTAGTTTCAGGCAAGTTTGGGTTGGAACTATAGCTTTCATAGGTTTTATTTTTGTGATCTTAGTAGACTAGTCTCTTGAGTATCAGAGACTCAATTTTTTTATTGGTAAAATGGGGATGATCATATCTCCTTGTAGGTGACTGGAGGGGGTGGCTTATATTGGCATGTGAAGAATAAAATCTATAGCTTGCTGTATAGACTGCTGTTGCTATTGACCATATCATAAAGGAGTTCTAGAATGATGTTTCAGATATCACATGCACACAGCAAATACCCACATGTTTAATGTGGATACCACTGAATCCCATTTTCCTTCTAATTTCCATTACATTTCACTACTGCTGTAACTTTTCTTATCTTTCCCCCAAAAGTTGCTTCTTAGTCTTATGTGGACGAAATATCAATAGGTTTCTTGTCTATTTAGAGCAAGATAATGTTTTGAAAGGAAAGAATTGCAGAAATAAATGATTTCAAAAGTATCCAAGTGTGAACATATGAAAATGTATCCCTAGTTCTGAGCTCCCAGATACTACAAACTATAGCTAGAGAGCCTTTATGTCCAGAGGCTGCCCAGGACTTGCTAAGAGAGATTAGAGTGGAGATAATTAGAAGCTAACGTACAACCAGCACCACCACACTGTTTTCAAAACTGACGTCATGTCTCGAGTATGGTGATTAATAGAAGGTCCAGGACCCAACAATCCAAATACATGTGATTTCCTTACATCTTCTTTAAATGTCAACCTGTTTTACAAGTTCTTATTATTTGAAAGTTAACTTTTTACTTTGGTTTCATTTTTTTAAGCCTTTATGGATTAATCAGTAAAATTTTTTATCACCTGTAAAAGTTCTCCACGGTAGCAAAGGGATCCTAGGCAAATCTGTTCTGAATAATTTCATGCACAAACAAGGTGCCACTGACCAAAACTGAAGTCTTCAGACCACTAACAGAAGCTTCAGGAGTGAACAGAAAGGACGTCGAGAGTTAAATGTTCCCTTTGGATTGTTCTACAGCCCTAAGGTTAGCAAACAAGTGTAGAATTTGGCCCAGTGATTCATCTCATAAATCATGCCTGTTTGTATTTCCTCTCCCCCATTTGCCCAGGAAAGCAGTTGGCAGAAAAATCACAGATGTAGAGATGAATAGATTTAACTCATGTGCTCATACTTCCTAACTGAGAGACAGAATCCTCGGCTAAACACTGGTTAGTGTGGAAATTGCTAAGCAAGTTATCCCCCAGGAGGGCACCTGGCAACCATCAATAAACCTCTCCAGTGAGCTGCCTGTGTTCATACATTCACATTTAAAACAGAAGCTGAGGGGCTGGAGAGGTGGCTCAGGGGTTAAGGCTCTGCCTTGCAGGCAGAAGGTCCTGAGTTTGGATCCTAGACCTCACTTATAGAAGCCTGGCGGAAGCAGGGGCGGCCTGCGCTTCTGGTCCTGGTAGGGAGGAGCCTGTGAATCCCCGGGCAGAGTAAAAACAAGGAGGAGGTGGAGGTGTCCATGGTGGTTTCCGAATTCACCCGTGGTTCTACACACACATACACACACACAATTGAATAAATAATAATAAAAAAGTTAAAATAGAAGCTGAGTCCAAATGAAGCAATACATGTAAAGCTTCATGCAAATGTGAGGTGCATTTAAAAATCTCTTGCTTTAGGCAAATTATGACATCCCATCATTTTATATGTTAAGAAAAACGCAGGCTGTATGCTTGTTCTTGAAAATGTATCCTTGCATCTTGGAAATTTATCTGTCCATATAACACATAATGATCTAACGTTTCATGTAGTAGGCAGTCAACAAATCTGATAGACTGAAAAAAGTATCTAGGCATATTGAAGACGTGCTATGTATACAAACTCATACCAAACTTCAATTTTGTGGGGAGATACTTTCCTGTCTGATCCCTCCTAAACCAAACCATGAACCAGTCTAGAATGTTTTGACCAAAACGAAGATAATGACACCAATCAAGAAGATACTGGGCTAATTTTCTTGACAATTAATTAATTAACTAATGAATTGATTTTGAGACCGGGTCTTATGAATCCTAGGCTGACCTCAGACTCGCAGTATAGCCAAGGCTGACCTTGAACTTCTGACTCTCCTGGATCTACCTCCGTACTATAGAGGTTTTATGCAGATCAGGGAATGGAGCACAGAGCTTCTAAAATCAGGTTTGCTAACAAATCATAAGGGAGTTTTGGAAACTGTTAAGAACAAGATAGATGTTTGATTTAAGGTAAAATTTAGGTGCCTCGCTTTCTATTGACCAAGAAACAAAATATCTCAAGAAATGGGTCCTATTCAAATGTTTCTTATTTTTTTTTATTCCTCTGTAGTTAGTATAATCAATTACGTCTCATGCTTGTTTAGGTCTTCCTGTCTCATCCAGCTTATGTTCCTCGAATGGCTTAAAGCAGTGATTATTTGGAGAAAGAGGAAATAATAAGCATTCTTGTTTTGGAAGTGAGTTACTGGCCTGGGGTCACAAAGAGTGATCTGTGCTTGAAACCATATCAGTGTAGTCTGATTGCAACTTATCTGGCTGAAAGTGTGCGTGTTAATTAATTCACATTAATTCACATTGATTAAATTACTAGTTGTGTATTTTCAAAACTTATTATTCTTCATTCGTTTAGCATCCATCTCAAAATTCTGATGATAACCCCACATTTCCATTTTCTTTTTCTCAGCCCATCTCACCAATATTTGTAAGTCCTTCAGGCTCATGCTTTCCCCCCCTTTGCTTGCATGCAATTTCACTGAGTAATAATACTATGAACTCTCTGTTCCTGTTAACATTTACATGTTCATAACCTTACAAGCTGTATCTTCAGTTGTGATTCTGTCTGGGTTCTCCATGTGCATTTCCACTGTTTATTCAATACCATTACTTAGGTCTCATTCATGAAACATTTTCTACCTAAATTCCTTTTGTCTGTCTATAGATGCTTCCCCTCTTGCTTTTGGCAACTGATAGCAACCTCACAAAACATAATTCAAGGGCATGTTCTTCATCACTTCTCCTAATAGTAATCTTTTAAATTTACACCATGAGCAATCTTTAGGAAACTTACCATGCCATGTTCTCTATGAGCTTTCGTGGCGCAGATGAACTAGAAAATGTCATGGTTTACAAACTGAACTGACCAGACATTTAGCTAACGTTAGATAGTCTGCAAATAGTACTCTGTGGTGAAGATCATGACGAGGGATTACAAAAGGAACTCCCAAACCAAGTGACTATTTCAGGCTCGGCGTAGGCCTTCTTTTAATGAATCTTCCACAAACGGAAACCTACTGGGTCATTCATGGTTCTACATTCCAGAGAGCAAGCCCAGTACTGTGGGGTTGGGCTGCATTGAATGATCCAAAAATAAACTCACTAGAGGAAATGTATGTTTTTGTCCTTGAAAAAGTCACATAACCAATAGAATGCTCAAGGCAGATCACTTGTCATTTACCAGGGAATGGAAAGGCTTGGGTGAACCTGAAAAGCAAGGGTTGATTAAAAAGAGATTAAGTCTGCATACCAAAGGGTTGTACAATGAATGGAGTAGAGCAAGACATTTGAAGGGTTGGGGGGGCATAAATTAAGATACTTCTAAATTGATTGCTAATTAACTTGTCAAACAAGAATAGGGCAATGACAGAGTCAGAAAAGGCTTTAAGGAACAACACACACCACTTCATCTAGTATTACTCTCTGCTTCTATTTGTCAGGGAGAAATGATGGATAGATTTCAAACATAAAATTCTTTAATGCTGGCATAGCATTGAAAATGGAGGAAAAACAACAAGGTCTTTAAAGGTGGAACCTTAACTACACTTTCAAGAAAGATAGCATAGAAGCTTCTGGAAGAAATCTCAGACTAGTGGGAAGCACTAGATTGAAAACTTTCAGATTCTGCTCATGTACAAATAATCATACAAACAATGAATAGACAGAAGGGGAGGAGGACAAAAAAGAAAATACAGAGAAAGTTCCATTTACTTTTCCTTTGGAAGCCAAACATAAAGCCCAGAAAAGAGTGACCTGTTCTATAAAAAGCATTCCATACTTCTGTAGACACACCTTTATATATGTCCTGGTCTCTGCAGGTGGCTATTTGAAGACAGCATGACACAGAAATGTATTTTTAAACCTTCGTTAGGTCTCGAACATTATCAGTAGGCAAAAAAGTAATCTCAATGTTCAGATAGTCTCTTTCTCATTGCTTTTCCAGAAAACACAAAAGGAAGTAAGAGGAAGTAGGGAGATGAACAGCTCCATTAATCTTGTCCATCCTCCATCCAGTAACTCAATTCAGAATTTCTTTGTGGGAATTGGGGCTAACCAAAGATTGAGACCTAACTATCCAATTTTGGCCACACAGAATTCTGTCTTTTTACCAAAGTGGAAAAATTACAAGTAAAACACTGAGGCCCAATTGAATTTGCTGAAAACAAATCTACAATTACTCAAGATTTTATGATTACTTTTAAAATGTAAATGATAATTTCTTATGGTAGTCCTGAGGCAATTAGCTCCATTAATTACTATCTCATCCTTAAATCCTCACTTGTGTATTTGTTTTTCTCTGTGGATTTCTTTCACCCCAATGCCCCTGAACTCTACAAATAATTTTTGGAAAAAATATTTTATATTTCAATTTTTACTTAAGATTTCAGAATTTTTGCACAAACATTACCAGTTGGGACTCCTTAATACAGAAATTGCAAGTCACCAGTTCTCTATAGTCTGATACTTCTTAGGATATGATGTTCAGAAAGCTCTGGATTTTGGAGCATTTCAGGCTGGATTTCTAAATTAGGAACTTACTGATATTTATGTGGCTCTTTCCATTGAAGAGCATGAACAACACTCATTTTGATGCTGTTTATTCTTTTTCCATCCCATCCTTATCTCATTTGGATAATGGAGAAAGAGTCAGCTCTCTTGACCTTGTAGAAAAAGGCTCAAGGGAACAATGGGAAGTATGCTTGAGCGAGTCCCAGGACTGCCACCTTCTACCTAGCAGGATCTCTGAGCCAGACCTCTTGAAAGCAGACAGAAGCCTTAGAAAGGGACTTTCCTGGAAATCCAAAGTGAACAACCAGAGAAAGAAAAATGCCTCATTGCATTCATATGGGTTTTCAAATTGTGGGAGAAACCTCACTCTATAGTTCTGAGGATTTCAGAAATGTTTGAACTAAACCCATGCAGGATCCCTGAAAGACATCGCATAACATATTCCAGTGAACGCCTAGCAAGCCAGTCATTTCTTCTTACTTTGTTGCCTTGGAGCCAATAAAAAGCCCCAGGGAAATTAAAGAACATGCTTTTCTCTGAAACCCTCAAGTTATGAGGTACCCTAGAAAAACCACAGCAGCCCTGACTGTGCGCTGCATTTTGCAGTTCGCTGGTTGACTGGAGTTCCTCACATCAAAGCAATCTTTGAAAATTTCTCTCTGCTGAAAGATCCATGATATTGGATGAGATGCTTTGTTCTTTTTCTTAGTGCATCAGGTCATATTATGTCTAAGTGATGTGTCATGTTCCACTAAGAAGTGACTGAAATGATTTAGATAAAAATATCTAAAGGCTTGTGAAAAAGGCCATTCTTGCCTTCACTTTCTTGATTCAATAGCGATGCTGTTTCTCTAGCTTGGCTTCTTTTCCAAAGGCAGAAGGCTACTAAGACATTTCCTGAACTCTACAAATAATTTTTTGGAAAAAATTATCGTTTGGTTTGCCATCTTCCCCAAACCCAAAAACTGTCAATGTTGATTCTTATACCAAAAACAAACAATAAAAGCCAAACAACCCACCCTCTGCAACACACATAACACTATTTCTTCTGAGCATGTGTTTCCTATAATGACCATGAAGAGTTTCTTCATTGCCCCCTAGGACCCTAGAGTGTGTGGAAGAGGAGACAGAGACCCAAGTGTAGAGGTGTCTTCATAAAAGCACCATCACCGATCTGCTTCTTTCTCTTTCGGTACAGAACTCCTTTGCCATGACAGACAGCAATTTCTGAAACTCAGGGAGAGCTGGTCAATTTTCTGAACACAATGAACCAATGCATATCAAGATTGCCAGTCTGTAGGATCTTTGGAGAAAATCCTTAAAATCCAGGACTCTTTCTAGTAGATTATAAGATTATACACTGCACTCACATGACTCACCACCATATTTTCGGTGCTGGCTCTTAGGAGACATGTAGCATGGGTGTGCTACATAAATAAATGGGTACTAGGAATGGCCACAGGCGTAACTGTGCCCCTTTCTACACATCACCAACTGTTTATTCCACTACTTGTTTTTCATCATTTAGTCCTAAATTAAGGAAAATAAAGAGCTATCGTCTAGTTTTAAAAATTATAGTCACTCTCCTTCCTTTACTTGTAGGTCTCCCATCTCCTTACCTCCTCTCCTCCTTTTTTTTGTTGCAATGCTTATTTTTCAATTTTAACTTTTGTGTGGTACTGGGGCTTATGGTATCCAGGGCCTCAGGCATGCTGGGAAACCGCTCTACTACTGAGCTGATTCCCCAGTCCTTTGAGGTTAATCTTCTAACAAATCTTTTAACTACTCTATTTATTTTCTTCTCCAATTGGACTGGGAACTCAACAAGGGCAAATTATGGCCTATTTCATTCAGGACTGTAACTGAAGGGCTCAGAATAGAGCACATATTAAAGGCTCAATAGCTATATGTCAAATCAGTCATGAAGAATAATTATTGGTATGTTCATATACCAGAAACAGCACAGAGGCATTTGTTTCTTTCTTACCTTAATCTACAGGTTCAGCTCTTGACCAATGTGCTCATGCTATTTAAAAGTATGAATCCTAGGAGTGTACATTTTTTGATAAGAAGTCTAGGTGACTTTGGTTTAGCTATGGTGAGAATGACTAGTTCATCCACTCATTATCTAGAGCTAATTCAGTGCCTTCTGGATCAAACCATTGTTCAGCAGATCCTGGACGTGTAATCAGTTCTATTCCGGTGAGTTTTCTAATCATCTATGAATCTGGTTTTGCTTAGGATCTTTGTTGATAGGCATATAGGTCCTTGGGTGTAAGCTAGTAGCAGCAGCAATCATGGCTCTTGAATTTCCTTTGTGTTGCATCTCATGAGACAGGCATGACATGTACATTCGCACAGAACGAACCTATCTCTCCATACTAATTTGCCACTATGTTCCTTCTAGTTCCTGGACATCTCCATTCAATGGACCACCCAGGAAACCTTTCCTCCAAAGTACCTTCATTACGACCCAGAAACCGGTCGTCAGCTCACCTGTGACAAATGTTCCCCTGGTACCTATCTAAAGCAGCACTGTACACTAAGGCGGAAGACGCTGTGCCTGCCTTGCCCCGCCCACTCCTACACGGACACCTGGCACAGCAGCGACGAGTGTCTGTACTGCAGCCCGGTGTGCAAGGAGCTGCAGTACGTCAAGCAGGAGTGCAATGGCACCCACAACCGGGTGTGCGAATGTGAGGAAGGGCGCTACCTCGAGTTGGAGTTCTGCCTGAAGCACAGGAGCTGTCCGCCTGGATTTGGAGTGGTTCAGGCTGGTACGTATCTGCTTCCAGGGCTCAGCAAAATTAATTAGGATCATGCAAAGCCAGACAGCTACAAAAGTTTCTGGGGACACTCGTCCTTATGCAAAGGTAATGGGACTTGTTAGCTGTGTGCTGTGCTTCTGAATTGCTTCCAAAGACCTTTCTCAGAGGAATACTTTGTCACTGCAGGGTAATTTAGAGGAATCTCAAATGCAGCAAATTGCTCCCTGATGAGATGCATGACGGATTGATCTTTTTTAAAGGAACATACCCTGAACGACACTGTGGGTAGCTGATGTATCCCTGTATGATTCACTTCAGCATAGATAGCTCCATGCCGCAGTGCTTTCTGACAAACATCACAAATGTTAATCGATACCAAGAGAGTAATTATGCTGATATTAATGAGCCTCTAGAGTGTAACAATGAGCAGTTGTAATTAATTACATAAAAAATGAGACGGGTTAGGGGAAATACATTTCATTATTAAAAATGAAGCTAGTTCTTCTGCATGGAGGGTGAGTGTCTGGGAGGATAAAGATTGGAGCAGACCCTCTAACCAGCTCACTTTTTTATCTCAGACAAAACGGATTGTCATGTCTATAGGAAGCCCTTGTGTGCAAATGGAGTGCTTTCTCTTCCGCGTTCCCAAAGGCCCAGGTTGGAGGCAATGTGCAGAGAATCTGTCAAAGCTGAAATTTGTATTCTTTTTTGCAGCATTCACAAAGCTTCGTTGTACATCATGACTTCTCATAGCTCAGGAAAATTTAAGAGTGCTCGTTTAGCTGGAGGAAAGTGGAATCAGTACACAGTGTGACAACTTGCTCTGAAGCAGGGTGTTTCAACTGCAGCACTATTGACATTTGAAGCCAGATCCTCCTTTCCTTCTCTGGGCAGCTGTACCCTGTCCTGGGGAGTTGAGTCCTTGAATTCTAGCCACCTGATGTCAGCAGTTGTCTTCCCTCCACTGTAACAAGTAGAAATGCTAGAAATGTTGCACACGTTATCAAACGTCCTGCGGCAGGCAAATTTGCCCCTGGAAGAGAATCCCTGGCCTAGTGCATGTTAATTATTTACAAAAACATTAACTTTCAAAAATCTTAACATATTTTTAAAGTACTTTGTTTTGAGAGAGAGAAAGAGAGAGAGAGAGAGTTTGCAAGCAGGCACTTTATCCATTGGGCTGCCTCACCAGTTACACTGTAAGGTGTTAAGTTTTAATTCTGGCATGATAAGAATTCAAGAACAAACGATATGCAAAGCAAGCATGCAAAACTTGAAGACATGGATGGTGACCTTCAGTCCCATCAGAGAATGGGCCAGACGCTGGAGGATCAAGAATTTGAGATCAATCACAATTACATAATGATTTTAGACAAGCCTGTGTTACATAAGGAGACCTTAAGCAAAGAAACTCTGAAGAAAAAACAAGGTGGGGGGATATCTTCAGTTCCCAAGCAGTGAGTCTAAAAAGGTACACTTTGTGAGAGACCCTCAAAACTGATAGGGTGAAAATTTGGAGGGGGGGGTCATTTATAACATTTTCAGTTTTTTTTTTAATGTGTAATACTTGGTAGGGAGAAATATTTCATCCAGAAAAAGCCAAATTCATGTGATCAATGTCATCAGTTATATACAGAAAATAAGCATGAACCACACCGCCTGGACATTGAAAAGTTTGAAAAGTAACAGAATGGCAAGGTTGCTTTCCTCATACGTGCAGATGAAGTAAGCAAGCCCACACAGGATTTTCAACAGAGTTCACATTTTATTCTGCAGTACTGCAGTGGAGTTTATTTACCTTTTTGTCTCTAAAAACCCACAAGGTAGTTCCACATGGAAATAGGTTTCCAGTCCAAAGAGAGGGAAGGTGATGTGGTGTTATTTTCAAAAACATTTAATGTTAATCTGCTTATGATGTTGTAGGAGTTAGTGTGGAGTCAGATTCTATTTAAAGAGAGAGATGTAATAAAGAAGGACATTGAAAAGTCAAATAGGGTCTAAAACTGTGTGAACAGGTAAAGGGAAATAAATGCACATATCAGTGGGATGGGCTGAAGAGAGGTAACTTGTTATACTATGGAGGCCTGAGCCCCCACAGGACTAGACAAGCCAGAGTGAACCCTGAAGTCCATAGATGCATACAGGCAGAATGGTGGGAAGGAGTGGGAGGAAATGACAAAGGACAGGAAGGGGGGTGGTAGGGAGGGGAGACGGAGGAAAGCTGGGATGACTACTCAATATGCTTGTGAAAGTAGAAAAAATAAGTAAAAATGGGGAAAAAATCTTAAAACAAAGGAAAGTCAAATAAATATTCCTTTGTCTTTGTCAGGTGGTTCTTACGTTTTGGGTTTTGTTGTTTTGAGATCTGACTCCTTTTCTTGTTTTGCTTCTATCATTGTATCTGCCAGCCTGCTTCCCACTTCCTGTGGAGTTACTCTACTTTAGACTAACTGGACAAATAATCCATGACTAGCCTCATTATTACCATACTTTACATTTTATCTACCAGTATATGCATTTCATATGTCCACTTATGCTAGCACAACAAAATAAGTACTGAGATGGATACATCCATTTTGGCACCAAAAATATTCTATTAATTAAAAAAGGAACATTCTTTGGATAAGGAAAGCCTCCAAAAATATAGAAAACTGAAGTCCTATCATTCTTGAGGTCCTCTTGTTAGATAACTTTCTAGTCCAATTTACCTAAAAGACTACACATACAAACTTCTTATTAGGAGTTACCAGGAGACTCAAATCACAAACAACTGTCTGAAGAGTGACAAAGTCTTTGTGTCAACCACGCGACAGCTGGCAACAAGCCCCTTGCGTCACACTTGCAAGTGACTTATTCCCAATGATGCAGAAACTACTGACTGTCAGGGGATTCCTGCCCAAATATTTCGGCTTATGATGTTAGTGTAGAATTGGATTATATTTAAAGAGACGGATGTAGTGAGGAAGGACATTGAAAAGTCAAATAAACATTCTTCCGTCTTTGTTAGGTAGTTCCTAACACGATGTCACTGTAGAGCTCAGAATAAAATAAGCATCTTTGAGGCTGTGGTTTCCCTTTTTCCTCCTCTTTTCTGCCAGAACCTTTGTCATTTTTTACAGGTCAATGAATCATCAGTCTTTTTATAAAGGAAAGAAACAGGAGATGAAACAAGAACCAATCTATTTTGCTCCTCTCCTTTTATTCTTTTTCTTTCCTTTCCTTTTCAATGTTTGGTAAAATACACAATGAAGCAGGAGGTTGAAATTTTTAATAAATGAACTTTAATAACTTTCTCTTGCTTTCATTTGTTTCTTTTGTATTTGTTATCTTGCATGAGCCAAAACTGGCCTATACTATTGACATTTGCATACCAAAGTCTACATTTGTTCAACTAGCTTACACTAGATGGAGATATTTTCATGTGTGAATACACTAAAATATATGATGTATCCCTATATAATAAAGTCAATGGTTTGAAAGGTATTTATTGTATATTGTGTATTGGAACTCTTGAACTTAGTTTGGATTTTCCTACCATTGATGTCTCCAAGTTGATTAAATGCTTTCAAAGCATGAAATGAAATGCCTTTGCTTTTATTTTCCTTCCTAAAGTCTTAAAGACAGTGCCGTTAACTTAAAAAGCTTCAACCAATGGCCTATTATTTTCCATCTTAACTGCAGGTTTATGTTTGTGAGTCAGCAACCAACTTCCCTACCACCTTCAAAAGCTTACTAGAATGTTGTATGATTTTGCTTCTCGAGGTTAACATGTTTCACAATTAGAAGTTTAGAAAGGAAGATCTTTACTAGGAACTGATTGGAATTTAACGATTAGCATTCAATGGGTGCTGATTTCAGAGGATGATATTAAAGCAGGCATAGAGCTGTTATCTTGATGATTTCTCCAGGAATAATTATGTGAGGAATACGGTTGACAAGCCTTACTGCCACTTTGGCAGAGTTAGGACTAATGAATACCCTATGCTTCTCTCTTTTTCTCTCTCATTCCAGGGACATTTTGTAGGTAACAGCAAAACAAGCTTGCATTTGTGGTAGGAAAAGGGAGACAGCCCTAGGGGCTGACTGTAGAAGTTTTGTTATCTCTGTCTAATGAAGTGAAAAATGAAGCCACCTAAAACTTTCTGCTGCAGAACAGTAGTTGTAAAAACCAAGTGAAATGCCTTTCTGGAACTGTGTAAAGAGGTATCTATTGGGAGAGGATTTGCAAAAGAGGTGTTAAATTGCTTGGTATTTTCCATAGGAACCCCGGAGCGAAATACAGTTTGCAAAAGATGTCCAGATGGGTTCTTCTCCAATGAGACGTCATCAAAAGCCCCCTGTAGGAAACACACAGACTGCAGCATCCTTGGTCTCCTGCTGACTCAGAAAGGAAACTCGACCCATGACAATGTGTGCTCTGGCAACAAGGACTCCACCCAGAAATGTGGAATAGGTAATGATGCTCCAAATGACACTGCCTTTGTATTGTTTTATCATGTCATCTTTCTGAGGGGAAGCACAAACTCACATCTTGTCTTTCACACTCAAATCAGGTCTTAATCAACAGGCAATAGAGAGTTTATTATTTAAGCTCGGATAAGCCAACTTCACAGGGTAGAATTAAATTATGTAATTTTTCAACACTTCTGTGAATGTCTGTATAATAGCACCAGCTGGTGAGAAATTAGATCGGCTCTGTAACTGATGGCACTAATGGATTTACTTCATGAAAAGTCCAGGTTCTGGTGGATTTCGATCCAGGTTCTGGTGGATTTCGATCCTTTACCTGGTCAGAGTTGGGAGCGTCAAACTCAGATCATTCATTATTGGGAATAACACCAATCAGGTTGCTGTGTGCTCACACCCTGTCCTCCTACTAATTCCTTCACCTCCATGTGTACTTACAACACCAACAGCAGTCTGCCTTGTGCGTTTAGCCTAACAATGGTACTAGCTACCTGGACTCTCCCAAAACGTTATTTTGCACTATCCAGGAAGAGGAAAGTAGAAAAATAGAAACTGGTGTGTTTCACATTTCCAAAACAGTTCTACTTTGTTGTCCTTGTTATTAAGTATTTCAGGTCGCTTGGGCTATCCGATTTTCTATCTAAATAACAAAATTAGTGAAGGGGCAATGAAAATAGTGAAATCTTAAAAAAAAAAAAAAAAACAACACTTAACTGGGAGTTTATTTTAGAGTTGAGGACCTCCTGGCCAAGGAGCCAAAACGGATAGACAGCTGAGGTCATAGAGAACATGGAGAGTACCACCAGGACAGCCTGGAGGGAGGAGGAGGAGAAGGGGGCAGGTGATGAGACCGGAGAGCAGAAAAGCAGAAACAGATAAGCTCACATAAGTGAAATCTAACTTTGACAACTTCCTTAATGTATTTCATTTTTGTCATTAACTGATCTTGGTAAGTGCTATATTGCTTTGTAAGCTTTACTATTTATAAAAATACTGCAATCTATTTAGGGTTTAAATAGAGGGCAGATGGCAGAATTTGAAGAGAAATCCTTAATCTGGGCAGTACTGATTCTATCCCAATACTTGGTCCATTGCAAGTTTCACTAAACAAATTTTCTTTTAGATATTTATTTTGCACAGTTAATGCAAAGTGTGGTGTGAGTGTGTGTATATGAGTGTGTGTATGAGTGTATGTGTGAGTGTGTGTGTATATGTGTGTGTGTGTGTGTGTGTGTGTGTGTGTGTGTGTGTGCATAGTTCTGAGGATTAAGTCCAGAGAATTCAGTGAATCAGACAACTATCTCACTGCCAAGTCCACCCCAAACTTTAATGTATACTTAACATGACAAGGCAGGGCCTTGTTTCCAAAAATGGACTATCTGAATAAAATAGTACAGTATTCTATTCTATTTTTTAAGTCTTTATCAGTAGGACTTTTATGGGTTTTTTTCCCCTTTGGCATTGGATTTGAGGTACCCTGGAGCCACTAAGTAAACTTTTAGCAAGGCATTAGTATTTTCATTAAGTTGTAGAATTTTTGTCTATGTATTACCATATTAAATTATTAAATATTTATTGATTTGATCCTTCCTTTCCCCCCAAAAAAAGTCAACAAAGAGAAAAATTCATAGAAAGCATGTAAGTTTAGTTGGTCTCTATCACTAAGAGTTTCTAGCTGAAGTTTGTTTTTTTTTCTTTAAATCCTCATTATAGCATAGTGTCTCCTGCAAAGCTAAACCATACTTTTTTGTTGTTTGTCTTCTCAAGTGCTCAAAAAATGTTGGTTTTTTCACCTCCCTGTAGATGTCACCCTGTGTGAAGAAGCGTTCTTCAGGTTTGCTGTTCCGACAAAGTTTACCCCTAATTGGCTCAATGTTCTGGTAGACAATTTACCTGGTACCAAAGTAAATGCAGAGAGCGTAGAGAGGATAAAGCGGCGACACAGCTCACAGGAACAAACGTTCCAGCTGCTGAAGTTATGGAAGCATCAAAACAAAGACCAAGACATGGTGAAGAAGATCATCCAAGGTACGATCATGGGAACTAAAGGTTAATGGACAATCAGAGACATCTATTGGTCATAAGGCACATTGAGACTATGTACCTATTTAGGGGGTGTGCGGTGGGGTTGTTGATACAATCACAATGGGGCCTGACAACTTCTCACCAAGTGATAGCACAGTCACTGTCCTGTGGTAAGCATGCGAGGTTCACCCCTCAGCTCTGCCTGGACTGCCCTTTGAATTAAAGAAGAGACTGCACTTCACAAACAAGACTGGAGAGGAAGGATTCTGCTTCCATGTCCCTCAGCTTATTTCTCAGTCTCCCACGAGGTGTAAGAAGGTCTTTATAGTCACTTGGATCTAGCCTCGCACCTGCATGCTTATCTGGTGGTTCTCTCCAAAGAGACATGAAGTATCTCATAGATATTCACTCACTAATCCTTACCAGACAGTACTAAAATGATTATTTGGTGTAATAATGTCTGATAAGCATTTAAGTTTGTTGGAAGAAAAGGCTGGTTAAGACTGTGTACTCTTAGTTTTAGAGATTCATGGGGAATCTCCTTTGGAAATGATGTGGCAGAAAAGAGGGGGAAGGAGCGAAGGGAATATTTAAAGAGGAGGAAGGAAAAGTCTATCTGGTCAATAAGCTTCATTATATACATTGGAAAGAGACCTGACTTTAGCCACCACTAGGCAAAACATGCCAGAGAAATAAGGACAGGTTCAACTCACTTAGACAATGCCCAAGACAAAGTCATTCTATTCTTGCCTGGTATCAGACTGTGCTTTCATAAACTAGCCAGGAATCCTCAAACACGGGAAGCAGTTACAGTAGATTTTAAGAGACTAACATCTTTTGACAGCCCAATGCTTTTCGTTATGCAAAGGGTAAAGTGTTCATGTGTTTCTGCCCAAACAAAATGCTTCTTTGAACCTATAATTAGCCCTGAAGCAAAAAGAAAGAGAAATAGCAAATCAGAAACTGTCAAAATGGGAAGGAACCAAATTCCCTGCTTAATAAATGAGAACACTACGGCCTGGGAAGATGAACTGTCTTGCCTTAAGGCTCACCGATATGAAATGACTCATGTCGTTAATAGAAACATTAGTTACTCTCTCTTATGTTTATGCCCAGGCTCCTTGCTGAAATGCCCCAAAGGCTGTTTTCTCCCTGTTCTTTGGATTCCTGTTACTGGCTTTCAGATATCTGCCCTGCTTCCGTGCTCTCTGGTGCGATGTCTATTTATTAAAGGCCAGTTGAAGTGACTTGTTAATAGGGCCCCTGTCAGATATCAACTACATCAATTTGCATTGCAAAATGACTAATTTGAATACTTCCAGTTTTTCTGAAATGTGGTGGTTTTAAAAGCACAAACTTTGCTTGGATGACGGGGTGTGTCTCATTTTTACACTCTTAAGGGTAAAAATTAGATGAGTCTCACACAACTTAAATTGGATGCGCCGACATGGCAGATCATCTTAATGTAGCAATAAATAATGACATCATAGTTCTCAGAAACTAGTGTCATGTGTCATGCCTTTGTCTCCTGGTGGCGATACCTCAATGAACAGAAAGGACTGAGCGTCTCTTCGGGGACTTTTGTTTCCCACAGATATTGACCACTGTGAAAAGAGCGTGCAGAAGCACGTGAGCCATGCAAACCTCACCGCCGAACAACTTCGCAGCTTGATGGAGAGTCTACCCGGGAAGAAAGTTGGCTCTGAAGACATCGAAAGAGCCAGACAGATATGCAGACCAAGCGAGCAGCTCCTGAAGCTGCTCAGCTTGTGGAGACTCAAAAATGGTGACCAAGACACTTTGAAAGGCCTGATGCATGCGCTCAAGCACCTGAAAACCTATCACCTTCCCAAAACTGTCACTCACAGTCTGAGGAAGACCGTCAGGTTCTTGCACAGCTTCACCATGTACAGACTGTACCAGAAACTATTCTTAGAAATGATAGGGAACCAAGTCCAATCTGTAAAAATCAGCTGCTTGTAACCGGAAGTGGTCCTTGAGCTGTTTCCTCCGCTCTGGGGCCGGATCTGATGGAGGAGCAGAATGGTTGGTCCTCAGGCACTTGAGGGGCCACAGTGATCATTTCCATTTCGTCCTCCTGGACCAATGACTGACTTTGCTGCAGGGCACAAAATAAAAAAAATAAATAAAAGCACAAACATGAAACAGAGAAAGAGCTAAAAATTTTCCCCAAACTTCAATGAATCCTACATAGTTTATTCAACTGTCAGAACTGGTCTGGTATCTACTGACTATATTTTCTTCTTATTACTGCTTGCAGTAATTCAACTGGAAATAATAATATTAGTAATGAAATCTAGACTCCATTGCATCTTTCAAAATATGGGAATGCCTAACTTAAATAGATTTGAGAGTTCAGTTGTGTTAGAGGCTTTTATTAGAAAGCCTTTTTTTTTTTCTGTAAAAGTTACTAATATATCTGTAACACTATTACAGTATTGCTATTTATATTCATTCAGCTATAAAATTTGTACATATTATCATCCTAGATGGAAATGGTATAAGACATAATTTTAGAAAGGAAAATATTGTTTATTATTATGACAAATGAAAGAGATAAAATATATTTTTAATAGAATGTTGTAGGATTTTCTAATAGGTACTGCGAGTTTTTCAGTGTGGAATGTTTTTGTAAAATAATTTTATCTATATAAGCTGTAAACTCGTTTTATAAAGAATGCATTTTATAGTCAGTTGTTTAATGTTGGAAAGTTATATGAACTATAAATTATCTGTATTGGATGCTCTGAGGAATTGAATGTATCTTATTTAAAAGATTTTGTAGCGTTACTGTATAAATAACATCATTAAAGTTTTCAGATTATTTTTCACTTCTTTCTCCTGCCTTTATTTGAATGGGACAAGAAGGGTTGAAGTGTTCTCAGTATCCCTGATCGTCCTTTATCACCAGGACCATCCAGAAGTGTTTAAAATGTATGTTCCTGGGCCAAGCTGTTGACATGTTAACAAGTTCCTAAGCAATTCTTAAAATACCAAAATAGGAGAATTTTCGAAGTCAGATTTTGCATCCAGAAGTTACAAGTTGCTTGAAAGTGCTGCTGGTGAGATAGACAGATCAAACTAAATTTACTCTTTGGGTTGGAAAATAAAAGAAACCAAAATTGACAAACTGTAGTTTTAATTAGTTTCATTTTTAAAAACTGAGTTGAAAGGGAAGTGTACTTATTCAATGGTAGTCCCTAAATGCTTTATGTCATAATCCTGAGAACATGTGATTAATACCTGATTTGTAAAAAAGGATTTTTTTTATTGGATCATTGCAATTACCTTCTTTGGTTGCTCTGACAAAATACTCAGATTCAAGCAACCTAGGGAAAAATAAATATTTATGTGACTTATGGGCCCACTGGGGATATAGTCCGTTAGGGTGGGCATCACAAAGCACAAAACCATTGGTGAAGGCAAAAGCACGAGACTGAGTGATGTCACCACAGGCATTGGGATGCAGAAAAAGCAAGAGGAGGCAGAGTCAGGCTACCTCAAGCAAGACTGTCTCTTAATGGTATCCCAACCTTCTCAAATATTAACACTAGCTAAGAATCAAATACGAGTCTATAAAAGGGAGAGAAGAATTAAAACCCTGACCTAGACTTGGTTAGATTAAGAATTTTGAGATAAGGAAATCATCCTGAATTATCCAATTAGACCATAATTTAATCTTCCAGCAACTATCTTCAGAAGAAACACATAAAGTAGGCATAAAGCAGAGGAGAAGTTGACATAAAGACAGTATGGAGCTCTTAATGGAGGAAGCCAAGAGAGGATATCACAGACATCTTCAACAAGACTCTCTGCAGTCAGCTATCATCTTGATGCTGGCAGTCCATCCTCTGCAGTTATGAGGGAACAAGATTCTCTTGCCTTCAATCATCGGGCTTATGATAATTTACTACAGCAGCCACAGCAAACACATAGAGATAGGACCCAAGCTGCAAAAGGGACTTCAGCAAGGCAACCTGGGTATCCTGGGAGATAAAGTTCTCACTCTTCCTCCAAAGTTTACATCTCTGCAATTTTTCAGTTGTAAATTTCAGATTCTGAAAAAAGATTCTCACTGTCTCAGTCTGAGAATGATATTAAAATATGTGCTCAATGATCGTCTGTATCTGTTTATCAGTTTCAATATCCAAGAAGGAAATTTTTGAACAGGGCTCTACCCTCCTGTCTTTTGCTGGTGTATATTCCTTTTTCCTCATTTACTATGACTTAGAATGTAGCATATGCACAAAGTCTCCCTGTGTTTGTGAAATCCCACCAGTTGTGGCTCCAAGTCAAGAGACTTTAGTAGGTGGGTGTCTCACTCTCCCCTTACTAAGGTGGTGAGTTACAAAAATTAAGTGTTGAAAATTCAGGCAGGAGGACAGGGGTTAACTAACAGCTCATGTTTTTCATTCATAAACTCTAGTTTGTTAAAAAAAAAAAAGCTTATTATAAGAAAAAGAAACAGTCTATACTGATTAGTTAAGAATAAGCTTAAAAGTTAAAGGCACCAAATAAAAAATATTTGATTTCATATTTGGTGGGTTTCCCTAGCTGTTTTTACTTTGGGTCAATTTGGCAATTTATCTCTAGTTTCTCCTTCAATATTATATATTTACATACTATGTCAGTCAAATTTTCTCTCTTAAACTTAATTCTAAAGTCACTTCTCCTCTTCAGACCTGGAATCCATTTTTTTATTATGAAATGCTATTTAGCAATCAAAATCCAGATGCTGACTTTGTTCATTGCTACTGTGATAGCACTGCTTCTAGATCTCCTGATGGAAAGAGGCAATTATATATATGCATTTTAGTTCATCCATGCACAAAAAACACACACATACACACACATGCATACATAGCCAGAAACTTCATTGAGTTCATTTGTAGTTTCCCTAATTATATCTTCCAAAAGTAAGAAACATGGCCTACATAGCATATAATATTTTTTGTTGCACCATAGAGAGAATGGCTAAGAAGTACCTCTGTGAAGAACACATTTACTAGAAGACTGTTATTATGCAGGTCTTTTTGTCTTTAGCTTTATGACATCTCTTCAAACTACCTACTTCCAAAGTTACTTAAGCCAACCTCTTGGGTCTTCACTAGCTTCAGGGAACTTATGTCACCTTTTCAATATAATTGCACTTACTTGTCACAGGCTGAATTCTGTGCTGGGATGCCTAGATCCTGAATGAACATTTGTAACTTCCATGTGGTTAATTTCTCTTTTGTGGCAAATGAGGATTTGCAGATGTGTTACAAACATACCACCAGTTCCACCTTCATAACAGTGTGCCTGTGAAGCCCCCTGTGTCATCCCTTATCTCCCAGTCCCTCACCAACTCCTGACAACTATTCACCTGTTTTCCATTCCTATGATCATGAGCTATCAAAAAGTCATATAAACCTAAGAATGCTCTGTTTGGGACTTTTCGTCATTTGGCTAGTATGTCTGAGGGCCTATCTTTGTTGCTGTGTGAAGTAATAGTTTGCTCTTTCATGTTTCTAAATAGTGTACCATCAAAAGAGAGTATCAGTTTTGGTTTTCCATTCATCTGCTGAAGCTACTGTGGTTGTCTCATATTAATTTTAGGAGTTCCTGCATATTCTGAGTATAATTTTTTCATCAGACACATGGCTTACAAACACAATTGTTCAATCTGCCTCCTGGGTCTGATGCTCTTTATGGAAGTTTCACTGAACAAAATTTAAGAGAGTAATAGAAAAGTACAAAATATCTTTCATTTTGCTTTGCATTTGATTTGTGTGACAGGGTCATATTATGTACCCTGACTGGCCTGGAACTTACTGTGCAGGTTAAGTTGATCTCTAGCTTGCAGCAATCCTGCTCTTCTGTCTCTTGAGTGTCACTGCAGGTGTGGGCTACTGATCTTTTTAATTTTTTTAAGAAACTGTGCAATTAAAATTATAAATAAGAGGGAAGGGGAAGGAGGACCCCCCCAGAAATAAGGAGATAGGGGATCATGCTACAGCAGAGAAAATAGGTCACCATCAAGTACTTCAAGTAAGTAGTGAGACATCTGGTTAAGCTCACTCACTTTCCTTCCTGGTTACTTTCAACTGAGGGAGTTTGATCTCACCAGTCAGAGAGATCATAGAGTCTGGCAGATAGATGGTAACCATCCTGCAAATGGGAGACTGACATCCCCTCATCACAGTTTCCTACTCTTATTCCATCTACCTTTGAATCTACTTTTATGGTAAGACTCCATTTTAACAGTCTTTTATCTCTGGCTAGGAGGTGACATCCAATACCCATCAGGATGGAGCCAAGGGCAGTGCAGGACAGCAAAACTGAAAATAACAACAAACCATACTTCAGAACATCAGAGACTCTACATTAATCACCTGGAACCAGACCAGCCAAATCTCTCCCCATCCTAAAGCTCAGGGAAATTTGTGGAAGAGGGGGTGGTAAGATTGTAAGAGCCTAAAGATGGGGAGGAGTAATGATAAGCAAGATACTCCACCCAAGTTAGGACCAAAGTAACCATAATAGGACTTTGCATGACCTGCACAATGACTGGCATATCAATGACCCCTCCCCCCAAATTCTAGCATGGATCACAGGCACTAGGATCCTTAGAGGCAAGGGATTAACAGTCACAATAGTGTTCCCATACTAAAGGGGAGCACAGAAAGGGCTCTAGGCAATGCTACTGAGTCCATACACCTCGTTAGAGTGGAGAATGCAGAGGGAACTTTGACATTCACAGTAAAGGATGCTCCAGAAATTGGGGGGGGGGGAATTGGAGGTACTGGGAGAAAGGGAGAGAAGGAGGTGAAAGGAAGGGGAAAAGGGGGGAGGGACCAAGGGGGACTGAGGAGGGGTAGAAAGAGGGAGGGTGCAGGGAGGGAAGGATAGAAGGAGGGAGACTGTGGTACCTATTAAATTTGTATGAGTGGGAGAAAGGAAGAAAGAAGAAAGAGAAGAAAGAAAGAAGAAGAAAGAAGAAAGAAAGAAAGAAAGAAAGAAAGAAAGAAAGAAAGAAAGGAAGGAAGGATGGAGGGAAGGAGGAGGGAAGGAGGGAGGGAAGGAGGGAAGGAAGGAAGGAAGGAAGGAAGAAGGAAGGAAGAAGAAGGAGGAAGGAAAGAGAGAGAGAAAGAAAAAAGAAAGAAAAAAAGAAAGAAAGAAAGAAAGAAGAAAGAAGAAAGAAAGAAAAAAGAAAGAAAGAAAGAAAGAATAAAGAAAGAAAGAGAGAGAAAGAAAGAAAGAAAGAAAGAAAGAAAGAAAGAAAGAAAGAAAGAAAGAAAGAAAGAAAGAAAGAAAGAAATTGTGCATTTTAGGCTGGACAGATGACTCAGGGCTTAACACTCTACCTAACAAGCAGAAGGTCCTGAGTTTGAGTCCCAGGTCCCACGAAAAAACTCTAGGCAGAAACTGTGGCAGCTTGAACTTCTGGCCCTGTGGGAGGAGCCTGAGAAATCCCAAAAAGAAACAAAAAGGATTTAGAAACTACCCAGAATGATTCCCCAAGTCATCCTTGGTCCTCCACAGGAACATGTAGTGCCCTCTGATAGACACAAACATACAAAATAATTAAAGTTTAAAAGTCAATTATAAAAAGAAATTACGCATTTAGTATTGAAACTAAATACCAATCCCAATTCATAGATTTCCTTCCATTTTCATTTACAATTTTATATTTCATATTTATCATCTACTTTGATTTTTATGCAGTATGTGCTATTCTGGTATGATTTGTGAGGACTCATTTCTCCAAAGAATTTCAAAAGAATTTTAATTAAAAAATCAACTGATAATATTTTTATTCATGTATTTCAGACCTTCCTATTCTGTTTATCTATCTATCTATCTATCTATCTATCTATCTATCTATCTATCTATCTATCTGTCTGTCTGTCTGTCTGTCTGTCTGTCTGTCTGTCTGTCTATCTATCTATCTATCTATCATCTATCTATCTTGCTATCATCTCTCAATCATCTCTTTTTGTTTTCTGAGATACAGTTTCACATAGCCAAGTCGTGTCCTGAACTTTTGATTTCCTTCCTCTGTCTCCAGAGTGTTGTGATTATAGGCATGTACTACCATGCCCAGCTCCATTAATTTATGAACTCTAATAGTTTACCAGTGCTGAACTGTATGGATTGATATTTTTAGTAAATCTTGAAATTGTTTTTATTGACTATTAGGTCAATTGAAAATATGTGGGGGTCTTTTGTTGGCTTATTTTTGTTTCTTTTCTGGCCTCTTAATATGCCTGAGTTTTCTTTTTTTTTAAGCCATACAGGTTTCAGAGGTCAGTAAAAGGAATGTAAATGGTTTCTAGACTTGGCAATTGGCATTCCTTTCTTTTCTCCTGCAGGAATGTTACTGGAGATCTTTGTATTAATTCAATGAGTAATTGGACTACTTAGTGGTTTTATTCTTGTTGCTATAGTTACATTCAGTTCAGCACAGATTTCACATTCCTGTGCACAGATATCTTGGATGGCGACTCCATGACTAAACAATGTCTGAGTTATAAGCTTTTTTTTTGGAGGTATGTCTCAAGAGATTTCTGTAGCACATTCTTGTTGCTTATCTCTACCTTCATCTGCAGTCTTTAGCTGCTAGTTATTTGAAGCATCCTAGCTTCACAGAGAAAAGGGCAAGGCACATATAGTTTCTGGTGTTCTCATTAAGGATAAGTCTTAGCTTTGTGTGTGGCCTTTGCAGTTCTTAAAGCTGAGGGATTAGCATTGAATCCTTCCTTTCTTCCTGGCAATAAAGAATAAAGTGTTTCTTCCTTCCAATTTCCTTTCTCAGCTGCAATTAGTTATCATCAATGCCCCCCAAATCTGCAGGTTGGCTTTTTCTTTCTCTGCTGGCTTAACATTTGTTTCTCTACGTGATTGTCTTACCGTCTACACAGGACTACAGTGCCTCTGTCCTCTAAGGCTGCATGACTCAGTGAGTGCTTTCTGTGAGCATTCAAAGGAATTCTTGAGAAGGTCCTACAAGAAGAAGTAGATGCCCTCAAATTTTGTAGTTTCCAGTGATGTCAAACTACACCATTAACCTACCCACAGGCTTCTCCAGTTCTTCACCTAGCTGTATATTTCTTATTTATTTTTTATTCATTTCCAGTTGCATGTGCTCCAAAGAACATTGCTCTTGCATGCTCTATAGTCACTTAGATTTAGGGTCACTTACCTTATTTATTCTGTGACCTCAGGCCCCCAAATATGTGTAATTTTAAAATATGTATTTGAACCTGGTTTTGTTCTTTTTAGAAAATCCTAAGTTTAGGAACATTGCTGTTCTATATCTCTACAGGCCCCAATTCTACATCTACTGCTGTGAAAGTCAATGAATGAAGACAGTTTTGTTATTTAGAGTTGATGTAAAAGACTGAATTGGAGTTAAAGCTGTCCCCATGAACCTAGACTCAGCATTCTCTCTTGTTCATCTGGCAACACATATTTTGGAATAGTTTTGTTGAGTTAGTATTATGGACTGTAATGTTAAGATTAACAAGCAACCTTTAAAATCCTTATTCCAGATGAATCAGAAAAAAAAAGATTCTATAACGTTTTATTTATATAACCTTATTGTGATAGTTAATCTTAGCTGTCAACTTGACCATACCTGGCATTAACTAAGATCAGCTGAGACTACCTGAAGAGACTATCTGGATCAATACATTTACAGTACAAAAACCTGCCCTAGATCTAATTGGAACCTCCCAGTAGTGTACCAGATAAAAGGAAGTACAGAACAGAAGACTGAGAAGAGAGACTCTCCAGGAATCCTCCAGCCTTCAGCTGTGGTCACCCACTAGCTTACTGGATGTTTGCAATGATTTAGCCTGCCTCTAGCTTCAGCCAGCAGCCATGTCACCTCTGCCATGAAAGACTGTTTCTCCCCTCTGGAAGTGTAAGCTGAATAAATCTCCTTTTCTTTCTTAAGTTATTTGACTTTGAATGCTCTGTCACAGTAATAGTTAAGAGTAACCGTTACACTTATATAATGTGCTGACTTTAGGATATTGATGATCACTCGTTGCAGCTGAACTAGGAGGGAAAAAACAGTTTATTCTTGGAAGAGAGGCTGGATTCAGTGCTGAGCCCACAGCTGGAAGCTGAAAAGGACACACATGTGCCTAGGATGGAGTCTGACTAGCATCCTAAGTGCCTCAGTTGCTGCACTAGCTTAAAATTTATTTCTATATTTGATATTTCATAAATTTATTAAAAACTTCTAAGTGACAAATGAGAGAGCTCAAGATAATGGACTTTATGCATGGTTTTGGACAAGAAACACAGTTATAAGCTATCATTGCCCTCAAGAATATCAAAGAGTCTGTCATCATCTCCTGCTGCCACACATATACAGAGTTTCTTTCTTGCTTTCTCTTCTAGTCAAGCTGGCCTGGAACTTTCTATATAAACCACTCTTAAACTTTAGGTGATCCTCCTGTCTTTGCTTCCCAGTTGCTATAATTTCAATCATGTGCCACCAGGTCTATCTGTCTTTCCTCTATACAGTTTGATATTTATGAAACAGGCACTACTAAGTATCAGGCACTCAGAGGTAGAGATGCATGAGAAGGGAATGGAAACTGAGAACAGTCAGCTCTTTTTTTTAATAATGCAGAGATGCTGAGCCCTGAAAATAGCTCCTTTCTAATATAATTTACTTAGTCTGTATGCCACTGTTTTCAGAGTGATGACTGAATTCAATCTGAGGGGATGAACTTCTATTAGTCTCTTCCTGAAATCAAAGTTCCCAGCATCTACTCTCTTTTCAGTTAATGTAATGGTGATTGTTTTGATGTTGACTACAACTCTGCTCTAATTCTTTATGGTTTTCTTGTTTGACTTTCTAATCTCCCTCCTCCAATATAAGAAATTCTATGGCAAGAATTTAACTATCACAACTAGCAGCAGCAATTCTCTCCATGACTGAATTTAAATGCATCTACCCTAAAACTACTTTAGTCTATTTGAGGAAAGAGGATATGCAAATGAAAAAGTAATTCCTGGTAACACACAGCATGTACCTAGTACCATTCAAATTTAACAAACACAACACAATGGAAGTAAATTAAGGTCTGCTTCAGCTAGGTCTTCCAGGAGAATACAGAATATGGAATTCTAGATGAATATAGAATACTGAATAGAATATAAAGATAAATAATACACAAGACATGAGAAATTGCACCACAAAAGCCTTAAATACATAATATGCCAAGAAATTATTGGTTGGACCCATACGATTTATATAAAACATTTCAATGTGTAACATAAAATAAGTTTGTAGAAGTTAATTGGCAAGGCACTGTGCATTATAATAGATAAAACAAATTGTTTCTTCTACCAAGAATCATTATTTTTGTCTTTTTGTTTTAGTGAACTCTATTCCATAAGTCTACCCTAACTCAATTACATAATTGCAACTAGGTCTGACAACCCCTTGACCTTCCTCATCCCTCATCCAAGACACTCAAAAACTCTTCTTAGGATTCCAACATTTGGAATTGCTTAAAGATAATATTTTCTGTTTAGTGAAAACACAAAAATGTAAACATAATGCTAAGTTTAGCAGCTCCAAGGGAAGATATATCAGAAGGTGTAAGAAGAAGGGAGAGGCATAAAACTCCAATGTTTACTCTCTGGCTTTTAGTTACTTTGCTCCTTGCTAGTATTTAGTGTGTGAATCACTGAAACTCCCTTTCCATCCAAGCCAGCTTCTGCCATTACTAAGTAAGAAACCATGATGAATACGTGGCATCAACCTGAAGGTGTTGAATCCCAGTCAAAGATGTTTTGATTTGAGATACTCACTGTCTTGATTTGTGAAGTCCTACCTAACCGAGAATCTTCAGTGTTGTAGAGTTTACCTGTAACCACAACAGGATCTTGTGAGTGGTACTAATTCTTTCCAAAGCAGCATTCTGGGAAGATTGTTCTGGCAAAGGCAGGCAGAAAGGAGGACAGAGGTGGGCAGAACCAAACCAGATGAGATAAACAACTTAGTTCAAAAGAAAAGTGGGGCTTCAGAATGGAATGGGGTGGGAGTTTTTGGATTAAAGAGTTCATCTCTCCAGAAGAGTCGTGAGAAGAGAAACACCATCACTGGGAGTTTGGTTATGACTAATGGGTTGAGACTTCTGTCTTTTTTCCAAGTATTTAATACAAAATAAATCTTCCATTTCCTTGGGTTTTTGTGAATCTTTTCTCAGGAAAATTCACCTCATCTTTTCAGACACAAAGGCTTAATTCATATTTGCACAAAATTGGTTTTAAGCAAAACAAAAATATTTTCCAAATTGACATTTCTATTGCAATTTTGGTTTTGCATGACTCACCATCTTCTGACAAGTGGTAGTAAACAGGGAAGGAAGGTGACATAAAATATCTGCACCATTCTCATGGAATCAGTCATAGGTCATCTGTCCATCTCTTCTCCTTTGATCCATTCCAAAAACTGTCCTTCAGAGTTGTGATTTGTGACAACCCATCTATTAAATATCATTGCTATAATAGTTCCCTAGCTAATATAAAAATGTCCTGCTATCTTAGTGTTTTAGAGTAAGTATGTGGTAGAAGGTGGTTTCTAGATTGTTTTAACCCTCTGAGTTTTACTTCATCATGAGGATGTTACTCTCTCAACAAGTTTTCCTTCTACCTTGGTATCTTTTTTTTTTATTTCAGTTCATACAAACTTATTAGGTACACCAGTTCCCTCCCTCCCTCCTCCTCCCCCCGAACCCCCTGCTCCCCCTCCCCACCCCTCTCCCTCCCCATCCCCCAGTGCCTCCCACCCCAATTCCCAGAGAGTCCTTTCTTGTGCATGTCTGATTTTCCTCTGGGCCCTCCTCTCCGATGACGTACAAGGACCCAGTGGCCTTTCCCGAACCCTTTCCCGTGTTCCCCTTAGGTATAGGAACACTGCTGTGGCTGCCAATCCTTTGCCTCCAAGAATCTTGGTGCCTTTAGCAGATGCTAGACTTTGTGAGGTCAACAGTGTGTTGGACAATGCGCAGGGCATGCAAAGTCCAATTATGATTGCTTCAGCCCTAACTAGTATAGAGTATCTTACATATCATTGCTCCTCCCATCCTTATGCTCTTACACTCTTACCGCCCCCTCTTCCGCAAATTTCCCTGAGCTTCAAGATGGGGAGAGACTAAGTTTGTCTCTGGCCAGGGGGTAACATACAATGCCCACCAGGATGGAGTGAAGGGCATTGCAGGAGCAGCAAAACTGCAAAAGAAAATCAACAAACCACAATCCAGAACTTCAGAGACTCTATATCAACCACCTAGAACTAGGCCAGCTTAGTCTCTACCTTGGTATCTTTTATGTGTGATCTAGTAAGTTTAAGAAGGATTGCCTGCATTAGCGTGTGCCTGGCCACTTGGTGTAGCACTGATGATAGGTCAGTGGTAACACCATAAAAGGAAGTGGATCCCCTTCATTCCAGCCTGCAGTAACCATAAGCATTCACTTACAGAGGGGTGGAGGATAGAATGATAAAATTCTTTCTATGCATACATAAAACTCTCAGGATATTTACAAAAGAAATACACAACGAATTTGTAGTTTCTTCACAATTCCATTCCTAGAACTCCTCCAAACTGTTTTGGATTACATAGATCAAATGGTACTGAAATTCTTATTGGATAATGCTTTCCTCCTTTATTCTTAAGAATACAAGCGAGGTTGTGGGAAATTAAATTATAGAGCAGGGGGGAGATTTCAGAGCTCCTCAGCTGTACTAAGACATCTGAGGATGATGATGGTACACATAGACGTCCCTATTCAGGCACATGAATCTATCATGGTGCTTTATCATCTAATGTTGTAATAGTTTACTGCCCTTCTTGGTGCTAATAATAATAATGATAATCACTATCACTTATCAAACACTCTTAATTTTGGACACAGAGCCTATTTCAGTGTGTAGAATGCAGCATTGCATAAAGTTAAAAGGCCATGATATCACTTGTTCATCTTCTACTGATTGACTAATGCTCCTCCACTGACCTTGATACTCACAATAAATGCCATTTACTGAGAGCCAGTAAAGACCACAGCACTGCACTTAAGACCATTATGGACATCATCTCATTAAATCCCAATGTTCTAATTATCTTACTCTCCCTGACCTCCACTATTCATTTATTTTTATCATCATCATTTTATTAAATCCTAACAGCCTTAGCAGCTAACTCCCCTGACATCCACAACTCTTTGTATTAGGATCTCTATTGCTACCCACTGCTTGGACACAAAGTGTGGCTGGTGTCATATTTCCAGATATCCCAAGTATTGTATGTTTGCCAACAACCAATTGTAAATAAACCTTTGGATTAAAGCCAGAAAAGTTAGACATCACTCCTGAAATGGGGTGACTTCAATAATCAAGAGAGAAAATGTTGCTATTTCAAGAAATAGAATCCCATGAACCAAGAATCTAGGGACAACAGTTTAGATGGAAAATTCAACCTGCTCTTCATGGTCACGTTTGGACCAAATTTGACAGTTAAAACTGATCTGAGCTACAGAATGAGTTTGAGTTCAGCTTGGGAAACTTAGTGAGACCCTTTCTCAACTTAGAATGCAAAAAGAGAGCTTGCAATGTAGCTCAGGTATAGGGTAAAAGAAAGAAAGAAACAAAAAAACTCTGATAGCTATTTCATTCCATCATGCTAGCCCAAATCAAACCACACACATGGAGAGAGAGAGAGAGAGAGAGAGAGAGAGAGAGAGAGAGAGAGAGAGAGAGAGAGAGAGAGAGAGAGAGAGAGAATCCAGAATCAACATAAAGAAATGAGCATTCAAAAGAGGTTTTTTTTTTTTTAATTCTTTGCTTTTTCTTTTTGCCCTTGTGTTGAAAAGAAACCTGAGTTTTATCCAGTGGCAAATATTTTATTATACAACCCCACCCTACCCCATCTTGCCCCCTCAAACTTGGTCCCTTGATTTTGCCAGAGGTACCAGCAACCACCCATTCATTCTATCTGGGAATGGTTTTGACTTCTTTACCTTTCTTTTCCTCTTTCAATTAGAACAATTTCCTTGGGCCAATTTTCTTTTTAGGCTTTCCTGGGACTATCTCCTTTTCACTCCCCTGTCAAGCAGAGCCTGAATTGGGCTCCTGCCTCAGAAATCCAAGTTAGTCCAACTTCTTGATTGATCTGCCTGCCTCCAGCTTTATCTGCCTCGATCCTTTTTGTACATAACTATCACATGAATCTCTTTAAGCATTCTGGTAATTAGCAGTGATTTGTTCCTCTCAGCATGTATCATCTTGAAGTCCCAATGACATCGTACTTCCTTATATTGACACGAAACCAGAAAATGCTGAGCAATTTCAAAAAGTCTTATCAGTATGGTAGGTGAATTGCTTAGGGAAGATCATACAAGTTGTACAGGATACAGATGACACACAATGACAATACAACTTGTTTTGCTATAATTAAATTCTAATGCATTTGCCTATATTATTCTAGTAACATCTTTTGGCCTGGCTCAATGTCCTCCAAATTATTATATAGCGTACTTTGATTGAGAATCTAATCTTCAGCTAACTGTTTATTTTCATTCTTACCACATGCTTCTTCAAATTCTTTTTTTGAAGACACTATTAATTTCCTGCTAAAACAAGTTATCATGAAACAATGTAAACCAATTTTCTTACAGCTCTGAAGGTTGGGATTCCCAGCTGGGTCTCAGTGAGTTTTCATGAAGATGTTAGAGAAGCTGTGTACACTAGGGATTCTCTGGGGAAAGATGTGGTTCCTGATATTCTTTCTTGATCTTAGTCCATTCTCCATTTCTGTAGAATATTTCTCTGATTCTTCTATATCTTCTTTCTACATCTTATATCTATATCTTCTATATCTTCCACGGATAAGGACCCACGTGATTATCCATGGACTCACCTAGAGAATCCAAACTAATTTAACATCCTCACTCTATCCACAGTAGTGCTTTCACATCAAATGAAATAATCTATCATGTTTAGTGGTTTAGTGATTAACATGTTGATGTCCTAGGTAGAAATAAAGTATTATTCTGCTTGCCACAAGGCAAATTCAAGTAACATTTTATGAATGCACCTTTCTCTAAGGACTTTCTCTTGCAATGTCCTCTTTCCCTTAGTCTAGAAGTTGCTTTAATCTTAGTTTCATATTAGTACCATCTGGACTGCTTTGTAAATATCTTAGTTCCACTCTTAAGACACATGGATTACATTTCCTATTTGAGTAAAGGATGTTTTCAATGATTCTATAATATATTATCAGTCACGATTGAGAACCACTACTCTGATATATTTTATGATTTTAATTGATATTTTGGAGAGTAAATACAGTATGATGGTTCAAAGAGAGGCTCTTCTTTCTCACTATTGGTGCTAAAATGCCCCAACTTCACCCATGACTAGTGGCTGGGTTTTATGCTAAATAAGCGGCTGCTTGAGGTTTTGTCTGCTCACTGGTTGAGAGATGATGAGAATAAATTGAGGTAAGGTATAGTAAGAGTGCTTAGCCTCACACATGCCTGACCACATGCCCTTAACCAATATTAACTCTAAAAGTGTTTCATGACCATTTTCCAATCTTATAAAAGCACCTAGATAATTGCTCTAGATAAAAATTAAAAACCTTTCCTTTATGCTAGCCTTAGAAACATACCTGATGTTTGATGGATAGAAAAGAAGCAAAGTGTAGCCAAACCACAAGATTTCAGGCACTTGAGCCAGGTGTCATATCTGTTTTATTTGGGGGGAGCTTTGTTCTCTTTGCCTCCCAAACAGATTTGGCACGAACCCACAACAGAATCATTTTGACAGTTTCAAAAACATCAGGTTCAGGATTCATCTACCTCAGAGACAAAGTCTCCACTGGCAGACAAGTACAAGTATCTTTTACGTTCTCTAGGTAACTACAGAGTGTAGAAATAGATGAGAAACCTCAGACTCAGACTAAATGGATACACCTGTTCACATTTTCATCACTTCCAATGATGCTAATGGTTTGTGTTTAGGAATGCAGAGTGGATCTCTCGATGGAGAGAAACAGAAGTAAAGAAAAAGAAAAGAAGGAAATGGGCACCAAAGAAGAAATCAGACACAGAAAAGATAAGCAAAACAATATGGTAAAGCACAGTGTAGGGCTAGGTCTCAACACAGTTGATACTCATGGCATGAGTAAACTATGCTCTCCCAACTAGATCTCTCAGGGGAATAGTTGGACTTCAATGCAGTCACATTAGAGAAGTGAGATTTGGTGTGCTTAGCAGAGTATGTATTCAAAATATAGCCCAAATAATCTGAAACAAATACTTGATATATGACTTCTCAGAAAGGTGAGTCTAACTAAAAGTTCAGGGCTATATCTTAAATATCTCTAGAGAGGAAATTCCTGGCTCACACTGAGTAGCTTATAGGCCACAATGGGCACTGCAAGAAGCATGACTCAGAAGAACCAACTGAAGAAAGTTGCACAAATACAATACCTTCATTTGATGGTATTGCATTGGGCTGCAAAGGTATCATATGAGCCGTTATAACATGCATTTAGTTTATTTTTGTTTACAGAATCTTTTCTTATGTTATTTTTTACCTGTTTTTTGTGGCACCCCATGGTACTATAGATTAAGCTAGTGTATCAAGCCTACTAGATAAGTGCTCTACAACTGACTTGCATCTCCAACTCTGAATATTTTTTGCAGGGAAAAAGGTAAAAATCCTTTAAAAATACATAGGCTACATGTTTCTCCAATACTTGAGATCGGGAAATTAAATCTGGAAGATGGAGATGCAAGTTTACTGATCTTATCATGATAGCGATGAATGCACAATAAACTATAAATTACTAACGATGAAAAATTATCAAGGTGTTGAAAATAAGCATTAGTAAGGATTTATCTATGGTCACCTCTTAGGGAAATGATATTTTAACCTAAGCAAACAATATGAGATTATATTTGCTACCAGCCAAATTCTCAAAGCAAAAGTCAAACTTTATCTGCTCAGTGTAAGGATGTTGAAAGTTGGGAACTTGATGAACAGTTGCTACTGATTATTAAGTACCTACCTAGTAGAACAATACAAGACTCTTGGCATACATGAACCATCCAGAACATAGCTAAAGATGATATGACATTCACATTCATGGACAAAGGAACTGAGGCCACTGCCATAGTCCTAGAGCTGGTGGATAGCAGAGCCATGATTCAGACCCAGGACTCTATGACTCCGTAGCCCATGCTTTTCCTCTGTTCTATGCCATCTCCTTAAAACCCATAATTAAGCAAAATAATATGCTCTTCACAAATGAAAAGATGTCATATGCACTGAAGTGACTAGACGACTCTCAGCTGATGAGCTTCCAAATATGCAGCACATCCTTTTTCTGGAAACCACATTTGGCACAGAAGGACCAGAGTCCAGACAGTTTCGTTGACGTAACTCAGGCTCTACTGGATGTTGTCCTGGTTTCTGAAATAGCTCAGAGCCCTCCTGTCCAGGTGTCTCCCTTGCCTCCTGCCTCAGCCAAGCTCCGTAGTGCCCATAGGACTTGCAAATGAGTGAGGTGACTGTGCTTATAGGCTTGAAGCAAGGTGCAGTGGTGATCTCCTCTTCCACCCTGTGACTATTTCTGCTGCCCTCCCTCTCTCTGGAGCTTATTCTCAGCCTCTTAGGAGTTTGTCTTTGTTTGTTTTGCTTTCAGCATAAAAAGAGCTCTCAGCCATTTAAAACTTCTATGAAATTATCTACCATCACATACAGTAGCCCAGAGACCCGCTGAAAAAGAAATGACATTCTCAAAGGTGCTGCCTGGGACCAGATTTTCAGTGGAATCTGACTTTGCATAACAATCACTTTGCTGGTGTTGCTGTCTGCCTGACACTCTCCCATCTTCCTACTTTTAGTCAAAGAGCATCTTCTCTCAGTCTTGTCAGTCTATATCATACCCCAGGGCATATCTCTCCCACAAGCCACCTTAACTGAGAATCCCAGAAAGTCTGTGGTTGTGATTTCTGAGCATATTGTCATCTTTCTTAAATCACCCTTGGCTTTATGTCTTGTCTTCCTTGAGATCTTACCCTTTAGTTTCTGTCAAAAGTCAGCAAGAAAAAAGTAGCACAAGGAACATTGACATTAAGATCAAAGAACTAAGACTGAATTTATTTCCTGCTTCCCTTATTTAGCTGACAGTGGCTGTCAATGAATCACCTGATTCCCCGAAACACCTTATCTCATAAACAAAGTAAGGACTCTGAGGAAACTTGTTCTACTTTACCTGGAAGACCTATTACAAGTTGCAGTTGCTGAATGTGTGCTTCATAAAATACAAAATATTTATTAGTTCATTTTCCAGGCACACCTATCACCTGATACAATTAGACATTGGATATGGTTAATAATCTAGAGCATCCTTTTTCACAGTGCTTCATTGTAACAAGGGAAAGAACTCATGATATGTCACAACACTAATTGAGCAATGTATTCCATGGACAACTGGAGGAGGGAAACTGATTGGGATCTGAAGATATCGAATGCCAGCCGGGTCCCTAAGAAACATGTACAGAACGAAAGCAGATTTGAGGGGTTCAGGAAAGTTGAATGGGGACTGTCAGAGAAAATAACAGAGGAAAGTTCGTCTTAAAATGAAGGATCAGAACTCATGAAGAGCCTCTTTGACTAAAATGAATGTTGTCTCCTAAGCACTTGGAAGAGGAAGTGAAGCAGGAAGTATATTCTAAAAATTTCATTTGATAGGCAGTGACATCCTCATGAATATTTACTGCATCAGGAGCGTTCATGGGAGCCTAAAGACAGAATGTGCATGGACTGATGGAAAACTTATCTGTCTACTGTGCAAAGGAAAGAACCACTCTTAGTAGATGACCAGAAGCAGAGTGCAATGGCCCTTTGTCCCAAAGTGTGGCTGGGCAGCTGTTCACTTTGGGGAGTGGAGACTTGAACATAAATAACTTTACAAAGGAGCTGAAATGAATCTTGAATAAACACCCTTGTGTCTGACCCTTGACTTACAGAAGTCTCAAATTGAGTTCAAGGATAGTTTTGACAAGGGTCTTCCAAAAAGGGTTCCAGAAGCACATTTGTGTGTGTGGCTCCTGAGAGTACCCATGCTAAGTGTCAGTTGTACTTGCTCTGATTTCACTCCCATTTTCTAATCTCTGAGTCACCTGTCATGTTACTGCATACTCAGCTGTGCTGCAATGAAATTAAAATCCAGTTTGCTCATTGTGTTAGAGAAAAGCAATGTATAATGATTAGCATTTATTGAACACTTTCTTTGTGCCAGGGGCTTAAATGAGTTGCATTATTTTCTCAACAATTCTGCAACTGTAGAACTCTAAGGAATCTTATTTTGCAAGTAGGAAATATAAGGTATTGGTCAATACTTTGCCAAAATCACATTGCCCACACAGTAATATTCTTCACCCAGAGATAATGCCCTTTTCTGATACCCCAGATTGGTTCCTAGCAGATATCCATCCAAAGGATGGTTGTCCACATGTCACAGGAAATGTATGTGCAGGAAAAAGATAAATTTGAGGGCATTTATGAGGATGGATAAGCCATTGTGGGTCTATTGCTAAAAGATAGAAAAATCTGAGCAATGATCCACATTAATACTGAGGGTGACAGGAAATCTTCTTTGAGGTCCATTAGAGGGCTCAGGGGGCCTCTCAATGAAGTAATGAACAGCGTTAAACAGACTAGGATCTAAACAAGATGACTTTCATAATTCCAACTGGTGAGGCCCAAAGAATATCCAAACTGTTAGTATGTGATAATGAATACATGAAAGGGAACAGAGGGAAAAAGAAGAAATCAAGAAATCATAAACTTACCCATGATTAAATTTCAAACTATTAAGAAACTGTTAAGAAAAGATTAACCTACATAGGCTCAAATTACCCTCTGATGACATACTTTTAGAGCCCTTGACTTTATCTGCTGGTCTACTATCTGCCTCACTGTTACTAATGGATTTTTTTTCTGGTAGAATTCAATACTTTAAAGCTCATGGAAGAAATGGAGACCAGTCTCAAAAATTCCCCCAAAGGCAAATAATATGAGTGTTTATCCAATAGGCATTAAAGCCATGTTTTTGCCTTCAAAGCCAGTCCCTGAGGAATTGTATGAACTCAGTCAGCCAAGGCTATTCCTCTCATAATGAAACTTGTAGACTTCTAAAATTCCTCTAGACAGCTTCACAGTCCATGAACAGCCTTAGTATTAGAACTTTCCCAAATAAGGCATCAAAACCTAATGATCCCTGACACTTGAAATGAAGATCCGTGTCAGCAGCAGGCACAGTAACAACTGGATCCTTCTTTGAAATACAGACATGTAAGAGCTGATGAATTCCAATCTCATTTTGTGTGCTTGTAACATTAAGTAGCATAGATTGGATAGTTTTATGTATCAGTCATGGTATAATAATACCTGTATTATATGGCTCAAATATGGCTTATCTTCTCCAAGACTCTTGTTGAAATACAATTCCCATTCTGAGATATTAAGGGATGGGACCAGACAGAACTGTGAAGAGAATGTTGGGGGTCTACCCTAGTAAAAAAATGAATTCTTTCATTCAATTAATTGGTTAATGGGTTCTCTGAGAAATGCATCTGCAACAAAAGTCAGTTTGGTTATGTGTTTCACGGACCCCAACTCTTGATATATGAGCCCTGTGGCATCCTAGGGCCACTGTCAATAAAGCATTTGCCAGAATGCAACCTCTCAGCTTTTGGCCATTATTCACTCTGAGAACTTGCATTGTTAGTAACAGAAAATGGACTGAGACATCTACATTCACCCAAGTATGACTTCTCACCTTACAATCAATTAATGAATTCTTTCACTATTGACCTCTCAGCTTGATTTCTTATTCGGCAGAGCCCTGTTATTGAAAACTAACTAAATGAAAGAGTCAAGATATAATCCCTGGAGAGAGGATGCTTGCAGTTCTATTAGTGTAAGAAAATACCCACATGCTCAAAATGACCTTTTAGAAAAGTAAACCAGTAACTATTAGTATTGTGCATACAGTAACTAAGCCAACAACTTTACCCATAGTCACATATCCCTGCAATGCTGTGCTAAAATCACACTGACTCTGGATATAATCAGCTCCTCTTCTACCTCTCTCCCGACCCAGAGTTTTTCTTCCCCAGAATTTCTATTTCACACTTTGAACAAACATCTTCCTTCTCTGAAAACTTTTCTTTAAATTTAAGGGAAAAATTTACACTATGGGACTTTTCTTTAGAAAATATTGTTTGGGAATATCACTTGCTACAAAGGCATCCAGTTAATATCTTGTTACATGAAATAAGAATAGCAAATGAAACAAGCATAAGTTCATGATGTGCTAATCGATGTCATAGTCTGTACCTGAACCTCCTGGACCCCTGCCTCTGTGTTAAGGGCCCTGGTTCTTCTCACTTAAACCTTCTGACTGATTCCATTAATTCTGGAATATTCTACTACATTGCCTGCTCTCAGGAGACATCTTATGTCAAAGACAGCACCCTCTAAGAAGTTTCCTTGCTCTCTCCAGAATGAGGAGAGAGCTTCTAAAGAATTTTATTTTCTACCTATTTCTCTGTTCCAATGCATTTATAACTGATGTCTAAGATCTCTGGTTGTACATCTTTGCTTGCCCATATCTGCTCTCTGAACAAAGGGATTTTGTAAGGTCAAGAAGCATTTTGCTAATTTTATGCATCCTCAGTATTCTAAAAATATTACCACAATCCAAATGGTACATGTCCAAAATCTACATGTCTGTAGCTCATCTCCAAAGATGATAGAGAATAAAGATGATGGAAATCCAAGATGGAGGTTGTATTTATCAAATGCTTCTCAGATAATTCTGCAAGTTTTAGTGAAAGGTAGATTTAGAAACATGTTAACAAAGCTCATTTTTAAAAAGTTATCCATTCTATCCCTTTCAATCTATATACCAATCACTTTTCTGGGTAAACCTTAACATGTCCTTGACATCTTTAATTTGTTTTGATTTTCCAGATTTTTTTTTTTGTTAGATGGATACATCTTATTTTTACCAATGTGTTGGCATCATTACAAGGTTAGCAATAAACATTTGCACTATGGGCTCATTTGTATTTGGCCATCTCTGTAACAGAGTTAAAAAATAGGGTAATTCATGGTTAACTGAGGTAATACAAGAGATCCCTTCAGGCACATCAATTCCCATCCTGAAATATTAAGGGGTGGAACCAGATAGAACAGCTAAGAGATTAGGAGTCTACCCTAATGAATGGATATATCATTTTGTTCCATTAATGGATTAATAGGTTCTTGCCTGTATTCCCAAGACACAATGGCCACAATTCTGCCATATTAGGCTTTTTCCTTCCTAGGAGATAATATGTGACTACAATCAGACTGTGACTCAACTGAAGTCCTCTTTTTGCTGATGACTGGCTTATCCCATTTTGACCTACTGTCTGAATGAGTAAATGATGAATGGGAGAATTTGAGTAGAAGGAGAGAAAGAAAAACTCTTCAGTGATGTAGTTTAGAAACATTGTGTTCACAGATCTAAAGAAGGAAAGAGTTTGGTATGCAATACCGGACCAAATAATCAAAGAGCTTGTGAGGAAAGCTGCTCAGCTTTGGAGACAGGTGGAGTACTTTTTATTTCAATGTTCACAGACTTTCTAACAAAGAACCTATGTACTGTGTGGCAGGAAGGCAGTGCATTCTTATTTCTAACTTTGCCTCAGAGTTACTACATTGTCATTAAAAAAGTAAAATGAGACCATGAAAAGATGATTTTTTTTGTGTCTATGATATACCTGGTGCTTGACCATATGCAAATCACTCATGTTTCAGCTCTATCGCTTCACTCTTATTGCCATTTTGGTGTGTTTTAATGCCAGGAAATTTAAACAACTCTTAAAATGTGTGCTTTTCCTTGAATGAATTACTGCTTTTATATGCTTAAATTCTGTTGGCCTCAGTCTCTGTACTTTGACATCAATGGGTTGTGTTAGGTTATTTCCTAGGAAATTTTGTTTCTAAAATCAATGGGTTTATCTCTGCAGTGGGGTTTCTCAACCTAAAGGCAACTTCCTTTGAAGCTTGTCTATTCCTTAGTTCAGTACTAGGCACCGTTCAATAATTGCTTGCTGAATGTAAGTATTGAGTTTAATCGCCTAGACAGCACTGGGAGATAAAAACAGTACTTTAAAAATTTGCTCACAGTTCCCAAATCCACCTTGCATATCTTGCTTCTTCACTTGTAAATCCTGGGATTTGCTCTGCACTTATCCAGATTTTTCTCTTCAAAGTCCACCTTAGTTGTCCCCCTCTGCAATACTCTCTAGCTGTCAATGAATCAAACACTCTGGTAAAGAGGTTAGAACTAGTCTAGTTGGTTGAGGGATTCAGTCAGTCCACCTATGCCTTTGACAAGTACTAATGAGAGGAGGATGGATGTGGAGGCAACTTCACTGTCCAGAGTATTTCCAGACAGGGTTTGAAGAATGAACAGTTCAAAATTGCTCTTCTCTAGAATTGTTGACCTTCAAAGGACCCCATCAATGCCCTAGAAATAAAATGACCATATCTATTTTTAAACTCTACATCAACTCTAGCTTTTCAGACTCTTTCACACATTTTTCACAACCACCCTCTGCTTTGCTGTAATGTACTATTAAATCCAAATGTTCTTCTGCATGAAAGACACTTCTGTGAAATAGTCATAGAAGATTACTGAACAGAATTGGCCACAACCTATTCATTCTTTTTTGACCTGAGGAAACCCTGTATAGAGGCTACTGTTTATCACCATCTATGCAGGCAAAAACACCTGCCTTATGTCTAGCATTTGTTTAAATGCATCTCTGTTCATAGAAAATGTGAACAGAATTAGCATTATGAAACCATCCCAACAGAAACAGAGTGCTTACTTCATATAGCTCATTGATGCTCAATGCAGGGAGCTAAGGAACACATGAAAATTTCTATATCACACCAGTCTGATATGATCATAGAATATGGAATTTTATCCCTGGACAGTGTCAGCTTCATAATTTTTATCTTCAATACCTAACACAATGACAAAATGAATCATTCAGTAAATATTTTGTTGACTGAATACCATAGTCATTCGTTAGTTCACTCTCAATTTGTTCTCTGTATCTTCCCTAATAGGACCAAAACTATGTCATCGATATATTAAAAATTAACACTGGAATATCTAAGTCATAGAAATGGAATAAATCTATATCTCCATTGCTTTGCTGACATGTCTGTAGAAAAATGTATGTGTTTGTTTTTAAGTCCTTTCTCTCCCACTAGCTATTTGTTTTTAAGAGGTTGACTGAGGCTTAGTCATCTCTATGTGACCAAAGGATGTTATTACATCTGACACATAACACATTGTTTATTAAATGAGTAAATTAAAGTGTTTTGGGGATGACTGCTCTTCCCATATTGACTTCTTGCTCCTTCATTCCTCCCTTGCTGTATTTTCCAGTTCAGGCTGCCATAACAATGTACACAGACTGGGTGACTTCTGAAGAAAAGAAACTTATGTCATGTTTCTAGAGGTATGAAGTCAGAAATCAGAATAATAGCAAAGTTAAATTTTTGCAAGGGCTATCTCCAAGTTGAGGGTATTAACTTTTCATTATATCTTCACAGGGCAGAGAACAAGGTCCTCTGTAGGTCTCTTTTTAAAAATGAGGGCACTAATCCCACTCATAAGAGCCCCATTTACACATTCTAATTACTTCCCAAAGTCCCTGTCTCCTAATACTATTATACCAAGAGTTAGAGTTTCAACATATTAAGAGAATACAAATATTCAGCCTATAGCATACATTTTCTTAAAATATCTTATTTATTTAAATATACTATAAGAAGCATTTAGAGAAGCTGTTTGTTTGAAAAGTAAAAGTAAATCCATCTTATAAAAAGACAAGACTGGTAATGAAGAAGGATTGTAATGGAAAAAGGGGTGAGATGAAATTGGGGATTAAGGAATGAAAATATAAATTCATTGCATTCATGTGTAAGATTCTAAAGCATGTATTTTTTTATTATTGCATGTGTGCGTGTTTGTGTGTGTGTGTGTGTGTGTGTGTGTGTGTGTGTGTGTGTGTAGAACCACAGGTGAATTCAGAAACCACATGGACCTCCTCCACCTTCTTGTTTACTCTGCCCTGGGATTCACAAGCTCCGACCTACCAGGACCAGAAACGCAGGCCGCCCCCGTTTCTGCCTGGCGTCTATACGTGGGGTCTAGGATCCGAACTCAGGACCTTCCGCCTGCAAGGCAGAGGCTTAACTCTTGAGCCACATCTCCAGCCCCATTTGTGAGATTCTAAAAGAATAAAAATCAGAAAAAAAATCAGTGACTTCTAATACAATCTTTAAAAATCATATTTGTTATAATTATAATGCTTCAAAGAACCTCACTGATCCTCCAAATGTAAATAATATTTTGAAACCCCTGCTTGGTAAGAATCTATAATTATCATGATATCTTTATATAGATATATACAGATTATTTTGCATTATCTTAGGAAAATTATATGAATGATTGTTGGCTAAGAAAAATTAAAATAGTATAAGTTAGCACATGGAAAATTTTTCCTTGAAATTAAGTATCTGTAATAATTGAGGAAACATGAGGATTTTTACTCTTACTTGACAGGTGTGCAGATTGTTGATGTCAATCGAAAGCTATGTAAACACAATATATGTGTTATATAAACAAATCCAAATGAATGCCCTCCAGAATTTCTTACATAATATGCATGGTGGAAAGCAAGATAATTTGGCAAGAATTTGGAGGTAGTTTGAGTATTCATCATTAAGAATATGAGTAAGTAGAATATGACACTCACATTGCAGGAACTTACTGTGGTAGCAAAAACTAAAAATTAGATTCTTACACAGAAATACAGTGGGGCACAGAGACACATGCTTGGTGAGGCATGATATGAAGCCTTTGGAGTAAGCCAGGAAAGCATACATAGAAGAAAACTGTCAGTAACAAATGTAATGCCATCCAAAGCAACCATATCAAATGCATGACGATGGTCATCTATGAGAGGAAGAGGAAGAAATCTGGCCTTCCATGATGAACTCCAGAAACTGAACAAGTCAGCTCAAAGCAAGATACTGGATATACAAAGAAAAACTGAAAACCAACAAAAGACCACTTTCAAGCTTGCTAGCAATCAAATGAATGTAAACAAACATAAAATACATGTTGTCAAAATCATTAAAGTTTTATTTTATTTCTACTGCAGATTCCATTTTTATTATTTACCCAAGAAGTGGTATTGTTATTTAACTTAAGCTCTAGAGGTATAATCCAACACTCTCAAGCACTCATCAAAAAAAAAAAAAAAGAGGTAATCAGTCAGTATCTTTTAAAAGAGAAAAAATACCCTATGTTTTCCAGAATTTTTAGTTGCCCTAGGTCGATGCTATCTTGTATGTCATACCAGAAAAAAATTTCAGAAAAGCATTCCTATGAATGGATCATAGTACATTCCTATGAATGGATCATAGTACATTCCTATGAATGGATCATAGTACATTTATGGCACATTCATAGTTAAAGAACAATGTTATCATATAATTACAGTACACCTGAAGAACAGAACATTGTTCAGTCATAGGAGAATATTGACAAAGAACAAACAAAATATTTTTCATTTAATCAAAAAAAGAAATTGCAGTGGTCATGACATACTATCAGTGAGGTGGTAAAAATCTCTTCAAGAATTCAAAGTAATTTAAAGTTCTGTTGTTTTGGAGTAAGAAAGTTTATTGTCAAGGTATACAAGTAAAAGAAAATTTTTTCATCATTTTGTACATTTGAACCTGGAATATGCAATATATGACCCGTTCACTATGTATGACCTATTCACTATGGAGACAAATAAAACACAATTAATGACCAAAGCAGTGAATCACACTATCCATGTGGCTCTGTTCATGGCTCCTGTATTTATTAAAGGTAACAGAAAGCAACATAAATATCTGTTCTAAGTGAATGTCTAATTGCAACAGGAGCATATGAGAAAGAATTTGTGGTAAATTAGAAATAGGAATAAAAGTAACATAGCATGATACACTACTTTTCCATCACCACAAATGTAACTATTTAAAATATTGTTCATTTTCCTGAAGGGCTACAGATCAACCACCTCTGTTGGCCTCTCTACCAGGGTCTCACAGACTGGTATCAAATTCTCAGTGTGGTCCAGTTTCATCCTGAATTCTGCCCACATTGATGTTAAAATTCACACGATTAAGAAGAAAGTAGGTAAGGATGGTGTTTAAATGCACACAAACTATTCAAACCTTCCAGCCAGAGAGATTGCATTGAGGTTCCACTTTCATCTATCAGAGTAAAAGAAAAATAACTTTGGTAGCAGTGAATTGTCAAGGGTATAAAGTCAGCCTTTCTCCAACATGATTGAAACTAATATTAAAATGTTGCAATATTGTATATAAGGATGGATGTTGGCTCAGTGGTTAAAAGCCACACAAAAAGGACCAGAGTTCAAATATCCAGATTCCATGTAAAAAAAAAAAAAAAAAAGCAAACTGTAAGGAGATTTTGGCAACAAGTCTACAATTCTAGAGGGTTTAGTGGAACTCTCCAAAGCAAGAGGACTAACCAGACTAACCAGATTATCCCCATCAGCAAACTGTGTTTGACTAATCACCTAGCTTAAAAGAACAAAGAGGAAGGAGTGATCAAAAATGATTTCCAGTATCAGCCTTGGGCCTGTACACATACATTCATACATTTGTACACATGTGAATATATTTACACACAAGCACATACACCCCACCTATGCAGAAAACACAAAATAACGAACCATGACAATATGTATTAAAATCATGACATGATTGCAAGAGATTTTGTGATTGTTTTCTTAAATTTAAGATTGTTAATTTAGATTGCTATTTTCTACTGTTACTAAGATATTTAAATATAATTAAGTGCAGCTTTTTCTACATTTTTCATTTAACCACTAAACAAAGGTGAGTAGATTTATTTCAGGACTCTCATATCATTATTATTCGCTGGTATTATTGAGATTAGATTACAGTTTCCCCAAATACTGACACCAGAATGAGACAATTGTGAGGAGCCTGTTGTTGGATGAGTGCTCACTACCTTTCAGATTAATTTAAGCAAAGTTAAATAATAACAATTCTATAGTTTCAGTGTTTTGCAGTCTCGCTGGATTTCAATGCTAGCTCTTCTCCTGATGATCTCAGAGTTCAGACAAGCATTCAAGACTTCTATCATAGTTAGGCATAGGCGTCAACTTGACAGTTGAGGGTTTGAGCTCTGGGCACATTTGTAGAAAATTAGTGGTTGAGTTAAGCCCAGAGCAAACCTGCAAGAGATTGTCTAGCTGCTGGGGAAGACCCAGTCCATGGTAGGTGGGATTAGGCCCTGGAATAAAATACAGACAGCTGGTTGAGAGAGTTGGGATCCTTCTATAGACATACTGTTCTGGCAAGTAAGGATAGTCCCTCTCTCAACCACTAATTAGAGAAGGTGTGGCCAGTTCCCTCAGCCCTGGTGTTGGTGCATGCTCTCCTGTCAAGCTGGACTGAGAACTTAACCGGACTGCCATAAGGAAAACCCCTTGTTCCCTTAAGCCATTTGATGGTCATTTATCAGCAATCATGCAGGTGAACTGCAACACCTTCCTTCTATCTTTCCTCTTTTGCAAAATGCAAAGATGTCACAGATGTTGTTGAAATCCGACGTGTAGTTTTTTAATGCTTAAATATGTCTATACATGCCCACTCCAAGTTCCAATTTCTCACATCTTTGACTGGAGACTTGAAACTTTTCTCCAACCAGGGAACACTCTCTCTTTATACATGGAGAAGCTAGGAAGTCTAAGCAAAGGGATAGTATGCCTCTTTCTCCTGTACTTCTCAATGAGTGACTCGGGAGTAGATGGATAATTGTTAGTTATACTTAGCTTTGTGGCTGAAACAACAGAGGTGAATGTTCTGCATAGTGTCTCATTGTTTCCAGCATGGTTAACTCCATTCACCATCAGAAGTAATTGACTTGATAATATACTCCTCAGAAACGTATTAAGAGCATTTGACATGAAATCTACTTCTTTTTTTAGATTTTTTTAAGTATGCAGTACAATATTACTAACTACAGGTACAATGTTAGGTAATAAGATACTAGAGTTCATTTATCTTGCTTCACTGACTTTAAATCTTTTATTTAACCCCTTTCCTTCCACACCCTTCCAACTTCTGGCAGTCCTTCACAACCACCACCCAATTTTTGGCAGGCGCTATGCCATGACCTACTTTGGATGTGGCTAGTTGTAAACCTCATATAGTTAAATCACACAAAACATCTTCTATGAACTGCTTATTTCATTTAGAATGAAGTTTCCTAGGACTGGAGAGGTGGCTCAGGAGTTAAGCCTCTGCCTTGTAGGCAGAAGGTCCTGAGTTCGGATCCCAGATCCCACGTATAGACGCCAGGTAGAAGCGGGGGCGGCCTGCGTTTCTTGTCCTGGTAGGTCGGAGCCTGTGAATCCCAGGGCAGAGTAAACAAGGAGGAGGTGGAGGTGTCCATGATGGTTCCCGAATTCGTCCGTGGTTCTACACACACACGCGTGCGCACACATACATACGCACACACACACAATTGAATAAAAAAAAAAAATAGAATGAAGTTTCCTAGGGAAAAATGTTACATATATCAAGATTTTCTCCTTCTATAAGACTGAGCAATGTTTCATCACATGTATAGTTTAATCACTTGTTGATGGACATTTGGGATATGACAGACAGCTTACTATTATGGGCAGTAGTGCAGTAAAATTAAGAATGCTGATATCTGGTTAGGATCTTGATTTCATTTGTTTGAACCAGTATCCAGCAGTAGGATTTTTTTAAATTTTTTTAATTTATTTATTCAATTGTGCGTGTGTGTGTATGTGTGTGTGTGTGTGTGTGTGTGTATGTATGTGTGTGTAGAACCACTGGCGAACTCGGGAACCACCATGGACTGCCTCCACCTCCTCCTATTTACTCTGCCCAGGGATTCACAGGCTCCGCCCCACCAGAACCAGAAACACAGGCCACCCCCGCTTCCGCCCGGCATCTATTCATGGGGTCTAGGATCCGAACTCAGGACCTTTTTGCCTGCAAGGCAGAGGCTTAACCCCTGAGCCACCTCTCCAGCCCCCAGCAGTAGGATTTTTGATTGAGGACCACCTACACGATGTGTTGTAGAGTTGCAACATTTGGTATTCCCAGTAACTGCTACCAATTTCTTCATATTCTTCTTAATTTTTTTAGATTAACCCTCCCAAATCATGAGGTGATATGTGATTGTAGTTTTCATTTGTACTTTTCTGATGAGTCATCACTCTAAATAGCACTGTGGTTTTAATCTTAAATATTCCCCAAAAGTTGTATGTTGAAAGTTTAGCTTCTAAGCCTGTAACTGTATAGGATGTTAGCAGAAGCTTTGCAGGGTGAGGTTAAGAGAAGGAAGTTTAATCATTGGGGGTGAAACCTTACAGCTCAGTTTCTCTCTCTTTCTCTGTCTCTCTCTGTCTCTTCCTCTTTCCCTCTGTCTTCCTTCTCTTCCTTTCCTTTACTTCTTTTTCAAAATTTTTATTATTTAATAAAATTAGCAAACCAATGAGTAGGTATCCCAACCCCCTGATGGCTCCCTCCTCCCTATCTCCCTCCCTTCCATTCTTCCCCCCTTTCCTCCCTCTCTCCCCTCTCTTCCTGTATCCAACTCATTCCCTCCCATCTTCCTGACCATCATGTTCTATGGGTCCTGGGTTTCCCTCTGGATCATCTATTCTAGTAGCAGACTAAGTAGTCCTTCCTTGGGTGGACCACTGATATGTGCAATTTTTAAATTTTTTTCTTAGTTTTACAAGTTTATTGAATAATTATTTTTGCTTCACTTTTTCCCCCTCTATCCTTTCCTTTCTCTGCCCTCCATCCTTTCCTTTCTCTCCCCTCCTTTCATCAATCCATGCCACTCCCTCCCATCCTCCTGTCTGCTTCTATGGCTCCCAGGGTGCCCTCTGGATCATCTGCTCTAGTGAGGGTCCAGGCCTCTGTGGCAGATCAAGTGGCTCTTCCTTGAGCAGACCCACTGACAGGGGAACTGCCCTACATCTGTCTAGCCTTAGCCCCTAAGGTTCCTACTGCATGTAATTATTTCTCCTGAGTTTCTTGCTAGTCTATGGGGACATGTTGGTATGTCAGCCATTCTGAAAGTCTGGTAAGGACAAGCCTCCTTGCAATGAGTTCCTGGATGCAGTAGCCCTGTCTTGAGTGGAATATCTTGTCCAGCAGTGGACATTCCCATCTTTATGCTCTTATAATCTTTCCATCCCCTCTTATACTAGGTTCCCGGAACCTTAGGATGGGGTCCTTTACTTACTCTCTCCCTTTCCCTCTCTTTTTCCCTCTCTTCCCCTGTCTCTTCTCTCTCCCCCTTTCTATTTATTGCTCCATCTTCCACCCCTTTTTTACCCTTCTTCCTGATTGTTATGAGTTGAACAGACCTTTTTAAATACCCATGATACATTGAGCACAGGCTAAAAGTTACAGGGAAAACCAATAAATGTCCAAAACCTCTGAAACAAGTCTTTCCTCTTTTTAGGCGGTTTATTTAAGTAATCTGACCCAGCAATGAAATCTCACTGACTGACATAAGCACCTTTTCATATACTTGTTGGCCATTTGTGTCTCTTGGGAGAAATATCCATTCATAGTTTTTATCCCAATTTCATTGATATGATTAGAGTGGTTCTGTTTGTTTTTATATATTGTTATGAAGATGTGGAAATTATCCACTTATCAATGCAAGGTTTGCCCTAAAGACTTCACTGTGGTTCATTTCACACTGACTTAGGATATAAGAATCTTTCTACTTATTTCTTCCAAAGAGATGTTTTATTGATGGATATGTATGTTTATGGAGACAAGTATGGGGAGGAGAATAATGTTTATTTATTTTTCCATCTTGCTGATGTCACTTGAACAATATATTCATTATTGATCATATATTCTTGATTATCTTAGAGATTCTTGGCACACAAATTCAAATTGTGTTTTCATTTATACAATTTTCATTTTATAAATAATAAAAAATTGAAGGTTGAAAGGGTTAAATGTAAAACAAGCAGCAAAATCTCCCCCAGAGTCTCTCTAGGGAAAATCGGTGCATCCAATAGTTGGTCAGGGACCAAAGATATTAGAAACTTTGGAATCAGTCTTTGTTCCTTCCATCTTGAGATCATTTTAGTATTTAGTGGTTCTCTCAAAAGATCAAAATTAGGAGATGGCACAGTAATGAGGTTTGGTGGTTCAGGCAGGGCCAGATGAAATTTCCAACAAAGGTTTCAGGTTCATTTAGTATTATTAATTCTCTATTGCTGCTTTACAAATTACCACAAGTGGCGAATCTTAAAAGCATGTGCATTGGCTAGTTGCAAAATTCTGTGAGACAAAAATTCAAGCAGAGCTCAGATGAGTTTTCTGCTTCTAGGTCTTTCACAAGCTGTAGCCACCATGTTCCCTCTGAAGGACTGACTGGGAAAAGATCTGTTCCCAGCCCCATGGATTTGCAGTTCATTTTTGCCAAGCATTACTGGTATGAGGGTGCAAGTTCCAGCTGTCTGTTGTTTGGGAGCATCTGGAGAAAACAATAGAGAGAATGCATTAAATGTTGATGTACCCAAAGCAAGGAAGGGGCACCCATTAGCTTTCCTAATTGATTGGAGGCATGTCATTAAGCAAAGCTATACTCAGTGAGAAGAATCTTATGAGATTGTGAATAATAGAGAGGAGGGGGTCATCAAAGACATCTCAGAATCTACATACTGGTCAATCTTCAGATGCTCTTTTGGAAAAGACAGAGACAGGCTGATTTATGAGCATCTATTTTCTTGTTTCTCTGATGGTCTTTGGGGTTCTGAGCAAGAGATCTTGGAATCTAAACAGCAGATTTCCATGAGGAAATTTGCTTTTATATAGGCAAATATATTTCAAAGATATGATATAGCTTTAAACTTCACAGGCAGAAAAAAAACAGAAGGAAATGAAAGTTATCCATGACTCACTTAATTGCATAGCTGCATAAAGCTGACACTATATTAAATATAGGTGGACCAATGTGAACAATAGATCTTGACATACTTCATTCAACAAGTGAGTGTTGAGTATAGTTTTACATGTAATGGGAGCTTTAAATATAAATCAATAGAATTATATTTAAATGTATAGATTTCAACTATCCTTGGTGGTACTGTTCATGCTCTGGCTTTCACCAAGAATCCTTTTGGTCTTACTTACAAATGTACAGAAATATTTATTCCTTAAAGCAAGAATTAAATAGACTAGAAGAAATCAAAATTTGTGCTCAATCCTATCAGAACTGTGCTTACTAATGGCAAAGAGCTGCCTTCTCTCTAATCTGAGGGGATGTCCCAGGCTAACAAATGGAAAATAAAGCTACCTTCAGGAGCAGCCAAGGAGTTACGGAACTGGAAAAAGAAATTGTGCCTTCTCTATTGCCTGCCATGCATGACTGAAGACATTGGAAGTTGTGCCTGGAAATTCTCTGCTAAAGCAATCACAGGGTAGGGTGGGAGTTTATGCCTTTGTCAGGACCACAATCCACATCTGCCATAGTGAAGTGTAATTGGTTATTATTCAAGAGAGGGCTTCCCTTTGCCACTACAAAAAAGAAACAATTGCACACTGCACTATTCATCATTCCAGCATGTGTGAAATAGAATGGACTTAGGTAGAAAATGACTGTTCCACAGAAGTAGAGTTTCCATATGAAGAGACTACCAAAACTTGTGTATGGCACAAAACCTAATATGGCACAAATACTCATGACAAAGGAGCAAAAAATTTTACAAATCCCTTTTTCCAGAGCAAAACTAATTCAACAGTTTTTGTTGTCTATCATTTCAAAGCATTCTTTTTAGGTTAAAGTATTAGAACACTGTTAATAAAGCCATTGAGGGCAGGTATGTGAATCTCAGCTAAAAGCTTTGAGTAGTTTCAGTAGATATTATGCCTGTGCTGTACTCCCTGCTTTGTCTTAATTTCCTGTCACATCTTTTCTCAAAAAGTGAGGAGCCATGATTGAACCTAGGTCAAGAATGTAGTTATTCAGGGGTCAGTGAAATGGCTAAGGAGGTCAAAGGGCTTGCTGACAAACCCGACCACTTAAGTTTAGTCCTCACTACCCACATGGTAGGAATGGATTTCCAAGAGCTGAACTCTGACTTCCACATAATTGCTGTAGTATGCATTTCCTCCCGGTATATTAATTAATTAATTAATTAATTAATTAATTAATTAGAAATCAATTATTCAGATATTTTTAAATACATGTCTTTTAAAGAGGGAAATTTTAAATTTTTTTATTACTATTATTTCCACTTATACAAATTTAACAGGTACACCGGTGCCCTTCCTCTCTCCACCTCCCCCCAACCCCCCTGCTTCCCCCTCCCCTCTCCCCTCCCTACCTATCCCCCAGTGCCTCCCCCCCTATCCCCAGAGGATCCTTGAATGTGCATGCCAAACTCTCCTTTGGGTCCTCCTCTCTGATGAGATGCAAGGACCCAGGGGCATTTCCCAGAACCCTTTCCTGTGTTCCCCTTAAGCTTAGGAACACTACTGTGACTGTCAGTCCCTAGCCTCCAAGGATCTTAGTGCCTTTAGTCCATGCTAGACTTTGTGGGGACAATAATGTGTTGGACATAGCACAGGTCATGCAAAGTCCTATTATGATTGCTTTGGCCCTAACTTGTGTGGAGTATCTTGCATATCATTACTCTTCCCATCCTTGTGCTATTACAATCTTACTGCCCCCTCTTCCGCAAATTTCCCTGAGTTTCAGGATGGGGAGAGATTAGGCTGGCCCAGTTCCATGTGGTTGATATAGAGTCTCTGATGTTCTGAATTATGGTTTGTTGATTTTTTTTTTCAGTTTTGCTGCTCCTGCAATGCCCTTGGCTCCATCCTGATGGGTATTGGAATTCACCCCCTGACCAGCGATAAAAACCTGTTAAATTAAGTCTTGTTATAAGAGTATATTCAAAGGTAGATGGAATAAAAATAAGAGACCGCCGTGAGAGAGGGGTCAATCACCGATTTGCAAAATGGTTACTTTTATCAGGTAGCCTATATGCCCTCCCCTTCTGGTGAGATCATACCCCATCAGTTGCATATGATCAGGAAGGGAAGTCTGTGAACTTAAGCAGATGTCTCATTACTTATTTTCAGTCCTTGATGGTGGCCTATTTTCTCTGCTGTAACATAGTCCCCTTAAAGAGGGACATTTTTGTGAAGACAGAAAGTCATGTATTGTTGTAAGAATCTAAATGAAAAAGCAAGAGAATGTGTATGCGTTGAGCATCTACAAGTGCCAAACATTTTAAAATACATCTTCTCTGGACAATCTTCTTTGAAAGTAATTATGATTTCAACTTAACAAATGAAAGAAAATAAAGATGAGAAAACATGGGAAGGAAGTAAAAGGACTTATGCTTGTTGAGTAAGAGGATATGTCAGGACACAGCGTATGCACAAATCCTTCTGAACTTTTCAATATTCATTCCAATGTTATCATTAAAGAAATTCAGGCTCAAGCATATGACATAACCTCTATATATTTATACATAATATTGTAATGATACACCGTGAGATTATATGTACATGAATTGGATGCCATGTACATGGACTTTTTCTTTTTTCTTCAATTAAACCATGGAAATCAGCATAAAATCCTGTAAATGTTGCTTTTCTCATCTCAAAGGCTTTACAGAATTCTGATGCCGGCAAGGTCAAGAAGGGTAGGCTGACATTTGAGAATGTTCTGTTCCTCAGCAAGGCAAAGAATCTAAAAATCTCTCTGTGATAAAATTTGTCTGTAAATAAAATTGATAAGAGTAATATTGCAGGTACTTTTCTTGGCTCTACCCTGTTATAACACTGGATTGTCTCTAGTATGAATTGTTTCTTTTCCTCTTAATTAAAATAACTTAATGTCTAATGTATTATGTTAGAGATATGAATGTGTGCATGAATGAACCCATTAAATATCAGAGTATGAAGAGAGGGTGATTACTTAGTCCTTAGTAAATTTCAGAATATGGGCTTCATATTGATGGCCACATGATGTGCTCAGATGGTCTCAAGTTGCAGAGTGAAGTAGGCAGGCACTTAGCCTAGCTACTCATTACTACTTGAGATATTCTTATCTAGGTTTCCTATCTCTGACAGACTAAGGCCCCACTGATTTACAAAGCTCCATTGTATCCATCCCACGTTTTCTCTTAATTCCTCAAGTCCAACATTTATTCTTCTTTTATATTTATAGAAATGGTGAATGTGGTCTTTACTCTGATCAGTTGAATGCAGATGATATGTAATGGTTAAGATCACAGGGTCTAATATAGTTAACTAAGTTTTCTTTTAGCCTGTGATCTTCATAAAACTACTTGATATACTGAAATCTCAGTTTCTCAGATGAAGAGTGGGAAGCGTAGAATTACCTACCTGTGACTTATTCAGGAATATTAACTGCATGATGTAGAAAATGCATCAAGCAGGGCTGGAGAGATTTTTCAGTGGTTAAAGCTTTTGCCTCACAAGCAAAAAGATGGTAACCCAGATGCCACATAAAAATGCTTAGAAGCTATAGCAGTAACCTGTACTTCAGGCCCTGGAAGGTGGAGCCTGGGAAACCCTGGGACAAAGCACTAAGGAGGCAGAAAAACACAAAATGAATCCTAGTATCACCGGTGGGTTTCCACGGAAACACCTATTCGAGTGCAACACACATACTCAAGTGCCTTCTGTACACAAGTCCACATACAAATGTATACCCACTCACATGCAAAATACACACACGCATGTGCACACACACTTTCATACTCATATGTGATCACACACACACTCACACTCACACACACTCACACACATGCATACACACTCACATAGACTAACATACATTAGCACTCACACACACACACATGCTCACACACCCACACTCACACTAAAATACAGCAAGCTTAGCTCTTGATATTATGTGCTTAACATAACAGAATGAAAAGGAAAAAAAATCTTTTTATTTGGCCAATCCCACTTATAAACTAAAACTTAGAAAATATTCTTTCTCTTGTTAAGCCAATATTAACTGAGCAGTAGAATTAGGACAGGAATATATAGTTTGGATTAGTTTCAGCTATTTTGCCCAACCTAGTAGTGAAGACGAGAGGATCAGATGTAGTTGCTGACCTCTGTCAGCTGACACCCTGGCAGTGTTGGATGGGCTAAGAATGTGGGGACATTGTGGTGATTAACCTCATCCAAATCACGTATATGGAGAGCAAAGTCTGTGCTGAAGGAAGAGCAGTGTACTGCCATGAAAAACCTAAGCAACTAGACCAACCATAGGATGAAATTCCTAATCAATAGAAATAGAAGCACCTTCAAATGCTTGCTTTCTCTTATTCCAACCAAAATATGGAAATGAAAAGGCAGAACAGGGGCAATTTAAGGCTTATTCTGACTTCATTGAATTGGAGCAACAAAGGAATAATTAGTGTTCTAGAAGCCACGATGTTGGATCTAAACAATGTCTCTGAAATGGACTTATAAGTAGTAATCTAATTAGGCTGATCAGGGCTTCCCTTAGCAGATAATTTGGCTAAGCAAGGATTACTTTGTGAGATTTTTTTTAATACCCTCTTTCATAAAGTACTAAAATGCTTCCTTCAAGTTTCCTACATTTTTCTATAGAAAACAGCTTTGAATAGCAAAGCTTTCCACATTTAAACCATTTGCTTATTTCTGTTGAAAACATTAAAAGGACAGATGTTATTCCAATAAAAGAATATTTTCCTAAGCCTACCTGTCATTTCCATATTTGAGTAAGACTTCATGCTTTCACTTGTGTCAGGAAGGAATGTGCAAGAATGACAAATTCAGAAGAATATGGATTGCCAGTACTCCTAATATAGCTTCTGTGTTTTGCAAAACCTTAATAAAAGTAGAAATTTCTACTGAAAGTGCACTCCATGTATTATTTAAACCAGAACATTTTAGCATAAAGTCATAATAAGGGAGAGTAAAAAGAGGAAGGGGGGAAGGAGAGAGAAATTAAAAGAGAGAGAGAATGAAGAAGGGAGGGAGAGAGGGAAAGAGGAAAAGGAAGAGAGGAAGAGAGGAAGAGAAGGAGAGAAAAAGAGAGAGAGAGAGGTTTCTTTTTTCTCTTTCTTACATTTCTTTTCATAAGGAACTTTCTTTCTGTTGTTGTCTATTAGCTTAGCCAAAAAAACATGAAACAGGCATACAGCTTAGACAGCATAATTGTGTTCTCTGATTGGAACATCCCATATATAAGAAAGCTTATAAACATTTACATGAAAAGAATAAGAAAATGTGGAAGATCACAGAAACTTTTCTTTCCCTTCTATTTTTCAATGAAATATACATTTTACATTACAAATTAAAACATTATTAGGAGAAGATATTGGAAAGACCATGAGAAAAAAGCATGAAATATGAAAATCTCAAATCATAAGTAATAAATATGATTAAATAAATGATTATTTACTTCCAAAAGCATTAAGCCAAGTGCTATACTCTGGGAATTAAAAATAAGAAAACCATAAAACCTGAAACTCAGGAACACTTCCAAGGAAATCTTGCTTGGTTTCATTGTAATATTAAGATTTAGATATTTGAGTGGGCAGTGAATCAGATAAATACTGAAACATGACTTTAATTTGTTACCAACGGAATTAAACATGCTTTTAAGGAGAACGAGACAAGAAATGGGGAGCTGGAACTAATTAGAAATGTTCCCAACTCAAGATCAGCCCAACTTTCCCTAGAGATCCTACAAGCCAGCAGTCAGCATTCATTACTCCCAAGATGTGCCAAATCAAAATGAAAATAGAACTGAATATTGAGGAATATCTTTGGGAAAAAGATGCTTTGTACAAACATGCCTCAGTCATCAGCCTTGACAGAACAAATTCACTATTAAACAAAAATGTATCCATATCTTTCAACAAATCCTGATCCATATTACTAACACTTAACTCATGTTTGTAGATCCCTTCCTGGGTCCAAAGAAGAAACTATCATGGTGAAGAACTAGAAATGCTTCTATCACTGCATCACAGTGGCCTGCTTCTTTAATGCCTGATTTTATTCCCTCTCTCTTATTTACATACAGTTGTAAATAAAGCCACAAATGATTCAGAGATTCATATTTAGGCAGTAATGGAGCTGGGATGGGCTCTGAAGGATTTTGAAGGTCATCCCCCCACTGCTGGGATTAAGCTAAAAGAACACACCCTATTGATCCAGAGGAACTGACTCTTACCCTTCTCAGGGATAAAGTCACCAACTTCCCACAACCCTCTATTTATAAAAAGATATGGAGATTAGTTCTCCATTGTAAATAAGCTGAGCAGACCAATGAGATGTGAGGGACAAAAGTTCCAATGAGGTTTGCAGAAACTAACAAACCATTGAGGAAAAGCCACATTTTCTTGGCCTGACTAAGGGTATAAGTGGACCCTAGCAGCCACTTTTGGTGACCTTGCCTCTGGTGGGATTCCATATCTAGAGTCCATGAGTTTCTACCTAATTTTTTTCTTACCCCTCATGGATTCCATGCCTGGAGTCCATGAATTCTCCAGGGTTTTCTTGTCCCTCACAGATTCACGTCTGTGATTTCTGTTCTTTCTCTCCTCTAATAAACTGTTTTATTACTCTACGTGTGTTCTGGTTTCAATCTTTGACTCCCAAACAGAAGAACCTGGACACATACAGATCCCAAAGGGACCCTACAACAATATAAATATGTTTATATATGTACATAAATAGATATAGAAGTTTGTAGAGTGAACCCAGTAAGATGAAAATGTGTTTACATTGAGATTCAGCCAAGGATCATGGAATAGACACTATATCCATAATTTTCCATCTACTGGTATCACACTCACAGAGCCTGGACCTTGTAAATCTATCTTAGCTAACATCTTTGAGAAGTTTTTGTAACCATATTGTTTATGACCAAGTTTACTCTTTAATGACTCCAGTACTTTGTGTAATAAAGTGCCAATAAAATCTAGATTCAATCTCTAGAAATACACACACACACACACACACACACACACACACACACACACACACACAGAAAGCCATGATAAGGGAGGGTAAAGAAGGTAAAGAGATTAAAAGACAACGCCTCTCTTCCATGTCACCTTACAAGAGTCCTTGTCATACTTACCACATAATATTATAGCTTCTTGAATTCAATTTAATATTGAGACTCTGAATTTTGGTGTGCAAAGCCATGCTATTTCATTTTTGTTTCTAGAAGTGGATGCTGCCTTAACTTGTTTCCCTTTCTGGAGCCAGCAAACCTGTCTCCTAGATGCTAATGGTCCACACTTTCCTTTCTCAGAGGATAATCATTGTCAATACAGTCCAAGAATGACTAGAAGAGGTTTACTCTTTAATGAGCAATGAATTTCAGGACATAAAGCCTTAGCCTTTTGATGGAAGCAGGGGAGATTTATGGTACTCTTGGCATTCTACACACTTTGTGATCAGATAGTGAGACTCAGCTGAACCCACAGTTCTACTTAATTTCTTCTGCCTTAATCTGCTTTCCTTGTACATTTCTCAAAATCACTGCACAAGGGCTGGAGAGATGGCTCAGGGTTAAGCTTCTGCCTGCCAAGCCAAAGGACCTGAACTCATATCTGAGATTACATGTAAAAACACCAGAAATGGCATTGCAGAAATGGCAAGGGCCTGCACTTCTGGTCGTGGAAGGCAGAGCCTGGGAAAACCCAGAGCAAAGCCAAAAGTATATAGAGCAGCAGTCCAAGCAAAATGATTCGTGAAGTCACCTTTGGGCTTCGACTGGCACACACAGTGCCCTCAGATACACACAGACACAGACACAGAAACACACAGATGTACACACACATGCACAGAAATAAAGCAATAAAAATGATAATAAAGTTTGCTTGTAACTGAATCCTTCACTTAAAATATATATTAAAAAAAATCCCCCCAAGTCAGGCTTGGTCTTTAGGAAATCTGATCTCAGATACAGCTCTAAGCCCATTCTCTCTCTCTCTCTTTCTTCTGTATATGTGAGAGAGTGAGAGTGTGAGAGAGAAACAGAGAGAGAGAGTTGAGTGCATTAAAGAATAAAATTCATTAGAACAGAATGAAGACATTCATCTAGCCATATATCTAATTCTAAACTTAGTGCCCAACAGATAAAAAAACGATTAAAAAAATTCTAAAAGTGAGTTTCCGTGTGAGTATATTACTTTAGTCTTTTTCATGGTACTGCATTGATAAAAAGAAAAGCTGGGTTCAGGAATTATCATTGCAGTATCATTCAATATGAACATTTCGCCAATTCCACGGGAATGAAAGTCCCTGGTCAAAGTAGCAGAGGGGTGATGCAGTAATGACAATAATTAAACAGCAGCTCCTCATCTATGGGATAGAGCCATTACCAGTGGTTATCGCACAAAACCCAATTTTCTTTCTCTCTATCTTTTTGAACTTTCCCTGAGACTTCTTCTCATTCCTCACTTTCCTCCCACTTCCACACTAAATCAGCATTAGGCTGGTAAATATCAAGCTAAGAAATGAAGATGGGACATTTTCTCAGTCGCAGCGCTGTTCATCACAGAGATGAAAACAAATGTGGGCTCTGGTCTCTATTGTGTCCCTTTCAAATGATTCTATTTCTCTTCTATAAGGAAGATAGATCAGATTCCACCAAATGAATTAACGGATTCATCTAGAAGAATAAAAGCTCCTACATTAATCAAAAGTGTGTGATATATCTAAATTAATCTGAGGCACAAGTTTTATCCACAAGTGTGTCTGCCTCTGCCTATGTCTTCCTTACAAAGTTTCACGATTTCTCTGGTTTGAAAAATGGAACATGGGGCCAGCTAGATGGCCCAGTAGGTAGGATGTCCGCTCCTAAACTTGGTTACCTGAACGTAATTCCTCCAAGCCCATCTATTCCTGAGAAAGATGGCTTCTGAAAAAACAGAGCAAAATTCTTTTTTTTTTATTTCTTTTTTCCACTCATACAAAGTTGATAAGTACTCCATTCCCTTCCCTCCCTCCACCCCTCTCTGGACCCTCTTGTTCCCTCCCTCCTTTTCCTTTTCCTTTCCCCCCTCCCTCCCTTTTTCCCAGTGCCCCCTCCCCCCCCCCATTCTGGAGCATCCTTCACTGTGCATGTCAAACTTCCCTCTGAGTCCTCCTCTCTGATGAGGTATAAGGACTCAGTGGCATTGCCTATAGCTCTTTTTTGTTTCCCCTTAAGTATAGGAACACTATTGTGGCTGTTAATCCCTTGCCTCTAAGGATCCTAGTGCCTGTGATCCATGCAAGACCTTGGCGGTTCAATAATATGTTGGTCATTGCGCAGGTCATGCAAAGACCTATTATGATTACTTCGGCTCTAACTTGTATGGAGTATCTTGCATATCGTTGCTCCTCCCCATCTTTAGGCTTGTACAATCTTTTTTTTTACTCTTTTTTTATACATTTTTTATTATTATTTCAGCTCATACAAACTTAATAGGTACACCAGTTCCCTCCCTCCCTCCTCCTCCCCCCGAACACCCTGCTCCCCTCCCCTCACCCCTCCCTCCCCATCCCCCAATGCCTCCTGCCCCAATTCCCAGAGAGTCCTTTACTGTGCATGCCTGACTCTCCTCTGGACCCTCCTCTCCGATGACGTACAAGGACCCAGTGGCATTTCCCTGAACCCTTTCCCGTGTTCTCCTTAAGCATAGGAACACTACTGTGGCTGCCAATCCCTTGCCTCCAAGGATCTTGGTGCCTTTAGCAGATGCTAGACTTTGTGAGGTCAATAGTGTGTTGGACATTGCGCAGGGCATGCAAAGTCCAATTATGATTGCTTCGGCCCTAACTTGTGTGGAGTATCTTGCAAATCATTGCTCCTCCCATCCTTTTGCTCTTACACTCTTACCGCTCCCTCTTCCGCAAATGTCCCTGAGCTTCAGGATGGGGAGAGATTAGTCTGACCTAGTTCTATGTGGTTGATATAGAGTCTCTGAAGTTCTGGATTGTGGTTTGTTGATTTTCTTTTGCAGTTTTGCTGCTCCTGCAATGCCCTTCACTCCATCCTGATGGGCACTGTATGTCACCCCCTGGCCAGAGACAAAAAGGTGTTAAACTGGAGTCTTATTATAAGAGCACATTCAAGGGTAGATGTAATAAAAATAGGAAACCTCCCCGGAGCCCCGCGTCCCTGCGGCGAGCACCCAGGCCTACTGTGGCTTGGCCTGCGCCCCGGCCAGCCTCCTCCGCGCCGCCCCGTCCCCGCCCGCCGCCCGCTGCCCGCTGCCCAAGGTGAGTGAGAGAGAGAGAGAGCCCAGCCCAGCCCCCAACCACCCCCGAGCCCCACGCGTCCCAGCGGCGAGCACCCAGGCCGACTGCGGCTTAGCCTGGGCCCCGCCCCGGACCCAAGCCCCTCGTATCCTCCCACCCCATGCGCCTAGCCACACCCCTGGATCCCAGGTGAAGAATTCTGCCATTGAGCCAGGGAGCTAAAGAGCACAGCCCAGCCCCGCCCCACATCCGGGAGCCGCCCAGCCAGCAGCACCACGCTGCGCTGCCTCTGGCTTTGCCCTGGGGTTCCACCCTTCTCCGCGCCCACCTTCCCAGGTCGCAGGTGAAGAATTCTGCCATCAACATCAGACCCTCTACCTCTCTGGCCCACCGGGACCTACGCAGGTAGTCCACGGAAGACACATTGCTACTCAGAATTCAATAGAGCCCAAAGGAAACTCAAGCAAAATTCTAAGGAGCAAAGGGAGCACAGGCCATACATCTGGACTCCACTAAAATCATTATATCATGTCGGCGAGTTTCTTCTCTTCTAGCCCAAAGATACGTAAACTTTTTCTTTTCACCTTACTGATCATTTAAAGTATAAATGCTGTAGATCAACTTTCTCAAACAGCCACCCCACAACATACAACTCCACATTTCACCAAGATACTAAATCGTAAAAGTGCACTACCAAACTAATATTCACCCCCTGGTAACATAACCTGACTTAACTGAGGTACTAACAGCATAGTAGCCTCATCTAGGATATAATAATAATACACAAACATACCCAATCCAAGGCAAACACTAGTAATAACTGGCAAGCATAACAATACTAACTACGTCGATTCAGTGAAAAACACAGAAACTGAAAGGTCCTAAAAAACAAAACAATGTACAAGTCAAAGTGCAGATCCACAAGAAACAAAACCCAAGAAGACTAATCTCCTGCCGAAAGAATCAATCCCATAATGAGGGATTCCGACCAGAACAAATCCACAGAAAATAGCCATGAAAGCCAGACCCAACATAACGACTTTCAGAGTATGATCCTTACCATGATTAATACTATGAAAGAGGAAATCTGAGAAGAGTTAAACAACCATATCAACCACTTTGAACAGGAACACAACAGGCACTTGGAGGAATTGAGAAAAACAGTTCAAGAAACAAAAATAGGTATGGAGCAATTAAAACAGTCTCAGGCAGAGTTTAAAATTGAACTAAAAGACAAGTTATCTTCAACCCAAAACTCAACAGAGAGTCTTATCAGCAGAACAAATGAAGCAGAAAATAGAATTTCAGATCTTGAAGACAAGTGGGAGAATTAACCAGCTCAATGGAAGAGATTGTTAAAGCCAAAAAGATACTGGAGAGGAACATTCAAGAGATATGGGATGCCCTGAAGAAGCCTAACATGCGCATTCATGGAATACCAGAACAAGAATCCCAAAATGCCACACCTGAGGAAATATTTCAATTCATCATAAATGAAAACTTCCCACAACCAAAGAATGAGAGGCCTATCCAAATACAAGAGGCATTTCGCACTCCAAACAGATACGACCAAAATAGAAAATCGCCACGGCAAATAATAGTCAAAACACTCCACATTCAAGACAAGGTGCTGAGAGCTTCAAGCGAAAAAAAGCAACTCACTTTTAAAGGTAAACCTATTAGAATAACAAATGACTACTCAATGGAAACAGTAAAAGCAAGAAGAGCTTGGAGAGATATACTTCAAGTATTAAATGAGAAAAAATGCCAACCCAGACTGATATACCCAGCAAAACTATCTGTCATGATTGAGGGAGAAAGAAAAGTTTTTCAGCACAAAGACAACTTGAAGGGATACATGTCTACCAAACCAGGCCTTCAAAAAATCCTAGAACTGATACTCAAGCTTGAAGAAAAGAACAAGCGTATCCAGGAGGAGAAAAGGAAAGTATACTACCACCAAAACATAAATATCAAACAACATGCTTACAAAATCTACTAAACATAAAAAATGTCCAGAATTAAAAATAATTTCTCCATTATAACATTAAATGTCAAAGGTATTAACTCACCGATTAAGAGACACAGATTACAAACTTGGATTAAAAACCACAATCCAACAATCTGCTGCCTTCAGGAAACTCATCTCACCAAAAAAGATAAGCACATCCTAAGAATGAAAGGCTGGTCCAAAATCTTGCAAGCTAATGGAACCAGGAAACAGGCAGGGGTAGCAATTCTGCTTTCAGACAAAGTGGACTTCAAACCAAAGAAAATCATAAGAGACACAGATGGATACTACCTTTTAGTCACAGGTACAATTCACCGGGAAGACTTCACAATCCTGAACATTTATGCACCCAATACGGGCCCCTCCACATTCATTAAGAAAACCCTACAGCTCCTAAAGCAAGAAATCAACCCCCAAACGATAATTCTTGGGGACCTCAACACCGCCCTCTCAACATGGGATAGATCAACAAATCAAAAGCTTAACGGAGACACTTTGGAACTTAATCAAACCCTTAAAGAAATGGACCTTACAGATCTCTATTGAACTTTTCACCCACGCACAAAAGAATACACATTTTTTTCAGCAGCACACGGAACTTTTTCCAAAATAGATCACATATTGGGCCACAAAACGAATCTACACATGTACAAAAAATTTGAAATTCAAACCTGTGCCCTATCAGACCACCACGGCCTAAAGCTGGACATCCACAACACAACAAACAAGAGAAAATACACTAACTCCTGGAAACTTAAGAATATGATGCTGAATGAGAACTGGATTCAGGAAGAAATTAAAAAGGAAATTCAAGATTTCCTGAAAGTGGGCTGGAGAGGTGGCTCAGGGGTTAAGCCTCCGCCTTGCAGGCGGAAGGTCCCGAGTTCGGATCCCAGATCCCACGTATAGACGCCAGGTGGAAGCGGGGGCGGCCTGCGCTTCTGGTCCTAGTAGGGCGGAGCCTATGAATCCCAGGGCAGAAGGAGGTGGAGGCGTCCATGGTGGTTCGCGAATTCGTCCGTGGTTCTACACGCACACACAGACACACACACACACACACGCGCACATACACACGCACATGCGCACAGTTGAATAAATAATAATAATAAAAAAAAATTCAAAAAAAGATTTCCTGAAAGTGAACAATAACGAAAATACAACTTACCAAAATCTCTGGGACACAATGAAAGCAGTCCTAAGAGGTAAGTTCATAGCTCTTAATGCCTACATCAAAAAAATGGAAACATCAGAAATAAATAACTTAACGATGCAGCTCAAGGCTTTAGAGAAACTTGAGCAATCTGATCCCAAAAGTAGTAGAAGAGAGGAGATTAACAAAATAAGGGGAGAAATATCTGAAATCGAGACTAAGAAAACGATAGAAAAAATCAACCAGTCAAAAAGCTGGTTCTTTGAAAAAATCAATAAGATTGATACACCCCTAGCTAAATTAACCAAAAGCAAGAGAGAGAAAACCCAAATTAGCAAAATTAGAAATGAACATGGAGTAATCACTACTGATACCCAAGAAATTCAGAGAATTATAACATCATATTTCAAAAACTTATACTCAGTGAAGTTTGACAACACACAAGAGATGGATGAATTTCTAAGTAAACACATCTTACCTAAATTGGATCAGGAAGTTGTGAATTACTTAAATGGCCCTATAACATATAAGGAAATTGAAGAAGTAATCTCGAATCTTCCCACCAAAAAATGTCCTGGACCAGATGGATTCAGCACAGAATTCTACCAGACATTTAAGGAGTCAATAACACCAATACTCCTTAAACTGTTCCATCAAATAGCAAAGGAAGGAACACTACCAAATTCCTTCTATGAAGCTAATATCGTCTTAATCCCAAAACCTAGTAAAGATTCACGTTAAAAAAGAAAACTATAGGCCGATCCCCCTGATGAACACAGACACAAAGATTCTCAACAAAGTCTTAGCAAATCGGATTAAAAAATATATCAAAAAGATCATTCACAGGGACCAAGTAGGCTTCATCCCCGGCACACAAGGTTGGTTCAACATACGCAAATCAATAAATGTAATTCATCATGTAAACCAGTCCAAAGTCCAAGACCACATGATACTCTCGATAGACACAGAAAAAGCCTTTGACAAGATCCAACAGCCTTTTATGATCAAAACGCTAGAGACAGTAGGAATAGAAGGAACCTTTATCAATATAATAAAAGCTGTATACAAGCCCACAGCAAGGATTATGCTCAATGGGTAACAATTGGAAGCATTCCCACTTCGATCAGGAACTAGACAAGGCTGTCCACTCTCACCACTTCTATTCAATATTGTACTTGAAGTCTTAGCTGAAGCCATAAGACAAGAAAGGGACATAAAAGGGATTCAAATTGGCAAGGAAGAAGTCAAGTTATCCCTATTTGCAGATGACATGATCTTATACCTGAGTGATCCCAAAAACTCCACTAGGAAGCTCCTGGAACTAATTGAGAAGTTCAGTAGGGTGGCAGGATACAAAATAAATGTGCAAAAATCAGAGGCCTTCCTATATGCCCAGAATGAAAGAAGTGAAAAAGCCCTGAGAGAAACAATCCCATTTACTGTAGCCCCTAAAAAAATGAAATACCTTGGTATAAACCTAACCAAAGAGGTAAAAGACCTTTACAATGAAAACTTTAAAACCCTAAAGAAAGAAATTGCAGAAGACACCAGAAGGTGGAAAGACCTCCCATGTTCCTGGATTGGCAGAATCAACATCGTAAAAATGACCATCCTACCAAAGGCAATATACAAATTCAATGCTATACTAATTAAAATCCCAAAGCAATTCTTTAAAGAAGTTGACCAAACAATCTCAAAATTCATATGGAGGCACAAAAGACCCAGGATAGCAAAGACAATCCTGAGTAACAAAAACACTGCTGGAGGTATCACCATACCAAACCTTAGTCTATACTACAAATCCATAGTTATAAAAACAGCCTGGTACTGGCTCCAAAATAGACACACAGATCAATGGATAAGGGTTGAGGACCCAGGTATAAGCCAACAAAAATACAGCCATTTGATCTTCGACAAAGGGGCCCAAAGAATCCAATGGAAAAAGAACAGCATCTTCAACAAATGGTGCTGGCAAAACTGGATCTCCACGTGCAGAAGATTAAAGCTAGACCCGTACTTGTCACCATGTACAAGACTTAATTCCAAATGGATCAAGGTCCTTGATATCATGCCAGAGACTATAAAAATCATAACTGAACGGATAGGGAACTCCCTTGAGCTGATTGGGCTAGGCCAACATTTCCTAAACATACATCCAATGGCACAGTCACTGCTACCAACTCTCAACAGTTGGGATCTTGTGAAATTAAAGAGCTTCTGTTCAGATAAAGAGATTGTCACACGAGCTCAAAGGCAACCCACAGAATGGGAGAAAATCTTCACTAACCACATATCTGATAGAGCTCTACTGTCCAGAGTGCACAAAGAACTTAGAAAATTAAACACCAAGGAAACCAATGGCCCAATTAAAAAATGGGCCCTGGAACTTAAAAGAAATTTTACCAGAGATGAAATTAAAATGTCTAACAAATATCTTAAAAAATGCTCCACTTCTTTAGCCATCAGGGAAATGCAAATCAAAACTTCCCTGAGATACCATCTCACCCCGGTCAGGATGGCAAAAATCCATAATACAAACAACAACAAGTGCTGGAGAGGATGTGGAGAGAGGGGAACTCTGCTACATTGCTGGTGGGAATGCAGGCTCATACAGCCATTCTGGTGAGCCGTCTGGAGATTCTTAAAGAAATTAAAGATTGAAATGCCATATGAACCTGCTATTCCACTTTTGGGAATAACCCCCCCATGTAGCAGAGGTTCGCCTCGATAGCACAAGCACGACTATGTTCATAGCAGCACTGTTTACAATAGCAAAGTCATGGAATCAACCTAAATGTCCAACAGTTGATGAGTGGATAAGGAAACTGTGGTACATCTATACAATGGAGTACTACTCAGCCATCAAAAATGATGAATTACTGGAATTTGCCGGGAAATGGGTGTCATTAGAAACAATTATATTAAGTGAAGTATCCCAATCCCAGAAAGTTAAGCGCCATATGTACTCCCTAACAGGTGGCTCCTAGTACCAAACAACAACAAGTGCTGGAGAGGATGTGGAGAGAGGGGAACTCACCCACCCCACATTGAGACACTCAAGGGTAAACCTATGTAGTATGGTAATTGCAAGGATTGTGAACAGGAGGGATGGGGTTGGAGGGCCACACCAGACACAAGGAGAGAGGGGACCATGTTACAGCAGAGAAAATCGACCTCCAAGGAATGCAAGTAAGTAATGTGACACCTGGTTAAGTTCACAGACGTTCGTTCCTGATCATGTACAACTGAGGGGGTATGATCTCACCAGAAGGGGAGGGCATATAGTCTGGCAGATGAAAAGAGATCATTTTGCAAATGGGTGACTGATCCCTCCCTCACCGAGGTTTCCTGCTTTTATTCCATCTACCCTTCAGTGTGCTATTATAACAAGACTCCAGTTTAACAGTTTTTTGTCTCTGACCAGGGGGTGACATACAGTGCCCATCAGGATGGAGTGAAGGGCATTGCAGGAGCAGCAAAACTGCAAAAGAAAATCAACAAACCACAATCCAGAACTTCAGAGACTCTATATCATCCACTTAGAACTAAGCCAGCCTAATCTCCCCCCTTCCTGAAGCTGAGGGACATTTGCGGAAGAGGGGGCGGTAAGATTGTAAGAGCAAAAGGATGGGGGAGAGCAATGATTTGAAGAGTCTCCACACTAGATAGGTCTGAAGCAATCATCATAGTACTTTGCATGCCCTGCGCCATGTCTGTCACACTATTGACCTCACAAAGTCTAACATCGGCTAAAGGCACCAAGATCCTTGGAGACAAGGGAATGATGGCCACAGTAGTGTTCCTATGCTTAAGGGGAACATGAGAAAGGGTTCAGGGAAATGCCACTGGGTCCTTTTACGTCATCGGAAAGGAGGACCAAGAGGAGAGTTAGGCATACACAAGAAAGGACTCTCTAGGAATTGGGGGGGATGCACTGGGAGATGGGGATGGAGGGAGGGGGAGCAGGGGGTTCGAGGGGAGGAGGAGGGGGGAGGGAAGTGGTGTACCTATTAAGTTTGTATGAGCAGAAATAATAATAAAAAATGTTAAAAAAATAGGAAACCTCAGTGAAGGAGGGGTAAATCACCCATTTGCAAAATGGTTAGTTTTTATCTGCCAGACTATATGCCCTCCTCTTCTGGTGAGATCATACCCCCTTAGTTGTAAATGATCAGGAACAAACGTCTGTGAACTCAACCAGGTGTCACATTACTTACTTGCAGTCCTTGATGGAGGCCTATTTTCTCTACTGTAACATGGTCACTTCTCTCCTTGTTTCTGGTGTGGCCCTCCAGCCCCATCCCTCCCGTTCACAATCCTTGCAATTACTGTAGGTAATACATAGATTTACCTATGAGTGTCTCAAGGTGGGCTGGGTGGGTTTGGTACTAGGAGCCACCTATTAGGGAGTACATATGGTGCTTAATTTTCTGGGTTTGGGATACTTCACTTAATATAATTGTTTCTAATGATATCCATTTCCCAGCAAATTCCAGTAATTCATCATTTTTGATGGCTGAGTAGTACTCCATTGTATAGATGTGCCACATTTTCCTTATCCACTCGTCAACTGTTGGATGTTTGGGTTGATTCCATGACTTTGCTATTGTAAACAGTGCTGCTATGAACCTGGTCGTGCTAGGCTCGTACAATCTTACCACTCCCTCTTCCGCAAATTTCTCTGAGCTTTAGGATGGGGAGAGATTAGGCTGGCCTGGTTCCAGGTGGTTGATGTAGAGTCAAAGTAATATTCTTATATTGATTCTAATCCCTGTTAACAAATGATCTTTCCAAAGATGAGCCAAGAAGATGTTAGGATAACTGACATTCTCAAACATATTCTGTTATGATAGCTATAGCCTTTAGATGGAAAAAGGCTCATGAGGTTTGTATTACTCAAGCATGTATCAAATAAACAGATCTAGCCCTAGACAAAATAACATTGTCACTCTAATACTGTTTCTAAGAGGATTAAATTTTAAAACATTTGTGTTTTGTCAGTTCTTCTGGGTCTGATTGATACCTGATAAATCTCAATAACAAGGTTATGGACAAAGCTAATAAGATATGGAGAGAGAATATATGATGAATGGGAAATACAAGGAAAACCAGTGTTTAATATTCTATCTGTTACCATTTAACACAAGTAAGGTACTGGGAATCTTTTGTAGTCATCTCAATCTTTGTCTTTTTCTTTTCAGGCTGCCATCACATAGCACTAAATATTGGCTGGACATCTTTCACTAGAAGCATTTATTGCTCATCTATCTGGAGAGTAGGAGGTTCAAGATTGGTCTCAGACTGGAATAGTCACCATCTGGAAAGACACCTCTTCTTTCTTGCTGCATCTCCACACCTGGCTCAGAAAGGGCACATTTCTCTTGTGCCTCTAACTTGTAGGAATGTTGGTCACAGTTTTAAGAACTCCATCATGATGACCTAAATACCTCCCAAAGTACACATTGCTGCAATAAAATGCTTGACTCAAGCAACTTTGGAGAGAAAGGATTTAAATGGTTTACAATGCCAGGTTACAGTGTATCATGACAGGAAATTCCTAACAGCAGGAGCTGAGGGAACTGGTCGTGTCACTTCCATCATTGAGAGCAGAAAGCAATCCATGCCAGCATAATGGTTTGCTTACCAGTGCCCAGTGCTCCTCATATACAGTTCTGGATGCCAGTCTAGGAAAAAGGTCCCATTTGAAACGGGAGGGGGGGCTTTGCCCTTCAATGCTGCCATCAAGATAGCCCCTCACTTGGCATTACCAGCACCCAACCTTAATTTGTATCTCTCAGATGGGATTGGTGATCCACCATCTAGTTGACAATTAATATTAATCATTAAAGGCCCAGTTCCAATCACTATGACACACTGATATTACAATTTTAATATAATGTTTAATTTAATATGTGTTTAATATAACATTTAGTCTAGTGTGCTGTTCTTTATATAACCTTACATGTAACTTTTATATAACCTTAAGGGGTATATATATTTGTAATGTTTTATTTATGTGTATGTGTCATACATATGAATATGCACAAGTGCATGTTCACTTGTGATGCTAGAGGATGATATTAAGTGTCCTGCTCTACAACTCTGGGTCTTATTACTTTCAGACAAGGACTCTTATCCAGATGGCTGAAGTTGGGCCAGCAACCAGCAAGTGCTACTGATACTCCCGCCTTTTTTCTTCAAGGTGCTGGGGTTACTGGCATATGTAGCCATGCCTGGTGTTTTACATTGGGGTTAGGATTCAGATTCAGTCCCTTCTGCTGTTCATCAAGCATCCTTTACCATCTGAGCCATCTCCCCAGCCCCAGGAATGTATTTTTAGCTTTTGTTTTTACAGATGATGAAAGTTAACTTTATAGACAGAAACTAGACTATAGTCACATAGATGCTAAGTTGGTAGAATGGAAGCCACACCAAGGACTGCTTGTTATAAAGTCCACTATATTTGTAAATCTTTAACTCTGTATCAGTTCAGATACTTTTACCTAAGGTCTCTATTTTTCTTGGTTTGTTTGCTTTGCTCAGTCTTCCTCTCCAAAGGAGGATCTAAAAGAAATGTCTCTGTGGCACTTCTTATGATAGGTTCATTGTATTTCCCAAACTTTTCATGAGAGTGAGCCACATTCCCAGTCTGCATGCTGTGGTCTTAATTCCTGATGCAAAAGGTTTGGTGAGGGAGGCCCTTAAGAAAGCAGGTTAATACTGTCTCAGGTATCAGTCCCCCAGGAAAGGATGAGTTTAGACCTTTCCTCCCTCTCCCTCTTTTGTTTTCATTCTCACCTTATCCCTCCTGAAATGGGGTGACCCAGCAGCAATGGGTATGCTCAGACCTGAGTGTCAGCCGAATAAATCATTGTTCTTTGCAAGCTACCTAGTCTCAGGAATTCTGCTATTGCAGGAAAGAGGGAACAAACATACCTGTTTATATTAATCTATTTGTTGATGGTTTTGTAATATTCTTGCTTTTCATCAAGAACCAAAGTCTGTCAATTACTTATAATCTTCTTCCAGAACTTTTGGTGCCCCCAATGCCTTCTGTCCTTTCCCACAAGGACTTCTATCAAGGACAGGTAGCAGCAGGGGAAGTGGCTTATAGTTGTTCAGCTCATACAGATCTTTGAGTTTGCAATCCACTTTCTCCTGGGTCCTAAATCTCATTAGTTCTTTCTTAACATGACTGTTCTTTGGTTCCCTTTTTTGCTATGTACAATAGCCAGAAGGACAACCAGCAGTGCAGTGCATTGGTCAGGCTTAAGCTTTCAGCTTTCATTGGAAAATCTCCACATGGGAGCCAGTGTTTACTGCAAAGACTTACTAAATCTCTGCAAAATATAAAAATGAGTAAATGATTTCTAATGGCATGATTTTTCATATATTTTTTTCAAAGCTGAACCAGAGTAGATTGCTTTCATTTTAAACAATAAATTCTTTTCCCACTATCCTGGATACCTCAGTAATCCATCTGAGGTTTTTAGTATAATACAGATCTGTCTACATTTACAAAATGAAAGACTTGGTTGCAAGAAAATTAAGAAAAAAGCAAGGGCTTCATTTCAGACTAACATGGAAAAACCATTAAACCAGAATTCATTTTAAATAACTCACTGTTGGACAGTAGGTTGACTGTGATTGCTAGTTCTGGGAAGCCATTATGAAACAGACAAAGTTAAACTGCCTTGGAAAATTGATTCATTGAGTTGGATTCATTTATCTGTTGACTAGCAAATAGAGTTCAATGTTGGTAAGGAGAGTTGGGACATCTATGGGGAGGATTTTATCCCAGGATCACCTGTAACAGTAAGTTAAGAAAGTACGAAGTACACAGTAAAAATATTAACCAGTCGGGGCTGGAGAGGTGGCTCAGGGGTTAAGCCTCTGCCTTGCAGGCAGAAGGTCCTGAGTTCGGATCCTAGACCCTACATATAGAAGCCAGGAGGAAGCGGGGGCGGACTGCGTTTCTGATCCTGGTAGGGCAGAGCCTGTGAATCCCAGGGCAGAGTAAACAAGGTGGAGGTGGAGGCAGTCCATGGTGGTTCCCGAATTCGCCTGTGGTTCTACACACACACACACATACATACACACGCGTACACACGCATACATGCACAATTGAATAAATAAAAAAATGTTTAAAAAAATTAACCAATCACTCAGAAGGCGGTAGACAAATAGTATGTCCATTTAGGTCAACTGAAGCAAAGTTTCTCAGTTCTTTCTCTGTGTAGCTCTTGGTTCACAAAAAATATCAACCACATTATTTTTGCATTAAGATGGCCAAAGGAGGCAGTAATACTACTGGCAGGTCTACATGCATTGCTGTTAGTTGCTGGGTTCCATCGTTGAGGTCATATCCCCCACTACAAATCCCACAGCTCCTTCCAGATCCTCATCCATCATAGCCATCTATGCTGGGCACAGATTCAACTCAGTGATGAACCTGGCACACCATCAGTGCATTAAGGCAATGGGTGATGGCTATGGATTTTAGTCTGAACTCAAGAGTTCCAGCCATCATGTCTTGCTGGTCCTATTTGTTTTAATTTCCATTGCATTATATCCACTCTCCTCTCAAGCTCTTGTGGATTTTTGTCTCTACCACCAGAGCCAAATACAAAGGCCTCACATAATAGCTCCATCCCACAAATGTATAGGTCTAAATACCTCAGTAAATACTTAGTAAATATGTTGATGTGTTTCTTGCATGTTATGTTTCTATGATCAACAAAAGACAATGACTTTAAAGAGACTCATCACTGTGGTTGGTTTTTTCCAGTCCTCGCAGGGAAAGAATTTACCTGCCCTTCTTAAGAGCTTCATGTTGGCACTAAAACAACTTACTGATTAATTATTTCTGTGAGGCTCCTTATCTCTTTATAAATTTACCTTTATTTTTGAAGTTATTGCTGAAGCTTTAAAATAATTCACAATAATTAAGAGTCCAACATACTAGTTATGCTTAATTTTTCAAACATACTAAGAGTTAGACATTTTTTAGATAGAAGACATGCTCATTCTTAGTATGATGTTGGACATTCAGAATCTTGCTTCTTGTGAATCTTTGGATGCACATTCTTACCTGTGGCTTGAATTTTTTTTCTCAAAACAATTCTAAGGTCAGAAGAAAATAAGTGGCTTAGTAGTTACTTTTCTCATGGCTATGACAAATACTGAACAAAAGTAAATTCAGAAGGGAAGAGTCTGTTTTGGCTTACAACTTTACAAGAGATCAGCCCAGCAGGAAGGCATGGGGACAGGGGCATGAAGCAGCTCTTCGTGGTCTGTTTACATTCAAGAAGCAAGAACAAGATGAATGCAGGTGTTTTCCTCTTGTTTTCCTTTTCCTTCCCTTCAGGAGCCCCACCCACAGAAGTCTGCTACCCACATTCAAGGTTTTTTCCCCACATTTGTTAAGCCTTTCTGGAAATATTTTCACAGACAAGTCCACAGATCTGTTTGCATAGTGATTCTAAATCCAGTCAAGTTCACAGTGTAGACTCCACCACCGTTTGGCATGTCTGGGGAGAAATGAGAGAGCTTTTGTGAGTCCATCCTATACGCACCTTTTAATTTGGGGGAATTGTCACAAACACTTAGCTAGCAAAACTTCTAGCTTTCTGGTTGCTGTCCTTCTACTCATGGCTTTTCTGTAGCATATTTCTAGACACATATTTCTATAATGGAAAAGAACTCTTCCTACCTTGAAGAAAGTCATAGAAGCCCATACTCATGAATTCAGCCATATATTGTAACTGATACTGGTACATTATATAACTCCTATTTTTTGGAAGCAGATGTGAGTACATTCATTTTATATCAAACCTTGACTTCATCATCAAGATTATTTGAAAACTTGTCTTGTTATTCATTCTATAAGCACTGCGGGCCCAAATAGGCCAAACATAATGTTAACCATTAGGGTTAATGAATAATGCATGGACTCTCTACACAATGAGGTGATATTTCTCATATAAGAGAGAGCCATGTAAAATTAAATTTCAGTGAGATACAATACTACTGTAATTTGAAAATGTACAAGGACAGTAGGGACCAACTCTACTGGGAGAAAGAATGAGATAGGCTTCATAAACGAAATACTGTTAAGGCTAAGGCTTGAAGGACAAGGAAAATTTTCCAAGGTGAAGTCTCATAACAGAAGTAATAGCACATGCAAAAAGAGTGGAGTAAAGCAAGCTCGCTCTTTGGAATCACAGTCGGTTGGCATATAAAGATGCAATGTATAAAATGAGAGGTGAAATTGGTCAATGAAGCTGATCAAAAAGGCCCAAGAAAATCCCATAAAGAGTCCTTGGGTCAGTTGAAGGACAATGAAAATTATTGTAATATTTCAATAGAGAAGAAGTAAGCTTAAATTTACATATATGACACCTAAATATGAAGAACTAATTGGAAGGAGGGTCCAAAACTGATCTAAAGTGACTCATGAGTACTCAATACTAGTCTTCTAGTGCTGACATGTTGATCAGCCCAGGACTCCAGAGCCCCAGACTCCCACATCCTTCCTTTACCTACATGCTTCCTAGAACTAGGGTTCTTCTCCCTGTTCCTATATTTATTGTGTCTTACATTTTTATCTATTAAATTTTCTCTTTGTCTTCTCTACCAAATCTTTGTGCTGTGGTCTTTTGTCCCTTACAAAATATCATATATAGTATGGACCAGGTCACCCTTACTACCCTTTCTTTTCCTTTTGGATCTTTTAAAATGTTTAATACAAATCATTCTCCACTTGTCTCACTTCATAAGCCCAATCATCTATAGTGATTCAGATATTTTTCCTTCACTGGTTTACTTTTGGATCTTACTGAGTGAGCACTCTTAGTGATTAAAATTAATCTTGGTTTAATATATATATACACACATACATACACACACATATATACACATATATATGGTTTTATATTTTTATTTTATATGTTTGTATATATATTTAAATACATATGTATGTGTGAGTATGTCTATGTCTGTGTGTCTGAAATTATGTATTTTTATTATATATAAAATTATACACTCACACACATGTTAGAGAAATTGAGGTCTTCTCTAGATTTGGCCTACAGAGAGACTCTCTGCATCAATGTTAGACATGATAATGCTTCAGCTGATATAGACTGACCCTTTCCAAACTATTTTAAAATCTCATATGTCAGTTATATTGCAAAATTTTTGGCAGTTAAAGAAAATCTTTGAGTATCTACTACCCCATCACACTAAGTTATTTTTTAAAAATGGATAAAGCTATAATTGAATGAAAGGTAAAATTATAATAACTTTTAGAAATATAAAATGTTAAAAGATGTCATGCTTTAAAAAATGTAGGAAGATAAGAGGTACACAGAACTATATAATATGAGACTTAGGACAGCTGAGCAGCAGCAACAAAAAGCAAATGTGAAAATGTTCATCTCTTGATAATAAACTCTTTTCCAGTAATAAATTTTTATAGTGTAGCTTATGTACCTGAAAGATACAACAATTTTAATATTTTTGCATGAGTGAAATGAAACAAAGAAAAGCAGATGTAAAAGAAAGACTCAAACCCTAGACCACGAAACTTCCAAGTGTCATCTGAGCACCAGGGAGGAAGTGTGATATTTCAATGAAAAAAGTCCCTAACGTAGAATACCTAGAGTTTTCATTTCAGCAATTGCTTCTTTAATATGGAGACCCTTTGTCTATTCCAGAAGGGTAATGGCAGGTAGAATTTTATATAAAATCCCCTCAAGTTTTCAGTTCTCCTGGTCACTTCCTCTGTAAAACCCTTCTACTACTAATCAATGGCAACTCATTATGATTATAGTGTAAGTTTGAACAAAAAGATCCATTTCCCAGTGGGCTGTAAAAATTAATGTAACATGAAAGAAAGTCATGCTTTATATAGTGGTAAAATCAGAGTTTTAGTGACTTTCAAAATTGATCCCTTATGTTTTACAAATAGGTTAAGAATCAGAAATGTTACATAGTACTAATTAGGATTCAGAAAATATTCCTGTTTAATGAAAAGGGGAGGATTAAACTTATATCATGTGATAATCATCTTGATAACATTGGTCGGAGGATTAGGACTCGTGAAAATGAGGAGCTAGTGTTCTAACTAGCCCCAAAGGAAATGGAAGCCAACTTGAAAAAGGAAGTGTTAAAAGACTCAGTCAAAGCAAGAGAGGGGGAACAAAGGCAGGCCATCATGGATCCGGAGACATGAATCTCACTGAGATTGCTTCTGTCTTTCTTTGACTTTCCTTAGACATATTCCTCAGAAGCCATTGAAGGTGACATACCATTGTGACAATGGATGCAGTGACCCTCTGTCTGGGACAATTTCAGGTCTGGGTAAGGACCTTAATTGGTACAGCCCTAGGTCCAAGTTGATCTAGCTAGTCTTATGCAAAACATGGGGAACACTACTGGAACATAGTTAACTCAGAAAATGATCTTTGCTAAGGAGGATCTGGAAAGATTAACCATGTCCATAAGAATTGACTCTATGTTGAACATGGGTAGGCGATTCAGGAGCTTAAACTGATTTTCCCTTTCCAGTACAAAGTGCTTTCTCACTGTATGATACAAGATAGTAAACAATTTAATTTTTCTGCTTCACCATTTCTGTTTTCTCATCACAGAAAATTACTTAACCAAAATGAAAAAAACACCAGACACAACATTCATTTAAATAATCATTTTATACATGATTTCTCATTGGAGATTTATTAATAGAAAAGACAGGACATTTGAACAAACTAAGTCTGACAAGTCTGCGCTGGAAGCTGTCCTTTCAAGTGATATTCTGATTTGATTTGTTTTCTAGTAGTCTCTTTTTATCATAGACATAAAATGTACTAAAAGTGCTAGCAAGTTGGTTCTACTCTGAACTCAAAATTATTATATGGTTCTTTGACATGTAAAAACTACAAGCTATCAGTTATTAAAACCACATTTTAAAATAAACATCATATTGCTCACAGTTCAGACCAAAAAGTTCCTGCTGAGGAAGTTCCTATTGATTTGCATTTCCTAGCTAAGTAATTCACTATTGATTTATAATTCTTTGTCCTAAACAAAGTGCTTCCATCATTGGAAAAATTAAAACAAGATGAATTAAAGATGGCTGAATCTTGAAGGCTATATCATAACAGGAAGACTAGCCCAAGCTTTCTTTTTTTCTTCTTACATTCTGTTTATCAGTATCTTTCATTTTACTTTTTATCATTTAAACCTGCAAATTCCATTTTCCAGATTAGTTCTGGGAATTTTCCCCCAGTTGCATATATGACATTCATAGAATAGATTACTGAAAATAATTTACACGGTGCACAGATTGTGGCCTTTTATATAAGAAGGGAAAAGACTTGGCTTTGCAAATAATAGATGGATTATCATTTCAGCTGTCTCCTATTCTCCAGGCTTTTCTGGTTTGGGCTCAGCTTCAAGACCTGTCAGGGCATAAGCATGTCTATGAGTTCTTCAGTGTGTGTTGAAAGGTAATAGCAGAGAAAGTCTCAAACAAGTGGCATATGGAAATGGAGGCCATCAGAATGAAGGCATATGATCTTCTAAATGAGTTAGATGAAAATATGATCTGTCAATTCATTTTCAAGTTCCTTCTCATAAATCAAATTCCACTGGACACACCCGTGGCATGGGACTCCTTACAGAGAAGACAGGACAGCAGCACACATGAGAGAATGGATGGTAATGAACTCCCCAGCAGGAGACCTGCAGAAAGACACAGCAAGGAAGGTGTCCAGAAAAGCACACTAAGTGGCCCCCAGCCCCCAGGTCTCCAGATCTCCAAGGTCATTTAGATCCCAAATATGAACTTGCATCATTGGCTCCAAGATGCAGAACGAGACCAAAAGCAGGGCAACAAACTTGCAAGGATTATAGACTCAAAAATGCAACTCAGTCACCCCTAAGATCATGGATTTAACCTATACTCAACTGGAAGAGAATTTGTGGTCCATCTGAAGACTTGACATTTCCTTGAACAATAGCACACTTCAAAGGATGTCCTTTTTGCCCCTTTTTTATATTCTCATGGAATTTCCTTTTGATAACTTCATAAACAAATATCATGCATTCTAATTACTTTCCCCTCTACCTTTTTTTAATCTACTTGCCCCCTGTAGTCTCCTCTTCCTTGTATATCTTTCTCCTACATTCATGTCTTCTTTTAAGGAAAAGCTATTTTCCCTCTCATGCTTATGAAGTATATATTTGTTATTTTACACATATTTTTATCTTATTTTCTGATTCATTTCTTCCTCTGCTCTAGTATTAAGTTAGTATAATTTAGAGTGATGTTCAGGTAGAGTGATGTGCACTGTAATAAAACATCTCTGTTACCTGTTCCTTGGACAGTTTTCTTTCTGCACATCTAAACTTCCATCAACTGTGGTGCCTCAGTCCTTTGCCTCTGCCTTCTAACTGAGTCTCCTTAATGGAGGGATAAAGTCAGATAATCAGAGAAGTTAGAGTACTGTTACTTCTTCTTTCTTCCAACTGAGTGTCTCTTTTGTAGGGGGGGGTGTTTGTTTAGTATGGGTGCATGGAATGACCTTTGCACATGACACCAGCTCAACCTCTTGACACTGCTAGTCTCCAAGGATTTTGCCAGCACCTATGCCTTGTCTTCGTAAAGACTCTCTTCATTGTATGTCCCTAAGTGATTTCATACTTGCATTCTCCTTTCTTTCTTGAACTCTGATTAATAAAGTTATAAAAGAGACATCTTTGACTCAAATGCCAGATCTGAATAGTCACATATCTTTTACCAGCAACACCTATGTAGACTGCAATGACAGCTACTCACAGGGAAGGGTGCATTTCCAGAATGCTGTGTGGTGGAGTGGCTGGTACTCAGCCAGAATGCTGCGTGGTTGGTGCTCAGACAGTGATGCTGACATTCAGATGCTCGGATGCTGACGATTCTTTTAAGATCTATGAACTCAACTTGAGCAAACACTTGAAGATGATCTTTAAGTGACTTATCTCACTAAGAAAATCCACAGAGTGGCTTTATCCAGATTACAAACCCACAGGAAATTTTTGCTAATGTCAAAGCATCATGAGTAGATCATTTTCTTACCTTCTCAATTAGTCTCAGGGAAGATGAATTTCCCAGCTTTGAAAGATCTGTCTCTGTGTTCTGAAGGAGACCCCACACAGGTGAATATGGGACGATGATGGCTGTAACTCCCCCTGGGATTAACCATATGCAAGCACTAGTTTATGTTTTGTATGCATTAAATATTGCATTCCTCATGACCATCACATGATGCCATGTTATTACTTTTTTCATTGTTTTCAGATAGAGAAATTCAAGCGAAGATTATATCACTTATCTGTGGGCATGTTAGTCAATGGCAGGAATGAAATGAAGATTTAACCATAAATCCCACAGCGTGGGATCTAGCATCCATGACCCAGTATTGCACAGCTTGATATTGTTGCCCTATTTGGTATGCCACAGACCTCTGTGTTTGATCTTTATGAATACAAATGCTTTTCAGAACTATAATACCAGTAGAAAAAAACATTTTGTCAAGCAAGCACTTTGCAGAACAAATATCATTAGGCTGTTTTAATTTATTATCGAATTTTTCTATTCAGCATAATTAAATGCTTACTTTTTGTGTTTGCTTTATTGAAATTGTATTCATTGAGATCATTTAGCTATAAACTATGCACTGCATACCAGATGTATTGGTCGGTCATCTTGTCTATGTCACGTATGCGACTGATGAGAGTGCTAACACATAGGACTTTTCTTTCACATTTATTGTAATTGAATTTCAGTAGACTCATGTTTAGTTTTCATGAATTCAATCGACTTAACCAAAAAAAAAATAAAGTAAGTCTAAGTGTTTCAATGTTCTCCAAAACATTATTTGATGTAAAAATAATCCAATTTCAGTTTGGTTACAAAATTAAGCAATATTTTAACCAAGTGATGGTTGACATCATGTACAAAAATGGGCACATAAGGTGTATCTGCATGTGACAAAACTTCACAAGAACATACTATCACTTACTCTGCAATCCAACCAACAAATTCTTGGTCTGAATCATATGGTGTGAAAACAACAAGTGAAGGGCAATCTAAAAAGTCTGAAGCCTGAAATATTCAAAACTTCATGGTTAGGAAAGGCAGAGAAAATTATAAAACTGTTCCAAATTAAATTCTAAAACAAATATGATAACTATGTTGACAATATGATGCCTGTCCTGATTCTGTACTGGAAGAAAAACTGCTATGAATGATATTATTGGGATAATGATGAAACTAAGATATGGAAATATGTATTATTTTAAAAAATTCAATAGGACAATATTGCATTATTCAGGGTTTTCTAGATAAACAGAACCCAGGTGTAGTCAAGTTGATAAGAATGACTATCACAAATATTAAATTTTCCAACTTAGATAAGTAAGTTGGTTTTTGTAAAAAAATACTCTTAGGACACATACTGAAATATTAAGAAGTAAAGATGTATGGAATCTATCCTTAAATGGTTCTGTTTGCACATAGTTGGAAAATTTTTGACATGCAAAATATTTAAATTAATGAATCTGTATGAAGGATATCTTTGTTCCTTATACTTTTATGAAACTACTTTCAGTTGGAATTTTAAAAATTAGAGTATCTTTAGAAAACCTTAGAGAAACACTGACTAAAAGTGGGGAAATTGTTAAAATCTAATGTCAAAAATAATGATACTTCTAGAACCAGCAATTTGGAATTTCCACAAAATTGTTGAAGTATTGCAAAACCCTGAAATCATGTATTTGCTGATTATGGTCCTTCTGTGGAACTGAACTTAGTGTATATTATCGAGTTATACATATACATTACTGTACAGAGAAATCTACCAAACACCTGGTACTCTATATTTAAGGGCAATTTAGGGATTTTCCAGGGTAATTCTCACTATATGTGATTTTTCAACTTATTTTAGGTCTTAAAACCACCTTTTTAAATGTTGCTTGGATGTAATCCAGAAAGTGGCTGTACATGTTGGAGTCTTATGATCTAAATCCTGGGTATGATGCCCTTTCTCTTCTTCATTGGCTGCACCCAGAACTTCTGCATGTGGGGTTTCTAGGTGGATGGCCAAGGGAGACATCAGTGGGACACAGGAAGCTGGGAGCTGAGTGTCAGATCTATTGATTCCTTCACATAGGCCACAGCCTTTGCTGGTCATTTCCTAAATGTGCAAACTTGCCCGAGTTTCTAGTGACTGACTTATCAAACACTAGCCTTAGAAAATATGTGAGGGTAATCTATGAATAAATGTCTTAGTTACCCATCAACGCCCAATTCTCTAGTACCAAAATTTTATTAGTTTCCTATTCTCATTGATTAATGAATATGAGACTCTAACAACTTAGGGAAACAAGGAGCTTATTCATGCTCACATTTCTAGGCTCAAGCTCATCCTCATGGCAAGAAAGCCAGCACTGACAGCCAAGGAGCTACCACACCTCATCCACAGGAAACACTGACAGAGGGTCCAGAACCACAGCAGACTTCAAACTTGTCAGTCTGTCAAATTCTGACCAATTCTCTCTGTCTCTATCTTATTTACCTGACCAGAGTGTTCCAACCATTGTGGGCTGGATCTTCCCACATCAATTATCTAAACTCCTACAGGCTTACTGTAACTAAATGATCCCTCATGGGTGTGTCTAAAGGCTCAGCTCTCAATTGTTAAGTTGACACCTGTTTTAACTAACATATACATTAAGCAAGCTGGGCTTATTTCTCATCTCAGCAATAATACACACTGGGTGATAATTACTCTTCATTATCAACTTGAGTGGATTGAGAAATGCCTAAGACATTGGTGTGGAGTTGTCTAGAAGGTGCTTCCAGAGGAGTTTAACAGGAAAAAGGAGTTACCCAGAATGTAGGCAGTGCCATCCCACTGAATAGTACTGGACTAAGATGTACTTAATGAATAAGAATGAAAAAAGGAGAAAGCCAGCTGAGTATAGGCATTGGAAATCCCCTTCATGTGTGTCCTGAATCATCCTGATGAACAAGCAGTCCTGTGCTCTGGCCATTACAGCCAAGAGCAACTCCAGGTACCATGGCATTCCCATCACAGTGGATGATACCTTTAAACCACAAGCCAACATGAACAATTCCTTCATGAGCTTGCTTCTTGTCAAGTATTTGGTCATAGCAAATGAAAAGTGACTAACACTCTATGATTCTGAGTCTCCTCAGAATCTTCCCAGAGAGAGAAGGGTCAGGATGTACATGGTTTGAATTCTAGTTCAAGGTGGACTTTTTCAATGTGGGGTCCATTAGTCAGACTTTTTGTCACCGTGACAAAACACAGAAACAAGCAACTCACAGAAGAGAGAATTTAGTTTGCCTCCTGGAGTCAGCTATGTCATCTTTGGGCTCTGGCCCTATTCAGAGTCTTGTGGTAAGGCAGAACATGATGGTCCTGGTGGCAGAAGCATGGGTCAGAGATTATTCATTTCATGGCAGACAGGAAGCAGAGTGAAAGGAGTTGGGGCCAGGGACCAGAATAATCTTCGAAGTAATGTCCCTACTATAAGAATATAAGAGCCTCAAGGTGGGGAAGGGTGTGGCCAGAGAGTATCTTCTGGACAACACAGGGTTGCTGTATCTTTGAATTCCTTGCAGCTATGTCTACTTCCACAAGATCTGTGTAAGATTTAGCCTATTATCATTTCACCATGGAAGAGGGAAGATTTCCTGAGGTATCACATCTCCTTGAAAGACCATTGAAGGTTAATGCTGGATGACCAGGAGGGAGAGCTACTTTGCTGAGTGGCAGACTCACTAATATATCATCAATTCTCCAGCAAGTCCCTGGGAACATGCCATTAAAGGCAACCCAACCAAACTCAGTGGGTCACACACACTGAAGGAAAGATGAAATTAAGAGGGATACTGGTTCAGAAGAAGCAGCTTCACAATAGGAAAAGAGTGAGGGATGGAATGTGGTGAAACTGATATAAATTCATTGTATCTTGCATAAAAGTCAAAAGAAAAAATAATTTTTTAAAGAAAATCATGTCTCTAGCAACTTACTTTCCCCTGGTATACCCCATTTCCCAAAATTTCTGTCACTTTCCAAAATACTGCCATAAGATAGGGATTAAAGTTACAAAAATATGAGCCTGTTGAGGACAGTTCATATTCAATCTATTACATGAGACTTTGCTTGCCTTTGGTAGAAGCCTGTGATAAAAATAGTGTAGGATTGTTAAATCTAGCAATAGGGCAAGATAGAGATTCTTCAAATCAGTTAAAGACTGAAGAATTGCTTGGTACATTTGGTTAAGTCATCTGCTGCCCCTGAAAAGATGATATTCATTTAGATAATGATGAGCTGGGCAGCATGGTTTGGACATGAAAGGAACCTAAAAGAAAAAAAAAAAAAACAAGCAACAAAGTTACTTGAAACTTCACTGACCTCCCTAAACAAGAGCTGTCAAAAATAGCCAAGTCCTGCATGCAGGTGGTTTCTTTTCTCAGCTCTCACGCTTCAGACTTAGGGATGGCAATAGCTCCCTTGGGCTAACAGTCCAAGGGAGCTTCAACATCTGTAGCTGCTTTTCCAAAGTCTTGTCTTATACTCTTGCAGATAAACTTTTCAATAAGCTTTCTTGGATTAAAGCAAAAAAGAGGCAAATGGCTGAGGGGGAAAAACAGAGATCAAGGGCCTGAAACAGTAGCGAATGCTGCAAAACACTACAATTCCAGTAAGAAGGATCTATGGGAAAAACAGAGGTATATAAGACCCATGGAGAGCATTTACTCTCTGAATAGGTTCTAATCTCCTTAATGTCAGGGAAATCATGCCTGATACTACAAACCTATCTAAATAACAGTAGAAGAGAAGTAAATAGACAGGAGCAGATATCCTAATGTTAACTATAAAAGAATGATAATGAAAAAGCATCTAGACACTCCTTTTTAAAACCCCCTTATAATAAAAGCTCTCAGAGCTCAACAAAGTTGCACCCCATATAGTAAAAGACTAGTGAAGCAGAAAACCACATAAGGCCACAAAACAGAGTATCAGGAAACTTGGAATACTCATCCCTAATCAGCCCATCAAAACCTTATCCCACATCAAGGCTCAGGAACATTGCAGAAGAGGGTAGTGAGATTGCCAAGAGTCTAAAAGTGAGGTACTGCTGACCAGCACACTCTAGACAAGACAGGGCTGCTGTACCCAGAAGATCATTACTATGAGAAGTTCTACTAGCAGATCTACACAATACCTGACTTATCAACATTCCTCCAAGAACTAACAAAAATCTTAGAAGTAACACCTGCTCTTCGAGTGTCTCAGGGACAAGTTCTGGGCAAGAAAACAGGAACTCCCCCCCACACACACTTACAACTTTATTCACTGAAGAGCCTCATAACAGAAATCTGACTCTCTTACCAATATAGGTACCCAAAAAGGAGTGACACTCACAAGCAGAGAAGACAGAGCAGGGTAGATGAAGGGAGGGGAGGATAGGAGAAGGGAATGTGGATGGAGAAGAATGAAGTGGGTGGGGAGGGGGTCAGGGCAAAGACATAAACTCAGCTTGTTTGTAAACAAATAAATTTTAAAACAATAAAGTAAAATTCATATATCTTCAATAAATAAATAAAAAATAGAAGAACAAATGTCATCTGTGTCTCATTGGGAACTTACCCAAAAAAGTTAATTTGCAAATTTAATAAACATTTGATTATTTGTATACACTTTTGGTTTGAGAAACACAGAAAATTTCTCTATCATTCTCTTTTTTAGTAATTCCCTGCTTCACTGGTATAAGTGAGCACTGCCCTGTAGGACATAGTTGCTGCAGCTGTAACAAGATGAAATCTCAGATGGGAAAGGGGGCTTTGCACCTGGGGCTGTTTGACCCTTCTCACAGATGTGGCATCGGTCTGTCTCTTGCAGGAGCTTTGGTAAAGGGCAAGGAGGAGCATCTCCAGATGCAGCCCCTGTGCCACTTAGTGCTGCCCTTTGCCCTCGTTTGATGGGTGCAAACCTTTAGCTTCTCTCTGAGTCTCCATTGCCATAATAACCTACTTATGACTCAAAATTATTTTATTTTGGCCGGTTCCAGCTGACAAGAAGTGATTCCTTGACCATACATCCTTGCCAAGTACAATGCAGCTGTAAGTTGATCACTTGCATGTTGCATGCCTCTTCATATGTCTAGCACAAATCCCAGTCTCACACCCTCTAGTCACTTCCTGGTGCATATATGTGTGTGTAGATGTGCATATTTTTAATATTAGGACCACTGCCTGTTCAAACTAACCCCATTTTGTAGAGAAAGATGGAAAACTGTGTGTGGTCCAGGGCTGTAGCTTAACAGTAGAGCACTTGCCTTGCATACATGAATTCTACATTCAATCACTAGTACTGCGAAAGAAAGAAAGAAAGAAAGAAAGAAAGAAAGAAAGAAAGAAAGAAAGAAAGAAAGAAAGAAAGAAAGAAAGAAAGAAAGAAAGAAAGAAAGAAAAGAAGAAAAATAACCTATTATTTAATAAAAGAGGAAATAAGTGCATATCACACTTAACACATTTAGTCACATTAACACATTTCCAAATATTTCTCTGGACTTTTGCCTTCTTACTTAGATTGCCATCATATTTAATATACATACCTTGCAAACATCCACCAAGCACTTGATTGAATTACTTAGTGTGAATAGTCATGATTGCTTGTTTACAGTTAGACCTCTTTGGAATAAAATGAAGGAAATGGCATAAGACAGACACGGACGAGCACAATTATAAGCACATCACCCTAGGTTTCATTCTTTGTTCTTGGACTTCATGGCAAGAATGACTTCAGTTTATTTGCAATATGCAGACCATGCTTATTTCAACCTGACACAAATTTCATAAAACTCTGATACTTTCAGAGATAAAAGTAAAGACAAAGTCTTTTACATGAAATTCTACTAACACTTTGGAAAGAAGGGAACTGCTTTCCTAGATGAAATGTTGGGAATATACATAGTGACTAAATGTGTGCCTCTCAAGTTAGACAGATCTGAGTGTGAATCTAGCTCGCTAGATTGCAGGCAATTGTGAATCAACCTATTTCACTAAAATCAGCTCAAATAAAACTGTTAATAATACTAACACTTACTTGCAGTTATTAAATGAAGCAATTTATAGAAAACACAAAGTACAATGTCCAGTAGATATTGAAGAGTGCTTTGTCATTGTTTCTTAACACTGCTTTGTCATTGTGAGTTGCCTCTGTCGCTGGCCAAGGGAAAACGCCAGTCTCCACATTTAATCCTATCATCTTTCTTCAGAAGAAACCCAACTAGCTATCATTAGCAAATCTTCTTTTCCATAATTCACTTATGCTCAATAGTCCACTGGGGATTTTCTTGTGGAATTTCTACCAGAACGCAATAATCTTACTGTTTGTGAAGATAAGTTTATCCCATTCCACTTCTTAGGAGTTTTTCCTTAGTTTCTGACAATCAAATAATGAGCTGAAAAATATTCCTATATTCTCAAAGGCAGTTACAATCATAAATCTAACTTAATCCTGTTTTACAAAACTAAGGAAATGGTAAGGAAAATTAATGAGCATGACACTGAACTTATAAAAACAGATTTATCTATGTGTATGTCTATATAAAATATTTATCTATGCCATATTTACATAAATACATAAATCTCGATGCTGCTATTGGTCATCATATAAATTGTGATAATAATCTCTAAAACAGGAAGCAAAAGTCACAGACACGTTTTACAAAACGTCAATCCAATTTAGAAAAGTAAATCGACCATTTGATATGTAATTGTTTAAGGCTGGTGAGACGGTTCAGGGGTTAAGCTTTTGCCTCAAGCAGAAGCACCTGAGTTCAGATCCTTGATCCCATGTGAAAACACCAGGCAGAAATAGTGACAACCTGCCCTTCCTCTTCTGGACTTCTGAAAGGTAGAGCCTGTGAAAACCCAGAGTAAAGCCAAAAGGAGGTGAACACCCCAGGATGATTCCTGGAGTAACCCTCGGCAGGAAAGAAGAAAGAAAAGAAGGACGGAAGGAAGGAAGGAAGGAAGGAAGGAAGGAAGGAAGGAAGGAAGGAAGGAAGGAAGGAAGGAAGGAAGGAAGGAAGGAAGGAAGGAAGGAAGGAAGGAAGGAAGGAAGATATATGGTTATTTAAATTAAAAACTCTTCTTATATAAGAACGAGAAATGTTTTATATTTGTTTAGGACCTTAAGAGTCACCAAAATATTTCATATGTAAAAGATGAAATGAAGAGAAGACAGTAGCAGTATTACTTGTGCTTCACATATAATAACCAAGAGACAAGGAAGTTCACCATCATCATTATTGTTATCATTGTTATTATTAAATGACTTTTAATCTGGATAGTAAATAAAAGATCTGCTTCTTCATAAGTCTTCTTTTCCCAATATAGTTTAATTTTTATTATTAGTTATTATTTATTAATTTTTATAGTTTTATTTTTTATATGTACAAGATGTAAATTTTTTTCCATCTGGTTGCAGTTACTCTCTTTGCTGCAATGAGACAACATTAGTACAGACAGCTTAAGGGAGAAAAAGGAGATGTATTTAGTTTATAGTTCCATAGGGTAAGTGTAGTCCATTATGGCAGAAAAGGCATGGTGGGTGGCAGAAATAGAGAGATAGCAAGTGAGAAAGAGAAATTATATATATATATTTAGAGAGAGACTATTAATGGAAGCAGGAGGGCAGGAATATCCATTTCAACTGCTCCCTCTGAGTTGCCTTCTTCCTGCAAGATTCCACTTCCTACAGGTTCCCAAATATTAACATCAGCTAAGAATGAAAAAACAAACACATGAGTCTGTAGGATCCATTCATATTCAACCATGATGAACTTTGCTCTTTGACAATTTCAGGCATATATACAAAACATTGTGTTTTATCCTCCTATATGCCTTCCCCATCTCTCTTCCCTCTCCTATTTCTGTTCCTTTCAAGTCTTCTTCCATAGTCATGTCCTTCTGTTTTGTATTGTGTACACTGGGATTGAGATTTTTCACTTGGAAGCTATTAGGCTTCTCCATAGGCATAGAAATGGATTTTTTTTGTTATCTTAAACCTCCTAGTAGCTAATCGTTCATCAGTATTTTGAGGAGCCACATTGCTCCTCCTCCATTCACAGCTGATCATTGCCCATGTGCCCATTGTAAGTTTAGTAGCCATCTGTTTTGCGTTCATAATTATCATTAACACTGAAGGATGGCATTCCATAACCCTTTTCTCCTAACTTCTGTCTCATGAATTCTTTCTCTCTCTCTTCTGCACAGGTCTCTGAGCCTTCAGGAGTGATGCATGTGACATGTTTAGGGCTGGTTTCTCAATCTTCAGTTATTCCCAGAATGTTGTGCAGACATCGTTCTCTGCACACACCTCCAGACATGATGATGACAGGAACCTCTGCTTCAGGTTAAGGGTGGTTTTTGGATTCTTTCTGCTATTTCAAGTGTCATGGTCTCTGATCCTTGACAGGAGAGGATTAAATGTGCTGAAGAGAACTGAGTGCTCCACAGTCAACTGTTTTCTCCAAATGCCCTCTATTAGCTGGGATGAGGGGTGAGTATTTATTGCACTAATCATTGGGTTTAAAGATAAATATTTAGAAGGCAATTTGATACAGCATATTATCAGTGAAACAATAATAACAGATTGTACTCAAGGGTCTACCATCTATCTATCTACCAGATCTTTGTGTAGTTTACACACAAATATGGGTTACTTATTATGTAGCAGGATTTGAATAAAATCTGGAAAGTAGTTGTTTACCCACATAACATTTCTGCCACTATTACACTGATGAGCACCCATTTCCAAGCTTATTCTTTAATGTCTTCTTGTACTATGAAAGTTAGCTAGCAGAGAAGAACCTTTTAATCAATTACACTTTTATTTCTTACCCTGTGTCTGAAAGGTAAGGTAATTAGTGATAGCATCTTATTATCATATTTTAGTGGTCTATATTAATTTGGGGGCCTTTGAGGCCTTTCTAACTAACAACTTATATGGAGGTATCTCACACACCCAAAACTGGAATTTTGTTTAATCTTCTATGACTTTAGGGAGATGCATATCAAGGCAGTTTCTTCTATCTTTTCTCCCCTTCTCTTCAATACTGTGTAAGATATTGTGTCGGGTACTTCCACTGAAAGTTTTTGTTTTGTTGTATTTTTAAATAACATAATAAATTACAACAAGGAAACAAGACAGAGCCATATGGAAATCTACTAATTTATTACCTTATCTGAAAATACAAAACAATTTATTTGATCTGTGTATGCATCATAAAAAGATTCATCTTACTCATAGAGCCTATGCTCCATTAAGCTCTAACTTTCTAGTACATTCTACCAGAATTAGGAATTAAAGCCAGTGAGAAGGTGACTTTAAATTGTGCTCTTAGGAAAAGTCCAGTGGCTGATACCACAGCTTGAGAATAGCCTTAAGAGGAGCAAAAGAACAGCCATGCAGATTTGAGGGAAGAGCATTCCAGAGAGAGGGAGCCAGGTGACAAGACCTTAAGGCAGAGCATGTGTGGTATATGAGGAAATGATGAAGTAGTCACAACACTAACAAAGAGACAGATAGGAGCTCCAAAGTGCAGGACCTTTCAGGGACTTGGAAAAGTTCTAGAATACTTCTTGCATTGATAACAAAGCCTTAGGTAGTAAGTGGCAAATGTGGAACACAAACTTTAAGCCTCACATTCAAATTTGGAGATGGGGATACAGAAAGTTTTATGCTTCTTGGCAGTGAGCAGGTAGGATCCTAAATGCCACTTTAAGCACTATTTCATAGTCAATGACTCTCATCTGTATTATAATCCGTGAAAGCTAGGATCTGTCTTATTCCAACTCCCCTGTACAACTAGTCCCAACTCTTAGACAGCCTTTCTTCCTTTCCTTTTCATTGAAACCTGTTCATTGAACTAGGGCTCAGTTGACAGAATGCCACCTAGCATGCATGTAAATCTAAGGTTCAGATCCTGTACTGAATACACTTGTTGACTTCATTTATACATAAGTAAATATTTGGAACCTGTTTTTATAATGCAAGGGCAGTGTGGTTGTCAGAGAAGACACTGTATTCCACATGTTTTCTATGTTAACTTTAAAAAATTACAATAACTTTTTTGCTTCAATAAACATTTAAAATAGAAGGACACGTCATAAAAAGTTGTACAGGAAACAAAATTCCAAACCATAAACAAAAATGCAACATCACAGAATATTCTACCTCACACAAAGCCAGAAGTACAAAGGGACTCCATTAAAAACCCAACTAAATCCACAGGTCCCAAATATGAGGACCACAGGAACACACAAGTCTTCCAGCAGAGTAGGCAACACTCCTCAGCCAACTAAAGGCATTGTATAATCTTCCACCAAATCCCTAGCCATTTCACTTGCCATTTTAGCTTCTTTATCTGGTCAAATTCTTCTACTCTGTGTTTTGGATTTAAGACAGGACATTTGGGCATCATTATTTTCCTTTTCTTTCCTGCAAAACTGTCACCGTCACTGTGTTCTAAGGCTGTTTGTTCAATGCCAGGAGCATGAGCTAATGTGTGTACAACTGTGTTGCTTGCTTTTCCAGAAAGATGACAGGTCAACAATATTCATTAAGTCATTCCCTGTCTCTAGTTTGTGCCAGTTACCACGGAACACACATAGAAGGAAGATGCCCAGGCCTTGACCAAACAGAACTACGGATCTGGTTCTGGAACAGAATATGGCTGCACAGAAATGACTAGAGTTCTTAGTCCTTACGTCAAGAGAGAGCCATGTTTTTTAGGGTCAGCTTTTAGTGGGGCCTAGTCTGTTGATATCTGAGTGGCTCTTAGGCATTTCAGAGTTAATAGGAAACTTCAGTCTTCATTTCCCCTTCAAGAAATATAAAATTTGTTTTAATCGCATCAGGTTTTAAAAGTACAGAAACGATTTCTTGTTCAATTCACACTTTCCAAAGCAGTGAGGAATCTGTTCAGTTAACGTATTTATGGGCTGCTCAACAAAGCAAAGTTGTTCATTTCCACATGGGCATTACCAAGGGAACCTGGCCCACTTCAGCCTTTCCCTGGGGCCCAAAAGAAGTGCTTATGATTTTATCTGCCATTTCTTTCAAATAAAGACATCACCCTCATTTAAAGTTCCTGTTAAAATGCAAAGAAGTGATCAAAAGGAGTATCCATTAATTGATTTTCGTTTATTACATGCTAATAATATAAATCATTCTGATAACCAAAATAAAAATAGCGTTAAGAAAATGGAGATGTTGTTCTTTTTCCATTGGATTCTTTGGGCCCCTTTGTCAAAGACCAAATGGCTGTAATTTTGTGGGCTTATATCTGGGTCTTCAATCCTTATTCATTGATCTGTGTGTCTATTTTGGAGCCAGTACCAGGCTGTTTTTATAACTATGGATTTGCAGTATAGACTAAGGTTTGGTATGGTGATACCTCCAGCAGTGTTTTTGTTACTCAGGATTGTCTTTGCTATCCTGGGTCTTTTGTGCCTCCATATGAATTTTGAGATAGTTTGGTCAACTTCTTTAAAGAATTGCTTTAGGATTTTAATTAGTATAGCATTGAATTTGTATATTGCCTTTGGTAGGATGGTCATTTTTGCGATGTTGATTCTGCCAATCCAGGAACATGGGAGGTCTTTCCACCTTCTGGTGTCTTCTGCAATTTCTTTCTTTAGGGTTTTAAAGGTCTTTTACCTCCTTGGTTACGTTTATACCAAGGTATTTCATTTTTAGGGGCTATAGTAAATGGTATTGCTTCTCTCAAGACTTTTTCACTTCTTTCATTCTGGGCATATAGGAAGGCCTCTGATTTTTGCACATTTAGTTTTGTATCCTGCCACCCTGCTGAACTTCTCAATTAGTTCCAGGAGCTTCCTGGTGGAGTTTTTGGGTTCACTCAGGTATAAGATCATGTCATCTGCAAATAGGGATAGCTTTGACTTCTTCCTTGCCGATTTGAATCCCTCTTATGTCCCTTTCTTGTCTAATGGCTTCAGCTAAGACTTCAAGTACAATATTGAATAGAAGTGGTGAGAGTGGACAGCCTTGTCTAGTTCCTGATCGAAGTGGGAATGCTTCCAATTGTTCCCCATAATCCTTGCTGTGGGCTTGTTGTATACAGCTTTTATTATATTCATAAAGGTTCTTTCCATTCTTACTGTCTCTAGCGTTTTGATCATAAAAGGCTGTAGGATCTTGTCAAAAGCTTTTTCTGCATCTATCGAGAGTATTATGTGGTCTTGGACTTTGGACTGGCTTATATGATGAATTACATTTATTGATTTTCGTATGTTGAACCAACCTTGTGTGCTGGAAATGAAGCCTACTTGGTCCCCATGAATGATCTTTTTGATATGTTTTTGAATCTGATTTGCTAAGACTTTGTTGAGAATCTTTGTGTCTGTGTTGATCAGAGAGATTGGCCTATAGTTTTCTTTTTTAAGTGAATCTTTATTAGGTTTTGGGATTAAGACGATATTAGCTTCATAGAAGGAATTTGGTAGTGTTCCTTCCTTTGCTATTTGATGAAACAGTTTAAGGAGTACTGTTGTTATTAACTCCTTAAATGTCTGGTAGAACTCTGTGCTGAATCCATCTTGTCCAGGACATTTTTTGGTGGGAAGATTTGAGATTACTTCTTCAATTTCCTTATATGTTATAGGACTATTTAAATAATTCACAACTTCCTGATTCAATTTAGGTAAGTTGTGTTTACTTAGAAATTCATCCATCTCTTTTGTATTGTGAAACTTCACAGAGAATAAATTTTTGAAATATGATGTTATAATTCTCTGGATTTCTTGGGTATCAGTAGTGATAACTCCATGTTCATTTCTAATTTTGTTAATTTCGGTTTTCTCTCTCCTGCTTTTTGTTAATTTAGCTAGGGGTGTATCAATCTTATTGATTTTTTCAAAGAACCAACTTTTTGACTGGTTGATTTTTTCTATCGTTTTCTTAATCCCAATTCAGATATTTCTCCTCTTATTTTGCTAATCTCCTCTCTTCTACTGCTTTTGGGATCAGATTGCTCTAGTTTTTCTAAAGCTTTAAGCTGCATTGTTAAGTTGTTTATTTCTGATGTTTCTATTTTTTTTTTGATGTAGGCATTAAGAGCTATGAATTTACCTCTTAGAACAGCTTTCATTGTATCCCAGAGATTTTGGTAAGTTGTATTTTCATTATCGTTCACTTTCAGGAAATCTTGAATTTCCTTTTTAATTTCTTCCTGAATCTAGTTCTCATTCAGCATCATATTGTTAAGTTTCCAGGAGTTAGTGTATTTTCTGTCTTTTGTTGTGTTGTGAATGTCCAGCTTTAGGCCGAGATTCTTAAAGAAATCAAAGATTGAAATGCCATATGACCCTGCTATTCCACTTTTGGGAATAACCCCGCATGCAGCAGAGGTTCACCTCGATAGCACAAGCACGACCATGTTCATAGCAGCACTGTTTACAATAGCAAAGTCATGGAATCAACCCAAATGTTGACGAGTGGATAAGGAAACTGTGGTACATCTATACAATGGAGTACTACTCAGCCATCAAAAATGATGAATTACTGGAATTTGCCGGGAAATGGATGTCATTAGAAACAATTATATTAAGTGAAGTACCCCAAACCCAGAAAATTAAGCGCCGTATGTACTCCCTAATAGGTGGCTCCTAGTACCAAACCCACCCAGCCCACCTTGAGACACTCAAAGACAAATCTATGTAATACCTACAGTAATTGCAAGGCTTATGAACAGGAGGGATGGGGTTGGAGGGCCACACCAGAAACAAGGAGAGAGGGGGGACCATGTTACAGCAGAGAAAATAGGCCTCCATCAAGGAATGCAAGTAAGTAATGAGACACCTGGTTAAGTTCACAGACGTTCATTCCTGATCATTTACAACTGAAGGGATATGATCTCACCAGAAGGGGAGGGCATATAGTCTGGGAGCAAAAAAGTAACCATCACTGAGGTTTCCTACTTTTATTACATCTACCCTTGAATGTGCTCTTATAACAAGACTCCAGTTTAACAGCTTTTTGTCTCTGGCCAGGGGTTGACATACAATGCCCATCAGGATGGAGTGAAGGGCATTGCAGGAGCAGCAAAACTGCAAAAGAAAATCAACAAACCACAATCCAGAACTTCAGAGACTCTATATCAACCACCTAGAACTAGGCCAGACTAATCTCTCCCCATCCTGAAGCTCAGGGACATTTGCAGAAGAGGGGGCGGTGGGATTGTAAGAGCAAAAGGATGGGAGGAGCAATGCTATGCGAGATACTCCACACAAGTTAGGGCCGAAGCAATCATAATTGAACTTTGCATGCCCTGCGCAATGTCCAACACACTATTGACCTCACAAAGTCTAGCATCTGCTAAAGGCACCAAGATCCTTGGAGGCAAGGGATTGGCAGCCACAGTAGTGTTCCTATGCTTAAGGAGAACACGGGAAAGGGTTCAGGGAAATGCCACTGGGTCCTTGTAGGTCATCGGAGAGGAGGGCCCAAAGGAGAGTCTGGCATGCACATTAAAGCACTCTCTGGGAATTGGGGGGCAGAGGCACTGGGGGATGGGGAGGGAAGGGTGAAGGGAGGGGGAGCAGGGGGTTGGGGGGGAGGGAGGGAGGGAAGTGGTGTACCTATTAAGTTTGTATGAGCAGAAATAATAATAAAAAATGTTAAAAAAAAAAAAAGAAAATGGATTTTTGGTGGACATGTATCCCTTCAAGTTGTCTTTGTGCTGGAAGATTTTTCTTTCTCCCTCGATCATGACTGATAGTTTTGCAGGGTAAATCAGCCTAGGTTGACATTTTTGCTCATTCAATACTTGAAGTATGTCTCTCCAAGCTCTTCTTGCTTTTAGTGTTTCCATTGAGAAGTCATGTGTTATTTTAATAGGTTTACCTTTAAAAGTGACTTGTTTTTTCTCCCTTGAAGCTCTCAGCACCAGTTCTTTATCTTGAATGTGGAGTGTTTTGACTATTATTTGCCTTGGCGAGCTTCTGTTTTGGTCATATCTGTTTGGGGTGCGGAATGCTTCTTGTATATGGATGGGCCTCTCTTTTTATAGATGAGGAAAGTTTTCCTTGATGATCATTTGAAAAATTTCCTCAGGGGTGGTATTTTGAGATTCTTGCTCTGGTATTCCATGAATACGCATGTTGGGCTTCTTCAGGGTGTCCCATATCTCCTGGATATTTCTCTCAAGCATCTTTTTGGCTTTAACAATCTCTTCCATTGAGCTGGTTAATACTCCTACTTTATCTTCAAGATCTGAAATTCTGTTTTCTGCTTCGTTAGTTCTGCTGATGAGACTCTCTGTGGAGTTCTGGGTTGAAGATAACTTGTCTTTTAGCTCAGTTTATACTCTGCTTGAGTCTGCTTTAACTGCTCTATGCCAGTTTTTGATTCTTGCACTGTTTTTCTCAACTCCTCCATGTGTCTGTTGTGTTCCGCCTCAAAGCGATTGATTCGATTATTTAATTCCTCCCTGATTTCCTCTTTCATAGTATTGAACATGGTAATGATCATATTTTGAAGGTCGTTATCCTGGGTCAGGCTTTCTTGGCCATTTTCCATGGAGATGTGAAATGTTTAACAGTAGATATTGCACAGAAAACTAGAGAGAAGGGATCCAGACTCAGAGACCTAAAATGTTTGTGAACAAGAATATCTTCCAAAGATGGTGTTTTTGCGGATAAGGGACTAGAAAAAGAGAAATTCACATAACCAAGTCTATCATGACCCTTTCTGTTTAGGGGTCTCTAATTTTCTAGTATGAGACTAAACCATAAGGAATATAGAACCATTGTCCGGGGTATGTAAATGACTTGCTCAAATCCACTAGGCAACTCTGTGACAAAATAAAATTTAAAAAATCTAGACTCTCAACTCTCCTACTGATTTGCTAAATTAAAAAAAAAGTAAAAGAGGGTGCATGCTCTTAAGATTAGGGCTTTTTTTTTTTCCAGATCCTACTTTTAAAACTTTAAGAATTAAAGATTCTTTCAAGTATGCCTGTTATGAATGTTTGTTTAAGAAAGGGACAAAGCTCAAGTGAATTAAAATGCAAAGAAACTTCTTCCTCCAGCACCTCAAAATTCAGAAGTGGAAAAGTTCTCTCGTGGATCAGAGGTTGGCACAATGCACAGACACACTTCCTCTTTTCTTCCCACACCCTCATCTTAAAAATAATACCAGACAGTAGGAGACATCAAAGCCTGCTGAGGAGACAGGAGGAAGTGACTGTTCAAACAGGGAGGGATCCAGCTAGGTAAGTCCCTAACAAACAAGCCCCTGACAAGGGACAAAGCCACGCCTGAGCCGAGGATGGATACCTCCAAAGAATGTGGATTCAGCCCCAGACAACACAAGACATTTTCCTGATAATGCTGGTGAATAATGCAATTCTGTAGAAGAAAATTGCTCAATATAAACAGCTAAATGTAATTTAATGTCTCCTTTTTTTTTCAGTGTTCCTGAGGACACATCACAGTACAATGGAAAAAGAGAGGTGCCTGCGTCACTTAGGGCTTTCTTTGTTGTTCTTGGCTTCGGGATGAAAGAGACAGTATCAAAAAGAGAAGTGTGTAAGGACAAAATACAAATTTTATTTGCTTTATAGATTTACTCACCAGGAATATCATTCAGAAAAAGGATTGCCCCTTGATTTCAGGGCTGTATTAAGAAGCTAAATCTAAGAAGATATGGATTTGACACAGATCTGTTCTTTGTTGGCTATGTGACCTTGGGCAAATTATTAACCTTGCTTCTCTTGAGATACCAGCAACAGAAAAGAACTCAGGATTGTCATAAGGATTAAAATTTTAAAAAATCAACACAGGTATGCTGCCTAGCACATGAGCATTCCATGACATATATTCCTTTTCTTGCATGTGTGAGAATCAAAGGCTTTAATTCCTAAGCCATAGCCCCAGCCCCATTAAAGGCATTTTTTTAAACCGATGCAAGAAATGTGAACCAAAATTCTGTGGCATACATATTTTTAAGCACATTTTAAATGAGGGAAATGGGTTTCTGTTACTTGATTCATGGAAGAATATAATATTGCTACAGTTATTGAGTTACCCAAAGTGTAACTGAACTCTTCCTGAACAGACTGGCATGGATGGATGTGAGATTCCAATAATAATAGCCTGTGCTTTCACTGAAAACTAAAATTGACGGTCAGTCATTACTGGTGTGCAAAACTGAGAGATAAAGAATCTGAAAAGACAAGATTGTGTTGTAAATGACAAGCAGTCCTTCCATTACAGAAACATCACGCAATTATTGTGGATTTGTTTGTTCCTATTGATCAGAAGAGTTGCACAGAACCTTCCCTTAACTATAGAAGAACTTATGTAATGCAGTTCTCCAACTTGAAAAAAGGGTACCAATATTTATTTGGTTACATGTAATGATACCTCAGTAATTTGTGAATGATTTTATATTTTATTTCATTCACTTGTCTGTGCTGTGTGTGTGTGTAAATGTGTATGTGTATAAGAGAGAGAGAGAGAAAGAGAGAGAGAGATGTGAGTATAAGTGCCCATATATATTTGCAGAGGTCAAAAGTCAGCACTGGGTACCTTCCTCTGTAGCTCTCCACCTTCTTTTCTGACAGTGTCCCTCAATGAACCTAGAGTTCATCAATTGGCTAGGCTGGCTGGTCCCAGGGATCTGCCTACAGTTATGATTATAATGCGTGTAACCACACCCAGCTTTTTTACATAGATGCTAGGGATCTGAACTCTGGTTCTCAGGCTTGCACCACAAGCATTGTCTCCACTGAGCTACATCCTCAGCCATCGTTGAGCCATTACCACTCTGTAAATTAAAGTATTTATGAAAAGAGAAGAGGAAAAACCACCCTTGTTTGTGTGTAATAAATGACTTGGTCATGGCATGTATCTAATCCCACTCTCCTTTTATAAAAATCTCCTCTTTACCTCCACATGGTGATTTCAGTAGAATGGAGAAGACATTAGAGATCACTATGGAGAAATTGTAGGGCCTACAGTTCAGAATTCAAGTAGGCAAAGAAGTTGAAATGCTCTAAATTAGAAGACTTACAAGCATATCGAGATGTAAGCCTTATTGCTTTGTTTATTGTTTCTGTTGTTTATTACTGATTTTATTTTTATAATCATTGTTAGGAAAAAGAATCATGTAAACTGAAGTAAATCTTGTAAGCCCTTTCAAGTGTGGGATTCAGTGGCTTTAAGGACTTTGCATATTTTTTTCACTATCTTTACTATCTTATTCTCATCAACTCAAATAGAAATCCCACACTCATCGACTAAATGCTATTGCTTTCTTTTTTTTTCCCCTCCCTTCACCAGTAGCTATCATTAACCTAACCAAGTGGTCTGCACTGGAAACATTGTGTTAACACAATCCTATAAAATGTATCCTTTTATATCTGGCTTCTGAGATCATCTAGCTTCAGCCCATCATGTGATTCATCCTGTCAGTTTATCTGAATCTAATTCTGTTAAGAAAATGGATCTTCAGAACTATTTTTCCCTCACATAAAAAAAAGTTAGATGTAAGCATATAGACAGGAAATTCTAATAATGTGTGGTAAATATAGGGACAGATATTTGGGGGGAATCTTGGGAGCTTATGAAGAAACCCTAAACTCATCAACCTGAGAAGGATGCAGGTTGCTATACATGGTATGAATAATCTTGATTATGAACTGGACAGAGTTTAGAATCACCAAGGAGGCAGAAAAAGGATTTTTTACATTAGGCTAATCAATGTAGGAAGACCCACCCTAAGTGTGGATGACACCATTGGAAGTTTAAATGAAATGGAGGAAGAGAGCTGAGCAATACTCTTCATCTCTCTGTGTTTCACACCTATCTCTGCTACCTCATGATCCTGATACCACAACGTCTAGACCTTCAAGCACTGAGCCATAATAAACACTTAAGTTGCTTTGGTAAATTCACTGATTAATAAATCAAGGTGGTCTTGGAAAGGAGAAAAGGAAGGCCATGATAGAGAGAGAAAAATGCATTGAAAAAGACACCTGGAGAGGTTTAAAATAAATTTATAGCTATGGGGCACACTACAAGAATTGTAACTCAAGCGGGACCAGAAGGTCCTAGAAGCAGAAGGAAGGATGTTACCTTTGGACAGATTCACTGTCACAAATTGTCACCTCATTATCACTGTTGCTCGGACCAATCTTCTTTCAGTTAGATCTCAACTTTCACAATCTTCAGTCATGCCTAATTCATTCACATCCATTTTAAGAATTTGAGGATATGTCAGCTCATTGCCTCTGTATTTGCTTGCTACTTCTGGTTGCCCCACGCTTTCAAAGCAGAGACACGTAGAAAACATAACATGAAATTAAGGCAGTGTTACTATCCCTTAGGGCTAATAAAAAAGGGTGTTAGGATTGTGGAGTAAATATATGCTATTTGCAATAAATAACTAATAAGGTAGACCTTGAGGAGGATGGAGATCCTTAACAAAACTAAGTGACTGTGAAGGATGCTTGCTTTGAAACTAAGCTATCTCTATTTAGCACATCTTCCTTCAGTGATTTCAACCTGGTCTCTGTCTCCTTCAGTGTGTGCATCTGAGTCTAGCTGTCTTTGCTGCTCAAAACTATACCTGTCAGTACAGTGAAGCCTCTACTCACGGCCTTGTGGGAATGGCTCTGCAACTTCATGGTCTTCTGAAAAGACAAGCCTCTGGGAGACTGAGTTCAACTGGTTGCTCTGAGATCACTGTAAACCCTCCCCCTTGACTCAGATCCTAGTTTCTATCCCAAATTTGTGGAAAACGGGTAAAATTTTTCCTACTATAGCAGAAACGCTCCTATGGGTCCATGAGCCTCAAACTCTCTGTACCTCTGCCATAGACTTTGGGAAAACAATAACCCAATTGTAGCTTCACCTTATCTCATGACCATAATCCTTAGATAATGATTTCTTTATTCTCCAGACAAAGCCACATATGGCTGTAGAAAACAAAGGAAATGCCCCTACTGCATGTGCCACCCACCTCCATCCCCCCCTAGGACCGTCCCATTATTTTACACACAAGGATCCTGAAAAGATCACCCATTTTTTTTTTAAATCAGTAATGGTACCTGACACTCATGATATCTGACTTTTTTTTATAACTAATGGTTTGAAGATAAGTGGAATCAAGGTAGAAGACTACAGACTTCATTCTAAAGAACAAAGAAATTCTGAAGAGAGTCAAATTATTGGAGTAGAAAAACAGACTGGAAAGAATGTGAAATTTTACCTCATTCTGACACTTATAATAGAGTCAGGTAGCTCCATGACAATATTTTCTTTAAAAATATTTATTACACTTGCCTAAAGACCTGAAAAACCACTTTTCCTTGGCCAAAAAAAGCAGAGGAAAATTCTTGGATTTCATACAAATCCATTTCCTATGCACATATTGCCAGATCGCAAATATAAACATTAAAAATAACTTTCATGTCTTAAACCCTCAGAAAAAATAGTGAGTAAGGGGTTCAGATCCTTCTAAAGTGAGGAGGTATGGGATGAGTTCAATATCCTATGGACTCTGGAAAATATATATTTGATCAATCCAATTTATAGACAGTGGAATGGAACTCAAAAATGTTAACTATAATAACTTGCTCCATATGACACTACTATTTGGGGAGAATGGAGAGAGTTGGTTGGGATCCATGATAAAATGCTAGAGGTTTTTTCCTTCTTTTATGGTACTGAGCCTTGTTCCTACTAGGTAAGATCACTACAACTTAACTATATCCCTTTTTACTTTTTATTTAGAGGTAGGCTCTCGTTAGATTAGTCAGTCTGCTACTAAAATCACTCTGAGGGGTAGTAACATGGGTCAGTGGGTATAGTACTCATGGAACAAGTATGCGGACCTGAGTTTAGATTCCCAGAATTCATGTTAAAAATGAGCGTGGCCACTAGCATCTGTAACTTCAGTACAGGGGCTGAGGCAGATGGGTTTCCTGAAATGACTCTGTAACCCAACAGGGACTTGAACTGACTATCCTCCTGCCTCAACCTTCTGAACAGTATCTGTGTTGTAGGCCTGTGCTACAAGGCCTAGCTACAAAGCCAAACTCAGAGGTTTGACTCTGCCTTGCAGCAGAAGGTCCTGAGTTCAGATTCCAGGTCCCATGAAAAAAAAAACTCATGCAGAAAACCCAGTCAGCCTGCACTTCTGGCCCTGGTGGGCAAAGGTTGGGAAATCCCAGGGTGAAGCAAAAAGGAGGTTGATCCAGAATGATTGCCGAAGTCAGCCTTGGGACTCTACAGACACACGCGCGCGCGCACACACACACACACACACACACACACACACACACACACACACACAAAATGAATGAATAAAGGGGCTGGAGAGGTGGCTCAGGGGTTAAGCCTCCGCCTTGCAGGCGGAAGGTCCTGAGTTCGGATTCCAGATCCCACGTATAGACGCCAGGCAGAAGCGGGGGCGGCCTACGCTTCTGGTCCTGGTAGGGCGGAGCCTGTGAATCCCGGGGCAGGAGGAGGTGGAGGCATCCATGGTGGTTCGCGAATTCGTCCGTGGTTCTACACACACACACACACACACACACACACACACACACATGCGCGCGCGCGCACTCGCGCGCCGCACATACATATGCACATGCGCACGGTTGAATAAATAATTTAAAAAAATGAATGAATAAAGTTTTAAAAAATAAAGTTTTAAAAATGAATAAATAAAAAAACAAAAAGTCTTTCCACTCCACAATTCCAGGACTATTCCCCTGACAAACATAAAGACATGCAGTCTATTGTTTCTTAGTTCATGTAAGATCTGCACAAAATAGGCCCTTCTTCATCATAAGTACCATCGAAATCCTGATGCTCAAAGGCTTTAAGCTTCCACTTTAATATCCAATATTGATCTTGCCTATCAATAAAACTTTGCTGCATACCTTAGGTTTACAATGTAGCTGATGGACTTATGGAGGTATGCACTTAGGTGTCAGATTCTCATCATTATTCAATTCTGAGTGTCTTTTCAAAGTATAAAGCATAAATCTTCATAGTTTATTTTTTTGTCTTAATTGTTACAAACATTTGTTCTTACCAAAAGTAATGGGTCGGCTTAGAGGAAAGGGGCTTCTTTCTAGACTGCTACAAGTGTTTGAGAATGGAATGAAGGCAATGGTCCCACAGTATTGTGGATGTACTGAACTCTTTTGAGTTATAGATATTAATGGGTTAATTTTATGTTCTGTGAATTTTATCTTAATGATTTTTTTAAATGAAGAGTATAAAACAAAGGGTAGGGGAAATGAAATAAATAAAACTCACACTAAAGAAAGTATTCAATTTGTCACCATTTTATTCAACTTAGCTAACCTGTCACTTCAAACGCATGAAGTCAGGGGACCTGCCCCAAGCATAGTGTAGCGATGAGAAAAAGGATTGTAACATATAGCATAATTTGGTTCATAAAGCAGAATCTATTTAAATGAAATAAAATGAGAGATATAGAGGTGTTTGTTTCTTAAGTAATTCTGGAACAATTTAATTTTAGAAGCTTTAAATTAAGTAAATGCATAATTCGATTTGCAAGTCACTACCAAATAGCACAAAAAAGTAAAGAAATGATTTTTAAAACCTTAACAAACGCTGAGCACACTAAGTGGATAATTTTGAGTGTTTTTTTTTTCTTTTGTGTCAAAACCCATCAAGAAAGTCTAATATCAGGAATTCAGTTAAAACAAACAAACAAATAAACAACAACAACAAAAAAAACACTAACCAGATAGTCTCTGCAGAATGAGGCAAGAAGTTGCACACATTGTAGGCAGACATAATTATTTCAATTATTCTGCATTCAGGAATTATGTGTTGATCATAGTTTGTGCTTAGTCAACATTGCTTCTAGGCTTCATTCTGGGAAACGTACATAAGCCTTGTTCTTCAAGTGTCAAAGTCATTTACTGCTGCCATTCTTTGCAAAGATTTTCAAAAGCAGCCGTGAAATCACAAAGAAAAGTTAAAAAGACTAGGCTCCTAAAAAATGAACTCCACTGAATTTTGGAAATGAATGTATCTCCACATGTGTGCCAGTTAGAAATGGGTATAGATTTGGCAGTTGAAGGCTGAGTTCTGGGCATATTTGTGACGAATTATAGATTAAAAATAAAAAACACCCTGAGCAAGCCTGCAGCAGGATGCCTAATTGGTGTAGGAAGACCCAGACCATGGTAAATGGGATCATTCTCTTGGCAAATGAATAAAATTGAGAGGCGTGGTTCAATAGGTTGCCACATTCCAGCATACTTGGGCTGACCGATGATCTTTAAGTGAGGAGGTTTGTCTCTTTCTTAGCAATTCCTGTGGCTATGGCATGGCCAGTTCTCTTGGTTCCTGAGGTGGGTATAAATAGCCCTGCCAAGCTGGTTATGGACTGAAACCGAGAATCATAAGCAAGAATAAGACCCCTTGTTCCTTTTGGTTGTTTGGCTGTGCATTTGCCAGCAACATGCAGACAAACTGCAGTGACATTCAGCGTCTATAGAATGTGACTCCTAGTTGATTAGCACTTGGGGCATAGATTTACCTAATATACACACAGTTTTCCACTCAGATAAGTCATCAAACCATCCTTTCTTCAACACCTTAACATTCAATGTACTTTGAAATTGGTAGTTCTGACAGGACATTAAGTCAGAAGTATTTTTCCATCTCTCACCCTAGACATCGACATAGCCTGTATGATAGTGAAAGGCATTCATCAGGCAATGAAAGAAACATTTTGATTAAATTTTCATTTCTTAAACTTCTGGATAGTCAAAATATAATATAATTATATTTTTCTTTGAGCTATTTCTTCAGGTTCTTTCTTTTCTATCACACGCAACTCTGTACTGATTCTCAGGATGCAGTTTATTTTTATCTTGAAAGATGACATATTGAAGCAACTTCAGATAAAAATAGGCACATATTTAGAGCACTCGATTTTTACATTTTTCTAATACATGCAGCCATCACCATTGTTGCAGAAAGGAACTCATTTAAGAAGTAAAATCAACGCTATCTATCTCACATTAAACTCAACTGAAAATTCTAATGTTCAAAAGTACCTGTACCTAAGTTCTCCTCTCTCTCTCTCTCTCTCTCTCTCTCTCTCTCTCTCTCTCTCTCTCTCTCTCAAGCATCAAACTTCCTCCTCAAAGAGACTTTGAATTGAATCTCTGAGCTGGAAACCGTTTGTTAAGGCATGACAGTGGCTCAGAACACACTCACTTGGGTGACCTTGGCAAGGGAGCTTACATCTTGAACCCAGCATATACTCAGTGAGATGAGCATTGAACTGGAGGCAATTTTGAAAATGTGTTTTATAGTTTCTTTCAGTTCATACGTGGAATCAACTTTGGAGACAGTCCTCACTCTGAAGATGTGAGAAAACATTTCTCTTCTGTCTCCAAACAGCTCTGGACTTCAGTTATACCCACTCCATGATAACAGAGTATCTCTTGAGACCCTCAGATAGCTTCAGGATAGGGGCTTGTCTGCAGAGAGGATAAAGCATGAGGAGATTAACCCTTTCAGCCTCATGCCCAGAGTGCTGCAGAAATGAAATATTTTCATCACTGTGGCAAAACATAAATAGCTGACATAAATAGCTGAAGAGAGGGAAATTTGTCTTTGTTCACAGTTTTAGAAGTTTCAGTCCATGGTCAGAGGCTCCATTGCTATGGGCCTGAGGCAAGGTGAATATACTGATTACTCTTTTCTGTTGCTGTGAGAGAACACCCAAAGTCAAACAACTTAAGGGAGAAAGGGAGATTTATTCAGCTTACAGTTCCAGAGGGGAGATATAGTCTCATGGCTGGAATCAGGCTAAGTCACTCCCATCTGCGAGGCTGAGAACTGCAAGACTGCTTGCTGCAAAGGCAGACTCTTCCTGGAGGTAAGGTGGGATTAATCCACCTCAAGACCCACCCCCTGTGACCACTTTACTCCAAAAGGCTCCACCTCTCAGAGGTGCCATGATCTTTCCAAACACACGAGACTGTGGGGGACACATTTCAAACCATGACAATGAATATTGTGTTAGGGAGCATGTGATAGAAAAGTAGTTCACATCATGACAGACAGAAAAGAGGGAGGGAAGGAGGGAGAAAGGGAGGGAGGGAGAGAGGGAGAAAGAGGGAAGAAAGAGGGAAGGAAGGAGAGAGGGAGGGAAACAGGGAGGAGAGAGAGGGAAGAGAGAAGGAAAGAAGGAGAGAGGGAGGGAGATGGAAGGGAGGGAGGTAAAGAGACAAAGAGGGAGGGAAGGAGAGAGGGAGGAGGAAAAGAGGAAGGAGGGAGGGAGAGAAGGGAGAGAGAAGAGAGAGGGAGAGAGGGAGATAAAGGGAGGGAAGGAGGGAGAGAGAGGGAAGAGAGAGGGAAGGAAGGAGAGAGGGAGGGAAACAGGGAGGAGAGAGAAGGAAGAGAGAAGGAAGGAAGGAGAGAGGGAGGGAAGTGGAAGGGAGGGAGATAAAGAGACAAAGAGAGGGAGGGAAAGAGAGAGGGAGGAGGGAAAGAGGAAGGAGGGAGGGAGAGAAGGGAGAGAGGAGAGAGAGGGAGAGAGGGAGATAAAGGGAGGGAGAGAGGGAAAGAGAGAGGGAGGAAGGAAGGGAGTGAGAGAGGGAGAGAGGAAAGAGGGAGGGAGAGAAATAGAGGAAGAGAGGGAGAGAGAGGGAAAGAGGAGGGAGGGAGGGAAAAAGAGGGAGGTGGAGAGAGGGAAGAAAGTAGAGAGGAAGGGAGGGAGGGAAGGAGAAAGGGAGGGAAAGAGAAAGGGAGGGAAGGAGGGAGAGAGGGAGGAAGAAAGGAAGGAAAGAAGGAAGGAAGGAGGGAGGGAGGAGGGAGGGAAGGGGAAAAAGAGAGAGATTGAGGAAGCAGTAAGGGTAGTATATATCCTTCATATGACCCTAGGTTATACCTCTCCTCTAACGACGACCAGTTTCCAACACCGGTTTCATATTATGAGTCCGTCAAGGAATTAGTCCTTTTTAGGTCAATATCCCCAGTATTTACTCACTCTTTAAATGCCCATCAACTGCTAACTGAGCATTTAACACACATTTTGGGGAACAGTTCATACCCAAGTCAGAATACCTCTGTTCTTTCCTATTCTCCAGATTCATTTTCACACCTCCACTCACGCTTTCACGTGAATCCTGTGTAATAACTCTTATAACATATGCAGAGAGAATGTTCATCTTTCCTTAGGAGTCAAAAATACTCTTGGAGGGAGAGATATGGGTTTAATTGTGCTGTCCTTAAAACCCAGATGCTGAAATCTGAAAACTTAGTACCACAGAAAGTAGCCTTGTTCATATACGGTCCTCGGAGTGATAATCGTATCAACGTATGGAGATTCAGGTGTGGGCTAATCCAACATGAATCTCGTGAAAGAAACATGTTGAACCCCAACATGAGCACAGAAGTAGGGAAAAACAGTGTCAAGTAAATTAGCAGAGGGCTGGGTACAGATCTCCATCCCACAGTTCCTCCAAAGGAGGAAACAACACGTTGACTTTAGACATTCAGACTGCAGAACTGTGAAGCGGCGGACCTGTATTATTCACATCTGAGGAACTTCACTGCAGCTTCCCAAGAAATGTAATATAATGAGTGCTCGGCTTCATTTGGGGTGTGAAGCTCTTATTCAGAACAATCATGATTTTTGTGGGGAGTATTATCAGATTACTCCCAGACAAAGTCAAATAACTGACTCTAATACAAGAAAGGAATGTTAATTCCTCCTGAAAAAAATGTTTCATTTTAGTATCAAAATATGCCACTGGGACATAACAAAAATTATTGTTTTTGTCCTTGCCTTCCTTCTGGTTCCTGGCACAAAGATTTAAAAACCTTTGGAATTTCCTGAATGATAGGAACAGCTTTTGATTTTCAGGACATGCCACGTTCAACTACACCCACTCCTTGGTAATAAAGTGTCTCTTGAGGACCCCAGAGAGAGATTCAGGATGAATACTAGTGTACAGAGAGGTTATTAGCCCTTTCAACCTTGTGCCCAGGCCTCCTTGGAGGGGAGGGAGCCTGGAACATTTCCATTTGGGCACCAATGCCAGTGACTTAAACAATCATGCCCATGCAGTGAAACTTCCACACAAATAAAAAAGCAAATGAGTTCAGAGAGTCTAGTTAGTGGCCACATTGAGGTGACAGGGGACTGGCACCCAGAGAGGTCACAGGAACCCATCTTACCTTACCTTGAGCTCGCCTCTTCTATTCAGCTGTACCTCAGCTGTTAATTTTACGAAGTAACTATGAAGTAACAATGAGGAAAACATTTTGCTGAATTCTTTGAGCTTTCTATCAAATTTGGAAACCTGAGGTAGGCCTTCTGAGGATCCACAAATTTGTAGCCATGTAAGATATACATATATCATATTAGTTATTTTTTTTGTTGCTGTGATGAGATAACCTGATAAAAAGCCACCAAAGGAAAAAAAAAAAAGGTTTATTTGGGCACACAGGGTGATGGCGTGGTCCATCGCTGAAGGGTAGTCATGGCAACAGGAGCTTGAGAGGCAGCTGGTCACATTGCATTCGCGGTCCAGTGACAGGTGGCGATAAAAGCTAGCACTAAGCTTCTTTTCTCCTTTTTATTCAGTCTGAGACTTCAGTCCATGGCATGGTGCCATCCGCAGTTGAGATGGGTCTAAATAACCCTTCACAGGTGTGTCCTAGAGGCTCAGTTCTGTCAAGTTGACAATCTGTTAATCACCACATGCAGATGATCTGGGAATATTGTATTTGAGATTGGTTTATAAAGTGAGGCCAGTCTTGTGGAACTGAACCCTTAGACTTAAGGCATCTGAAAATAGACCGAGGAGAGTTAATGTGAGAACAGAATCCAATTGGTGGATACACAATTGATGCCTAGAAAACTAGAAGCCTACTCATTGAATCCTCAGTATATAATATAACAAATGGAAAGATGATGTCCATATTGTTCTTTATTCATTTACTTCATCTTTAAGTGTCCATATTACTATAACGTAGTAGGATGTCACAGAAATCCAGTCCCCTGAAATCCAGTCCCAGAGTCCCTGAGAGTGACCTACCTTCAGTTTCCTGCAACATCTCCTTGGAACTGGGCTTGGTCTCCTCAGCAGCCTAGCTGCCTAGCCAGCAGCTGGCTGCAGACAGGAAGTGTGGGAGAAGGTGGCAAAGTCAGGAAGGAAGCCAGCCCTGGCCTACACTCCCACCAGCTCTTCCTTTCTTCTCCCTCCTACTCCTGTTCTTCAAGGCCTTTTTTTCCTCCCTTTGGACAAGAAGTAAAGGTAGGATGAAATACAAATTACTAGTTGGAGGCCACAGCAATTTTTAAGTTACCCACAATTCTCACTTCTAAGACAATTAGATTTCCCTGGGCCAAATCCATTTCCTTTCACCTCTGCCATATACTTATCCTACATGGGCACCCCACCCTCATACACTCAACCCCAGAAGCACAAATTCAGCACTCTGTCTTCCCTGCATCTCTTGTCTTGTCCTTTGGACCTGCTGGCTGAATGCATTTGTAAGTTGCTTTTCTAGGTTTCTCTGGACTTTCTACTGAAGTTAGGTGGAGAACTGTACAGTGAGAGCTGAATGGATTCAAGTTTCCCTGTACACATCAACGTAGGTGTCCTGGAATAAATCACTTAAAGCTTCTGAACTGTTTGCCTTTCTGTTAAGAGGGTGGATTTAACTGAACTGCACTTGACACATAGCTACATATAATTTGGTTGACTTCCAGGTCAACCTCACTTAATAAACATATAGAATCATTGAGATTGTAGAACTGTTGGGAGAAAACTTAGAACCTAAACTGTTGCAAAAATGCAGTTTGACTGTCTTCATTCTTACAATATTTTAAGGTATTATGGTTTATAAACTTAATATTGAATTCAAAAGGAATAAACTGTAAGTGAAAGGGAATGCTTGAGACTTCGACGTGCATCCCTGATCACCCTTGGGTTTTCATGGTTATTTCAGAGCAGAATAGTTACATGCTCAGACACCTGGGAGGAGACGATTCTTTGTCTCTTCTTAGTCATTTTTTATAAGCTCTAATGTACAAAATACTTTTTAAATTTGTATGCTGAAAATCCTGTTATACAAGATAATTTGAACTATGCCCAACATTTATCTTATTTACTAACTTGAAGTTCAAATTTTAATAAATATTTATTGTTCAAATTTTAATAAATATTTATTGTTTTAATAAAACACATGAAACTTGAATATGAATATGTATTTGATAAAAAATAAATTCAATTCTTTTCAAACACCCAGACTAATATATTCTAATAATGTAGAACAGGACATCTAAGTCATCTCCGCTCCTGCCCCAAGGCTCAGGGAACGCTGCTGAAAAAAGAGGAGTAAGACTGTAAGAGCCTGAAGTGGGGCAGGGGTTATCTTCTGAACAAGACAGGGTTGCTGCATTCGTGAATTCCCTACAGCCATGTATACTTCCACGAGATCTTCTCTGGAATTATCCTAGCAATATTTCACCGTGGAAGGGGAAAGATCTTAAGGAACTACATACCTCTCTGAGAGACTGATGAGGGTTAATGTTGATTGAGAGGAAATGCAAGATACTTTCTTCATTGGTATACCCCACTCATAGATGATTCATGCTCCACCAAGTACTCAGGCAAATGACATTAAAGGCAGACTAGATGAAATTCATGCAAAAAGACATGAAAATAGAGGGAATCTGTCAGGGAAGAAGAGTTGTAATGGGAAGAGGAGCAGGATGGGATTGGGGATTAAGGTAAAAAATATTATAATTCACTATATTCATGGATAATACACTAAAAGAGTAATAATAAAAATTATGATGTTACAACAAAACACTGAAGGAACATGTCAGCATATTTGCTGGCTACCACTGTCCTCCTCAATATATACATACATGTACACACACATATATGCACATACATAATACATAAATGTAATTTTTAAATTTAATTCTTTAATACACTTAGAATTTATGTTGCATGTAGTATGTAATGGGACTTCCATATCATTTTCTTCAAAGTGAATCAATTAGCAGATACTATATAACCAAGTGCTAAATAGTGATCTTTATCCCAGTGTCAACAACTGTCTGTTGTTTACATATTCAAATTTCAAAAATATTGGATTTTTGTTCTCTATTTTCCTGCAATGATCCGTTTACTTTTTAAATGACAAAACTTAGTAGCTCCTTTGGTTGTCTAGCAAGCAAAAACTTCATTGTGATCTTTCTTTTTCACATGTTTCTTGACTGCTGCTATTTATTTTTCATAGCAAGATCCTTTTGTGAAATATCCAAAAACTGTCTTTATATTTATAATCAGATTGAGGAAAATTGATGTTATTACTTTTTGAGATATTATCATCTAAGTCTTTCTGATTACTTGAATATCCCATTACATCTTTCAGTAAGAAATTACTTGTATGTTCCTTGAAAAGAATAGAGGTACAGCATCAAATACCATATTCCTAAAGTGTCCCTTTTATTCCTAAATCTCTTGTCAAACCAAAAAGATAATAAAAGTAGGGTTAGACTATAACCCTCAGATGTGGCACTTCGGAAAGGCTACTGACTCGTCCTCATGTATATTAGGAATTAGGACAAACTAACATTCTCTAAAACAGAACTTGCTTACTGCCTACCCTCTCTGCCAGCTCTTCCTTGGAGCTTGGCCACACAAAACCAAAGCAACTAAGTAAGGTAAAGATGTCATTCTGCATGTAATAGAACCTCTCAAGACATTCTCCCAATAAAAAATGTAAATGTAAAAAAAAAAGACATTTTCCCTGTGATAATGAGTAGAATACAAGCTTTAAGTTTCCATAAGCTGTAGATTTTTCCATGCCACATCCAGGTGTTTTCTTGGATCACTAAGGAGCCCAATCCAGGGCCTCGGAATAGCTGGACCATAGATGGCAAATTTCCATGTACCTATGTACTTCCTGTTAAGTTTCCTATTAATCACTAGTGTTATTTTTGATAATTTTTTTCTGAAACCTCATCAGCTTTGACACTGTGTTGGATAGAATACATTAGTATTTTATTTCCACATACAACTATTACAGAAAACACCTGTCATTTTTCATCTATTAATCTTTTATTGAGTTGCTTTGCCAAATTTTCCTTTTCTTGTTATCTTATTTACTCTCCAGACAGAAATTTTGTCATTAGGTAAAAAAGATACTTTTCATTTTCTCCCTCCCACGTCGCCTTCACCACCCCACCGTGCTTCCAAGTCTGCCATCCCCAGCCAAGTCCCAGGTCCCAGGTGAAGAATTCTACCATCAACATCAGCCCCTCTGCCTCTCCGGCCCACCAGGGACCCATGCACGTGATCCACGGAAGACACACTGGTACTCAGAATTCAATAGAGTCCAAAGAAAACTCAAGCAAAGTTCTAAGGGTCAAAGGCTATACATCTGAAAATCTCTACAATCATCCTATCACATGGGAGAGATTCTTCACATCCAGCCCAAAGATAAGTGAACCTCCCTTTTTTTAACCTTACTGTTCCTTTCTAATATTAATCACTATAGATTAACTTTTTCATACAGCCACCCCAAAAACATATACAACTATAGGGAGTACACTACTCACTCTCACATATCACCAAGATACTACATCGTAAAAGTGCACTACCATACTAATATTTACCCCATGTCTACTTAACCTGACTTAACTGACCTACTAACAGCATAATAGCCTCATCTAGGAAATAACAATAACAGACAAACATACCCAACTTCAAGGCAAGCACTAGTAATAACTGCCCGTGTAGTAATACCAACTAAATCAGTTCAGTCAAAAATACACAGAAACTGAAAAGCCCTTGAAGACAAAACAACAATGCCCAAGTCAAAGTGCAGATACATGAGAAACAAAACCCAAGAAGACCAATCTCCCACCGAAAGAATTAATCCTTTAATGATGGATTCCAACCAGAACAAATTCACAGAAAACAGCCAAGAAAGCCAGACCCAAGACGACTTTCAAAGTATGATCATTACCATGATTAATACTATGAAAGAGGAAATCGAAGAGGAGTTAAACAACTGCATCGACCACTTTGAACAGGAATACAACAGGCACTTGGAGGAGTTGAGAAAAACAGTTCAAGAAACAAAAATAGGCATAGAGCAGTTAAAACAGTCTCAGGCAGAGTTTAAAATTGAACTAAAAGACAAGTTATCATCAACCCAAAGCTCAACAGAGAGTCTTAACAGCAGAACTAACAAAGCAGAAAACAGAATTTCAGATCTTGAAGACAATGTGGGAGAATTAACCAGCTCAATGGAAGAGATTGTTAAAGCCAAAAAGATACTTAAGAGGAACATTCAAGAGATATGGGACACCCTGAAGAAGCCTAACATGTGCATTCATGGAATACCAGAACAAGAATCCCCAAATACCACACCTGAGGAAATTTTTCACATTATCATGAATGAAAACTTCCCTCAACTGAAGAATGAGAGGCCCATCCAAATACAAGAGGCATTTCGACATGACCAAAATAGAAAATCGCTACGGCAAATAATAGTCAAAACACTCCACATTCAAGACAAAGAAAAGGTGCTGAGAGCTTCAAGAGAAAAAAAAGCAAGTCACTTTTAAAGGCAAACCAATAAAATAACAAATGACTTCTCAATGGAAACAGTAAAAGCAAGAAGAGGTTGGAGAGACATACTTCATGTATTAAATGAGCAAAAAATGCCAACCCAGATTGATATGCCTGGCAAAACTATCCTTCATGATCGAGGGAGAAAGAAATATTTTCCAGCACAAAGACAACTTGAAGGGATACATGTCTACCAAAACAGGCCTTCAAAAAATGCTAGAAATGAAATGCAAACTTGAAGGAAAAAACAAGCGTATCCAGAAGGACAGAAGGGAAGTATAATAAAGGGAAGTATAATACCCCCAAAACATAAATGTCAAACAATAAGCTTACAAAATTCACTAAACATAAAAAACGTCCAGATTTAAAAATAATTTCTCCATTATAACATTAAATGTCAATGGTATTAACTCACCGATTAGGAGACACAGATTACAAACATGGATTAAAAAGCACAACCCATCAATCTGCTGCTTTTAGGAAACTCATCTCACCACAAAAGATAGGCACATCCTAAAAATGAAAGGCTGGTCCAAAATTCTGCAAGCTAATGGAACAGGAAAAAGGCAAAGGTAGCCATTATCCTGTCGGACAAAGTGGACTTCAAACCAAAAAAACTCATAAGAGACACAGATGGATACTACGTTTTAGTCACAGGAAGATGTCACAATATTGAACATATATGCATCCAATACGGGCCCCTCCACATTCATTAAGAAAATCCTACAGCATTTAAAGCAACAAATCAACCCCCAAACCATAATTCTTGGGGATTTCAGTACTGCCCTCTCAACATGGGATAGATCAATAGGTAAAAAGCTTAACAGAGACTTAATCAAACCCTTAAAGAAATGGATCTTACAGATCTCTATTGAACTTTTCATCCATGCATCACAGAATACACATTTTTCTCAGCAGCACACGGACCTTTCTCCAAAATAGATCACATATTGGGCCACAAAACGAATCTCCACATATACAAGGAAGTTGAAATTATAGCCTGTGTCCTATCAGACCACCATGGCCTAAAACTGGACATCCATAACACAACAAACAACAGAAAATACACTAACTCCTGGAAACTTAACACTATGATGCTGAATGAGAACTGGATTCAAGAAGAAATTAAAAAGGAAATTCAAGATTTCCTGAAAGTGAATGATAATGAAAATACAACTTACCAAAATCTCTGGGACACAATGAAAGCTGCCCTAAGAGGTAAGTTCATATCTCTTAATGCCTACATCAAAAAAATGGAAACGTCAGAAATAAATAACTTAACAATGCAGCTTAAAGCTTTAGAGAAACTAGAGCAATCTGATCCCCAAAAGCAGTAGAAGAGAGGAGATTAGCAAAATAAGGGGAGAAATATCTGAAATCGAGATTAGGAAAAACAATAGAGAAAATCAACCAGTCAAAAAGCTGGTTCTTTGAAAAAATCAATAAGATTGATACTAAATTAACCAAAAGCAGGAGAGAGAAAACCCAAATTAACAAAATCAGAAATGAACATGGAGTTATGACTACTGATACCCAAGAAATCCAGAGAATTATAACATCCTATTTCAAAAACTTATACTCGGTGAAATTTGATAACACAAAAGAGATGGATGAATTCCTAAGTAAATACAACTTACCTAAATTGAATCAGGAAGTTGTGAATTATTTAAATAGTCCTATAACATATGAGGAAATTGAGAAAGTAATCTCAAATCGTCCCACCAAAAAATGTCCTGGACTAGATGGATTCAGCACAGAGTTCTACCAGACATTTAAGGAGTTAATAACACCAATGCTCCTTAAACTATTCCATCAAATAGCAAAGGAAGGAACACTACCAAATTCCTTCTATGAAGCTAATATTGTTTTAATCCCAAAACCTAATAAAGATACATTTAAAAAAGAAAACTATAGGCTGATCTCTCTGATGAACACAGATGCAAAGATTCTCAACAAAGTCTTAGCAAATCGGATTCAAAAACATATCAAAAAGATCATTCACGGGGACCAAGTAGACTTCATCTCCAGCACACAAGGTTGGTTCAACATACGCAAATCAATAACACACTATTGACCCCACAAAGTCTAGTGTTTGCTAAAGGCACTAGGATCCTTGGAGGCAAGGGATTGACCGCCACAGTAGTGTTCCTATGCTTAAAGGGAACACAGGAAACGGTTCTGGGAAATGCCACTGGGTACTTGCACCTCATCAGAGAGGAGGACTCAGAGGAGAGTTTGGCATGCTCATTAAAGATGCTCCAGGGATGGGAGGGGGAGGCACTGGGGGATGTGGAGGGAAGGGGGGTGGGGGGCAGAAGGGAATGGGGGGTTGGAGGGGGGGGACCGGTATACCTGTTAAGTTTGTATGAGTTGAAATAAAAAAAATTACTTTTAGGCCATCCTTTACAAAAAGTTTTCAGCTATTGACATAGATTTAATATTTGATGACTTAGAATGTAATTTATAATCTCAATGTTTGAGAGTAAATACCATATTCACTAAACAATTTTATCACTTAAAATTATATAGCTTTAAAATTAACATTATTTACCTATAACAGTTATAGAAGATATGATCCAAATGCTTTCTTTTCCATAATCCCGGTGTCAGGATTATATTTAAATAAAAATAATCATATAACTATTATTTCAACCAAGTACCACATCAAACCACACATTCTTTATTCTTCTCCATTCAAAACCCAAACATTTTGTCAACTAGTAAAAATTAAAGAATGAGGCTTTGTCTCAAAACTCCCAAAAACTAGCAGAGAAACTATTATAAAGCACATTTTGCCTATAAATGTCTCTTTTGTACAAACAGAGCAAAATATTTTAATGATGGGATCAGTTAATCATCTTACTAGGATAAGTAGGAAGCAAAGGCTTAAATATGTGTAGAAAGCCTTCTGTGGAGGTGTTAGGAGAGAAATTAAACTTCTTGTTAACAGAAATGAAGAGAGAAGAGTTTGAAACTGTGTCTTTCCACAATCTGAATCTGGATTTTTTTTTCTTTCCTTTTCTTTTTTAACTTGAGAACAGGAATAGTTTAAAGTGCCAACTTTCACTGATGGAAAAGAGAAAACGTTATGAGAGAAAGAGAGATAGTGTGTGTGTGTTTAATTTACACTTAATGTAGCAAAAGAAGGAAAGAAAACACAAAACCAAAAAGTCAATTTCCAAACAAATATTCTGGCATTCAGATATGGCCACAGATGGGCATGTGATATAGGCCATAAGCAACTGCCAAAGATTTTCCAAACATGGGCAGAATTTCTGACTTCAATGACAGTTACAAAGATCTCGTCTCATACCTGTGGTGGTCGTGACAGGAATGAAATCTTCTAAGTTTGTAAGCAACTAGTAGTAGCAATGTTCACCCAGCACAAGTGAGATCTTACCTTTGGCTTCATATGAGCAATCTGTCTTTTGGTGTGAAGGTAAGCAAGTCACCTGGGTTTAGTTAAAGAGGTAGACTAGGAGCTGACTCAGACTTAACAAATGGTCAAAAATAGAGTTGCAGATATTGAATGTGGGCTAGAACTCTGTATCTAGATGTGAGAAGATCTACAGGCCATCACCAATTGGAGCCTGAGTTTGCCTGTACTAGGGAAGCTGAGTTTTCTCAGTATTTCATCTGCGCTAGCTGATCAACTATAGGCAATATGCTACCAACAGTGAGATGCTACCAACTGTGTAAACAACACATACCTAGTTTGTCCTGAGTTGTACAACCAACACATTCTCTGGCAAGGTTAGTATTAGAGAACCCATCTATTTCTGTCTCATAATTACCTTTTATTTTCAAGACTTAAATCCTTTATTTAACGTATCTTCTGAGGGCAATTTTAGTTACAAAGCAAGACTGAGTGGTAAATAGATTTAATTCTCCCTCTCTTCTTCCGATAATACAACTTGGTAGTTATATTTTTTATTAATTATTTTTTTCAAAAAGCATCATTGATGCTGGACAAGAATTTCATTTGTAAAGTTAATAGCCATTCTAGGATGGGATTCTAGGTGATGATATTGGAGATTGGAGGGATATGCTAGATAGATGTAGGTTGTCAACTTGACAATTGAGGGCTAAGTTTTGGGAATGAACATCTATGAAGAATTGTAGCTAAGGCAAGCCTTCAGTAAGCCTGCAGGCGAGTAACAAATTGATGTGGGAAGATCCAACCCATGACAGATAGGACAGTTTACCCGGGCATGTGGACAAGATGAAGGGAGGTTGGTTCAGTAGTTTGGCATACTTTGATATGCTTAGACAGAATTGCAGTTTGGAAATGATGTTTTCATCTCTCTCAGGAGATGTGACTAGTTACCTCAACCTCTGGTGTTCATATCAAACTGGACTATGCATTATAACAAAGAATCATGAGCCAGAATAAACTTCTCACTCTTCTCCGTCCTTTCGTTGTGATTTATTGGCAACATGTAGACAAACTGCAACAAGGAATGAGTTAAAATTTGGTCTCAATGGTAGCCTTGCATTGAGCCTTGCATCCAGCCCTCCTGCCTAAGTACTGATGCTAGTGATTATAGCTAAGGTTCATATGGTTTCTAACATCATCCTGGTGATTTTAAATGTCTCAGTGGCTAAGACCATAAGATAGAGGTGCGTTCTACCAAAGTAGGGAGGATTAGACTGTTTGCTCTGCTGACCTTGTCCTTCCGGGGGATTTCTCTCACCTCAGTGCCCAATGAGGTTGGCATGACTCAAAGTAGAAGCTGAGCATTCTGTCAAGATCCAGTGAACATCCAACCTCGTTAATGCACAATTATTTCTACTGTTCCTTTTTCTGTGGTACTTGTGTTGAGCAGTCCAAGTGTTAATACTTCTCTGATACTCATTGCTAGCACTATCGTGGTAAAACAAAGTTATTAGGATACGATACGACAATTCATAGTTATTTTTCTCTTCTGCATGTTCTACATACAAAAAATTTTAATTAAAAAGTAAGCAGAAGGTGAGGCACCAGTCAGTTCCTATGCTTGGGGGTGTGGAGTTCATACTGAGGCCTTTCTGATACCCTGGTCACTGTCACATCATACCAATAACGAACTAGCCCTTTTTGAATCCAAGAAAGCGCTAGTTCACTTTTGGTCTCAATCCTCAAGACACATCTCCAAATAGAGCTTTGATTTTCTATTTATTCTGAAAATTTTCTGCCTGATTGACAGGATGGCTTAGGTTTTAGCGATTCTCTCTGGAGCATTAAAAT